>CM060635.1:24946796-25444296 GCA_030578275.1 Meda fulgida | reverse complement strand
TGACTGAAAGATAAGCAAACTTTAAGAGCCATCGAAGTGGTGTACCAGATTACAAAATGTGCAAAAAAATAAATACATTTACTATTAAAATTATTACCTCTTTTTAGGTACTAATATGTACCTCTAAACTTAGGTACAAGGTACTCTACTAATATGCACCCAGGTACAAAACTGGACCTTTTAAAGAAATATACCGCCTTAGTGACAGATTCTGTACCTTTTTTTTTTTCTGAGAGTGCATGGAGTTTCTCTGCTTTTTGAAATAAGACAAGGGACAGGGAGTATGTTCACCTTAATTTGATTGAGTTTGTATGTCCTTCATGATCCTGAAACATAGCTGACTTTCCCAGAACTCAAAACATGCCTCATTTTTGTAAAGAACTGAAATAAGTTAAAAATAGAAAAATCGCATGAATACATCACAGACACATCAGACATTGTTTTGTCAAAAATCACTTGAGAACGTGTTCAAATTGCATGAGAAATATGTCTAATCACTTCTTACTATCTGTAATAGTGCCATTTCTCATTCATTCCTCCATGTTTAGCCATGAAAGACATACATCTCCAGATGTGTGTTATCTATAATTGTCCAGAAGGTGGCGTCTCAGACCTGCTCGTGTGTGTCCACAGTTTCAGAAACAACACTTCACCAAAACAGAATAATCCTGATCCACTGCAGTGCTCACTCTCAATACTATATTCCTGCAATACCAGTTTCAGGGCCCTAGTTGTTCACACTCGAGAGACAGTGAAACAAACTGCCTCAAAAACACATCAACTCTAAAGGTTGACTGCTCACCTCATGGCAGCCAGTGGTGTGGATGATTCTTCACAATGATTTTTCTAGCTTTGAGCAATTAAATTAATTTAACTAAAGATGCTAGAGACACATATGTATGGCACATTTTAAAATGTATTTTAGATGCTATAACTTTTCGTTTCCCGCACATTTAATCAACATGTTGATTTCACTAGTTCATATCAATAGTGTTGTAATGTGACAAATTTGTTTTAAAAGTACATATATTCCATGTACTCCCTCTATTAATTATGAATTATTATATGTAATTAGTCAAATTTATTAAAAAATGTTTTATTATATATTTTTATTTAAATATTATTCAATTTTTTTGTCATGTTGCACAGCAGGACATGTCAATGTATTCTTCTATCCTGACTCTTTTTTAAACAATTTTTTTAAACTTAATGTGGCCAAGTCTTAAAGCACAAAATCTGATTTTTGTTCATTATTATTAGTATTCACTGAAAAACTACCATCAAATTAAAAACATACGTTCATTAAAAATTGACATACCTAAAAAAAAATATTTATTTACCTCATTTGGGGGTCCTGATTGTCAAAATATTCAATACTCAAGAGATTGCCAAAAAAGAGTCCCTCCAAAATACATTTCTGTATTTCATGGGTCAAAATGTGGACAATAACACAATTTCTAAATTTTACTTGTTTAAAATATGTTTCCAAGTAAAGTATACTAACCGCTGGTTTCACAGACGAGGCTTGAACTAGTATCAGACTAAAATGCATGTTTGAGTCACACGTAGGCTCACTATTGGCCGACGCTGGTCATGTGTGTGATGCGTGTGACGTACAACACAGAAGCTCTGCGCTGTTACACTACGTGAACTCACTCGAGGCCCACAGAGAAGGAAATTAATAGTTGAATAAAGTCGTTATTTTTGTTTGTTTTTTGTGCACATAAAGTATTCTCGTTGCTTGATAAACTTAAATGAGCTGTAAGAAATCTATTTCAATTCATCATAAAAAGGCCCTGATGTGTCACTAGACATTAAGAAATCATGTTCATTTCAAATACTTATATCACTGACGACAGTAGTATGGCTAGGATATTGTCATTTAAAAAGTGGACTTGCAGCCCTCAACTGATGTTTTGGTCTGATGCGCCACCCTCCACCCTCCACCTATCTACCAATCACGAAGTCAGGAGTGTTTCGGCATCCGGGTTTCCAGCTTTGCTCTAACCCAGCCGGCACACGACCGACCTTCAATGTTGAAATATGGTTGAAATAATGTCAGTTGTTCTTTCAACGTTGAAACAACGTTGAAATAATGTTTAATGCTAAATGGTTGAAAAAGGGTAAAAAAAAAAAAAAAACTTTTACAAGATCTATATGTTGAATCAATTAATGTATGTACAGAATAAATAATTTCTGCCTTATTATTAAGATCATTATTTTTATTATCATTAACTTTTTGATATAAATATTATAAAACATTGCGGTTATACGTGCTCAGAATGCAAAGCCCGGACCTCAGACCAGCTCTTGTCTGGAGACCAGCAGAAGGTAAGGCTGTTTTCAAGCAGAGGTTGGCCCACTACATGTGGTTGCCTTCATCTTGGTGATTCCCCAAGATGCACATGCCCACCTGGGTGGTGAGCTCCTCCTAAGTGAGAGTAAGTATCCTAAGTATTGCTCCCTCCTAGGCGTTGACACAGAGTGCCTCGCTGAACAGATGTTAATAGAGTTGGGGGCTGGGCCACACCTATCATGTTCGCTAGAGGACTAGCCTATGTGTTGAACCGCTGCTTCCCGTTTGCTCCCTTCACATGAAGCCAGTTTCACTGTAAGCCCGGTTCGAAGTTTCGGCTTGCTGCACCATTCCCCTCCTATGGACTGGATACGTGCGTAATTCTTGCTGTTCCCTTTACTTGCTGTGAGTTCCCTTTATTAACCGAACCCTGTCGAGTTCCTCCATTCCCTTTCGGCAACGGACGTGGCGGAACGTCCGAAGCCAGGCCTATGACTCGTATGCACTGGTGGAACATGTTAGGCTGGGTCCATATGTTGTGATCCCTACGGCGATCCCATATGTGTATTCTTCCACGGTTTGGCTCCCTGTGTGGGCCCGTGTCTTCCCTCTGCAGAGCCTGCTCTGCCGTCACTGTCCGGTGGAGTCCCCCCGTCATAGGCCGGAGCCACCTCAGTGACATTCCCTATGTTGTACTGCCCGATCATCCACCCAGTCCATATGTGTATTCTCCACATGTTACCTTCCTTCGGGCAAGATGTTGCTTCCGCAGCGTATTCCTTTCCAATGAAAGAGAACGCTTTCTCAGTGGTCTTGTGGAACAGCAGTGATTTCCCTGGCCTAAGCCCTGTCCCATCTCCGCCTCAAATAATGCGGGGGGATCAGAAGGCTTTTGTCTAGTCACTGGAAGGTGGCAGCACTAGTGGCGTTTTAATGGGGATCCCAATCAGTCGACACGTCGACTACGTAGAATGTGAGCGACTGAAAGGGAACATCTTGGTTACGTATGTAACCCTCGTTCCCTGACGGAGGGAACGGAAACGTAGTCCAGTCGCCACTATTGCTGGACCACCGCTGACTCCGGGCTCCGCTCGGCTCCTCAGTGAATAACAAATGATGCGTGCCTCCACTTCCGTATTTATACCGGCGCCACGGGGCAGAGTGTGAGATGCAGATCTCGCATGCCAATGTGGATTGGCTCGTTTTAACAGTTCTCGAAGATGACAGACTCCATAAGCGGGAGATCCCAATCAGTCGACTACGTCTCCATTCCCTCCTCACAGAACGAGGGTTACATACGTAACTGATACGTTTCTGAAATACTCGGACCAGCCTGTCTGGCACCAACAACCATGAGACATCCAAAGTCACTTAAATCACCTTTCTTCCCCATTCAGATGCTCAGTTTGAACTTCAGCAGATCGTCTTGACCATGACCAATATATAAAACTGTCATTTTTCTCTTTGGACAGTAAAATTACATGTCATTTCATTTGCCCATTTTATTATATTATTAAAGTATATTGTATAGTATATTATAGTGCCATATATAGTATAATTAGCAGGGATCTTCTTCTCAGTCTGAAGGACAGTCAGGACCCCTGTGAGTCCACAGACGTCAAACGTTCCCCTCAGAGTTGCTATATTGATGCACTCCGAAACCCCATTGCTTTCAATTAACCTTTCGCTTTAGACCACTGACGCAAAAGCAAGTGAGATGAGAGGATATCTCAATTCTTCATCAAGGTTTGTAGTAATAAAAAGTTATAAAATCCGTCTGGACTGCTTGTAATGCTAATTAACCGCTTAGTCCTATGGTAATGTCAAATAAGACGTTTTGGAAATTACAATTAAACAAGTCTGTATTTGCTGACTTCATTTGGAAGGCTATACACGTAGCTACTTTTAGTGCTAACCATGAGTTATGAACCATGAGTCTCTTTATATCTTTTTCACTGCAGTCTATTTATGTATTTGTACTGCTTGACTTTTTTGTACTTGTTCTTTTAATAGTGGCATAAATCGTGTTTGTACAGATAGTCCTGAAGCTGCAGTTAAAATGGGCGATTGGAAGGAGAGACTGTCACTTAAAGATTTCCTTATGAGATTAAAATGTGCTTTTGGAAATGATCCCCTAAAGTATCAGTGGGTTTATAGCACCACAACTGCTGCGCCTTCTGTTGATTTCAGTCTTTAACTAATTCTAAAATCTCATGGCAGTGATTGGTATTTCAGAACGTTCCAGAAATAACAAAGGATGTTGATTCAGGAACATGATGAGCCTCAGGATGAAGCAGGTCCTTGTCATTTGAAGCACAATGCCTTTGTTAACTAATGTGTATTTGACAATGACAACCTATCTGTCACTCATATTTCTGTACGTTTGTGATTTTGGTAAAACAGGAGCTTGGGCCGGTAGTTTTGGTAAGAACAACCACTTTGAAATGCATCAAATGTCCATAAATGAGTGGATATAAATAATTGAACGAATTATAAATTGAATTGATTGGTCACACTTGCCCATTATTCTCTTGTAAAGGAAAGTTGGATGATTACTTAGTGAGCTAAATCAATAGTTGATACTTTTATTATTATTGGCATTTAATATTTGACCACTAAGGAAAAAAATTAATAATTGGATGTAAAGAATTGCTTAAAAGGAAAGGTTAAGTGATAATTAATGAAAACGTAATGATTGAAAATTAATTAGCTAATTATTATTATTAAATCAATTGGTAAAATAAATGTTTTAAAGGAAATATTTTATGAATAATTTATGAGCTGAATAAATAGTTTATAATGATGATAATAATAATAATAATTATTATTATTATTATTGGCATTCACAATTAATAAAAATAATAATTGAATAAAAAATAAGGAAAATTATATTATATATATTATTAATTAGCTTAATTAAATGATTTATTATTTTTATTAATGGAATAAAATGCTAATCAAATTAATTTAAATGTATCAAAATGAAATATTTAATGAATAAAGTTTGAGCTAAATAAATAGTTTATATCTTATAATATAATATAATATAATAATTGTTATTATTATTATCATCATTATAAACTATTAACTATTTATTTAGCTCATACATTTATTGCCATTTAATATTTGAGCACTAAGAATAAACTAATAAATAAAATGTTTTTTTTATTATTCATTAAACCTTTCGTTTCATTTATTCATTAAACCCAGACATTGGTTTAATTACTAAATTAAATGAAAGGTTTAATGAATAATTAATGAGCTAATTAATTATTATTATTGCCAATCTGTCAGGGTTCTGCTGTGTTCTAGTCCACACAACACAAGCAGTGCTGATACAAGTCTTTAATAAGGAAAACCAAAATGCAGGAGAGCACAGGGGAATCCAAACTAGCATGAACACACACATAAAGACGACAACGCACAGAAAATATGAGGTATAAGAAGCAAAACAAAGGTAGTAACTAACTAAACAAACCTGAACAGAATAATAAATCAATGTAAAAACGGTAACCAATAGGCTGGGAACAGAAGAGAAAAGGACTAATTAACAAACTAGAAGCAAATGACAGAATAGAACAGAACAACTGAACAAAACAGAACAAACCGTGACGCATTCACAATTTGTCTACTAAGAAAAAAATAAACACAAAGATAACTGAATGAAAATAAATGTTCTAAGCAAACGTTTAATTAGCTTAATTCAATTATGATTGGTATGCTTTTTGCAGTCATCAAGTCATTAAATATCTTATTCTGATATGTTTAAGCTTTTTTATTATTATATTTATTATTATCTTTGCACAGGAAGTGATGTAGAAAGCATAAACAGGCGAGTGATCCGGAGCACTTGCTGAAACATCAGTAAAAGTGCAGTGGGCAGCGTTACGCAACAGTGAGAAGGACTCCTGTGGCCGCAGGGCTCTGTCACAAACATCACCAGAAACACTTACATTGTGAAATGGTCAACAAATGTATAATTGAGCAAACTATGAATAAATAAAGGATTTCTAGCGCGCTGAACGAAAAAAAAAAGAGTTCACTATGCCATTTAGATAATATATTCCTATTTAATCAGTGTTTATGTATCTATATTTGATTTTGGAAGGGTTTTGCTTCCGTCATGTGTACGATTACACTGCGCTTAAAAGTCGGCAGAGCATTAATAATGATGTGAAAAGGTTATAAAATCCTCTCCGAACTCATAATTGATAATTTATTACACATTGCCTGCCTCCTCAATAAATCATAAACTCGGCCACAGTCTTGTTATTTTTTTATGCCTGCCTAATTTCAGAGCCTAGGTTTGTCTTGTTCTGAAACGTGAGGCCATCTAATCTCAGCTGACATGGAAAGAGAGTCGTGCTTTTGACGCTGATAGAAGCTGAAGTTGGAGACATACAAGAGGCTCTCAGAGTCCCTCACGTGACACGAGGAATGTCGCAGCTGTGTGAGCTGTGTTTGTATTATTTAATCATCCCACAAATCCTCACGCTCTCCCACTCGTTCAAACTCCTCTCTCTTTGCGAAAAAAGGGCTTGCGATTTTGCATGATCTTTTCAAAATAAATATTAAATGAGTAGCCTGCAAGCTGATAACAGTCACATTAGCTATTTTTTGTGTTACGTTAATGTTATACGTGCACAATATGATGGCTACAGATTATCCAAATAAGGCTACATTATACACCATCATTTGTGTGTTGTTAATCATCTTGCATTGTCAACAAGTCAGTGTGTGTGTGTGCATCTTATGCGCGAGCTGCAAAGGTCGAACACGTCAGCGCTGTGGAATGCAAAAACATTCAGTGTGAACGTACACTTAGAAGGTTCGTTGGCTGTTAAACTATTAAAATACTGTTGCTTCTAATAACACTATGTGTATGTCATTTAAATTCATTTATATAACACACGAGTATGTGTCACCATCGAAACATGTTTGCGGCGATAAACATTTTAATTTGAATGAACGTCTGTTAATGCGTATGTTCAGACCTACACGAACACATGCCATCAGTGCAACACGTTTTTGTAATTGTAATTGACCTTTTATGGCACAATTCTGACTTTTTTGCTAGAAATAAACTCAATTGTGAGACAAAAGAGTCAGAATTGGAAGATAAATATTCACAATTCAGATAAATAATAATAAACTGTGAGAAATAAACTCGCAATTGCAATTTAATAAGTCAGAATTGTGAGTTATCTTGCTATTCTGACTTTAGTTCTCAGAATTGTGATATAAACTCATTATTGCAAGTTATAAAGTCTGAATTGCAAACTTGTAATTGAGAAAAAAGTCTGAATTCTGAGATGAACTCGCAATTGTGAGAAAAAAGTCAGAAATGTGAGATAAAAAGACATAATTTCGAGAAATAGAATTGCGTGATAAAAAGTTGCAGTTGTGAGAAATAAATAGCCTAAGATGTGCGAGATATAAACTCGCAATTGCAAGACAAAAAGTCAGAATTGTGAGATAAAGTTGCAATTTCGAGAAATAAAGAATTGCGAGATATGAACACGCAACTGTGAGAAATAAAGAAAGAATTGCGAGACATAAGCATACAATTGCGAGAAATTAAGTAAGAGGTGAGAGATAAAAAGTCGCAATTGTGAGATAAAAAGTAAGAATAGTGAGATATAAGTGTGCAATTGCGAGAAAAAAGTTGTAATTGTGAGATAGTCTAAAACTGCGAGAAATAGAGTAGGCCTAATAAGTGAGAGATAAA
Source organism: Meda fulgida (assembly GCA_030578275.1). Lineage (NCBI taxonomy): Eukaryota > Metazoa > Chordata > Actinopteri > Cypriniformes > Leuciscidae > Meda > Meda fulgida. The sequence continues at coordinate 25,436,272 of CM060635.1, read as the reverse complement.
AAGTCTCAATTGTGAGAAATAAAGTAAGAATTGCGAGATATAGGCTAAACTTGCAATCGGGAGAAATAGTCAGAATTGTGAGATACAAACTCATAATTGTGATAAATACAATCAGAATAGCAAGTTTAGGTCTCAAAATTCTGTTTTACTGAATTGTGAGATATAAGCTCGTAATTGCGAGTTATGAAGTCCTGAATGCGAGATATAATAAAACTGGCCAGCCAACCTCTTCATGTGCCCAGAGACGCTGCTGTTACTTAATAATTAAGACTTGGTGGCATTCATGTATGAAAATAATGGTTATTTTTGCTAGTGGTATAAAAATTAGGAGAACATGGGGGCAAGTTGTGACATCGCCACCTACTGGCCTGGCAGCAGAATGCAGCATTTTTAGTTGTTTTCATGGATCAGTGTGAACAGTGTGATCCGTACCCTTAAACTGTTGATTGTTAAAATGCAGAAATTGACTTATTATTAGAAAAACTTGTGTGGCTTATCAACAAAAGGAAGATCTTAATACATAGTTAACATCATGTATTTATTGAACAAACGGCTGGGACATCAATTTATTATGATGGCAAAATACAATAATGATGGTTATTTAAAAATACATCCCTTAAGAATAGCATTTAACAGAACAGGCCCATTTCAAATGAACGCTTGAACACAATCAATTCAGCAAGAAACGTTTGAGAAAAGAAGGCCAATAATAAGATTCTTGCAACTCTTTTACAATGAAGCAAAAATTCATAAACACGAACTTCTTCCTGTATTCTAAAATCAAAATTTATTCTCCCTTCCTTCAACTGCAGAAACACAGCAAAGTAGCGAATTAATGATGATTTAACTGAAATTTTGACATGTCTATGTCTCGACACACATACAAACACCACCAAAACCACTTTCCAAATACTTTCTCTGCCCTAGGTGGACATATTATGCAGCTTCATTCCCAAATAGAGAGACAGACTTGGATGAAGATGATCGGAACTGACAACTTTGCTTAGAGGCGGCAGCTTTTCTTTCTTTTTTTTTGCTGGAAAAAGGGGAAGGGAGATTAAGGGACGGGAAAACCCACACTGACTCAACCCTCTGAGGTAGAGTAACATGAGCAGGGATGCTCTTTGATTTACAAAGTAAGAAAGAACATACAGGATCAAGGGTATTACACATATCATGCATTGTGCAATTTGTACATTATGGAACAAACATTAATAGTGATCTAAGGCACCCAGCAAACAATGTCAAACTCGTTCTTATAAACGTGACAAGCACCAAAAGATGCCTTATTGATATTATAGTATGCACTGAACTACGTTAATACAATAAACATTTATACATGTTCTCCTGACACATTGCTTCGATTATATTTCCTATGTGCTAGAAGTAGCAACAACGAGCACACTTGACATTTCTAAGTAAGTTAGATTAAGAAATGACAGGCCCACGTGATCTATATGCACATTTTATTCCACTTTATATTTCCAAATCTAAATCTTAATCACATCCTGAACCGGACATGAGTTTGGATTAGAAAACCAAGATGATAGTTCAAGGTCATTAAAGGGAAAGTGCCGACCTTTTGAGTATTTGCTCTAAAATTGCAAATGCACAATATCAGTATACAAGCCAGTGATGTCTCCACTTACACAGTTAGATATCCAGTTTCTAAAAATTAGTGATGTTACATTTAGTATTTTGGATTTTAAAAGTGCAGTTTAATGGGAGTCTATTTGTGCCCTCTAATATACAGTTTTACGTTTCTAAATATACATAAAACCTGATGCTAAAAATATATAAATTTCAGTAAATTTTTCAGATATCAACACCTTCAGACCTGATATAACTATGCAAGGTTACAAATTGTGCACTAACAAAAATATCTTAAAAATATACTATTGCTGTTCAATTAGTCAACACACAATGGTTTGCAACCCATTACTTCCTTAACATGATGTACCTCCAAGTTAAAAAGCATATTGTACTATTATGTTTGATTGTACAAGTGGTCATTCAATAGATAGAAAGCCTGAAGCTAAAGGTCAAGGTCAAACTTATGCTCATTATTATTGACCTAACCTTTATTATGCTTATTTTAATCAGCAAATTGAACGATTATCAACAACAGTAGCCCAAAACGATGCCTAAATGCCTGTTCGGATGTTGGGAACACGGCTTGGCTTTGTTTTTTAAATACTTGGCTTGGATTTTTAAAAATGGTTTTAGAGGCAGACCAAGTTATTACATTTTAATCAAACATACAACAAAAACAAGCATTTATTTCATTTCTTCTTTGGAAAAACGTGATGAATTGTGCACAATAGGAACAGGAATGTGTTTTAAGAAAAAGTCCATTCGGATTACTAGTAAAGAGATAACCTGTGCACTCCTGGCTACAACCCTGAACTAATAGATTTCATCTAAAGTGCAACTGCAAGTACAATATATTCCTATGTAATTATATAATCCAGTATAATAATACAAAATAGATGTTACAATAGCTACAATAATGGAAACAAATAATTATTCAGACAAACAAACCTGGTGATACATTAAAATAATAGCAGATGTAAAAACGGAAACCACATGGATAGATGAACAGTACAATTCTCTGTGAATTTGAGTTTGAGTGAGGAAGAAAACAAAAGCGAATAGACCTTCGTCAGGTGAGACGCCATATTGAATTTTACTCAGAAAACAAGGCTGTGGGGGATAGAATACAGTCTTTACAATGGCATGCGCTGTATAAAGATCATGTAATCTCAACTAACAACTGTTCTATGGAGTGTTTATCAACTAAAAGTTTGTCTTGTTGTTGTTTTGCTTTTTTTCCGAAAGACATTTCGTCAGCGAACAATACTATGTTGTTAAACAACAACACAATCCATTGAACTCACTATACGCTCTCCCTCACAGCCTTGTTGTTATAGAGTGCTGCAGGGATGACTTATTTTTGTAAGCTAAAACCCGGAAACGAATTAGAATTTTTACACATCATCCTGAATCCAATGGGTTTTTAGGGTTCAACTTTGCGTTTTTCACGTACGTAAAGGATTGTACATCACGCGATATACCCACGGCGTTCATACGATATGGTAGAACTCCTAATTCTGAGCATCTTTGCCTCTAGCACCACCGCTGTCAATCGAACCGTTGAAGTTGAAGTCATGCGACCATGGTGTAGTTATAGCAAACGCTTAGCTTTATACTTCCGGCTTTTATTTAGGCTTCAGAATTAGTATAAAGTTGTGTTAAAAGGGTTAGTTCCCCCAAAAAGTATCTAATAATTTACTCACCCTTAAGCCATCCATTGGTATATGTTAAAAAAGGAGTTATGTTTAAAACATATCCCGGCTCTTCAAAGCTTTACAATGGAAGTGAATAGAGCCTGAGATTTTGAAACTCAAAAAAGCGCATCCATCCATCATAAAAGTAATCCATACGGCTCCAGGGGTTAATAAAGGCCTTCTGAAGTGAAGCGATGCGTTTTTGTAAAAGAATATATCTATATTTATCTCATTATAAACTATAATCACTGGCCAGAGGTCACTCTTCCGCTGGAACTAGACTCGCGTACGGCCATTACCAGGAGCAAGTGATTATACTTTATAAAGTTATTTATTCTTTTACATGGTTTCACGTCAAAAGGCCTTTATTAACCCCCTGGAGCCGTATGGATTACTTTTATGATGGATGGATGCGCTTTTTTGAGTTTCAAAATCTCAGGCTCTATTCACTCCCATTATAAAGCTCGGAAGAGCCAGTGTATTTTTTTGGCTGAAAGAAGAAACTCATATACACCTAGGATGCCAAATTAAGTAAATTATGGGATCCTTTAATTTTTGGGTGAACTATTCCTTTAATTTGTGAAGATTTTCTCAATTAATCAAACGTTTAAGAATCATAAACTTTTGTTGGTCACAGAGCTTATTTTCTGAAATAATCCAAAAGCCAATGGAAAAATCCTACTGGGTTTTTGTTGAGGGAACCAGTGTGATGGTAACTTCTGGGTTGGCCAACAAAAATACATCGTCACTGCAGAATTCTATTCCTGTAAGAAAGTAAATATTGCGCCACCCTGACTAAGGTCTGCACTCATTATTAGCTAAGTTCTCATTTAAGATGATTGTTTTTTTTTTAATACCATTTCATAACTCCTGACTGTAAAGATAATAAAGTTTTCACTGTTGAAATGATTGCATCACAAGATGTATTCAAATGAAAACCAGAAGATCCTGACACTTTGGGACTTGTTGGTTGTTAAAAGACCAGCATTTGTTTCCATTTACCAATGAGCTCACTGAAGAGCTAGCAGTTTGCATCTTGCCTTTTCTCGAAAACCTCAAAGTACTTAAAAAATACAGGCATTTACCCTGTTTTTATTGCACGCTTCTATGTCTCCGGTCCTCAAGCAGCAACTGCTGACAGGCCGCCCTCCCCCGTCTATCACTACATTACATTTATTCGACTGACAGAGGATCCGAGCAGCTTAGAAGCAGTGGTTTTTCAACCCCAAGTATAACAGTGGTTGGTTTCGTAAGGCGAAAGAGATTCACATGCAAAACATCCTCCAGCCCTCTAGATGGAGCTGCGGCGTTTGGAGAGTCTTTGGTAATGTGCTGGGCTGAGTAGGCCCGTGTACACTGAACTGGTGCCGGAGTGCTCCTGCAAGGCACTGCACACGCAGCCGTTGGAGTGGAGGGCGTCGGAGATCTCGCTGTGCTCCATGTATGTGTCCGAAGTGGACAGATCGTGAGAGATAATCATGGGAATTGAGTAGCGCATCTTCTCCTGGCTTTTGTACCAGAGACAAGAGCACATGGACTGGAAATGCAGCACTTCGGCGTAGACGTTACACAACCCTTTCCCGGACCCATGGGCCGCACCAGATGAGGACGGTGGTTCAGACATGGTCCCGCCGCCGCCAGTCTTTCTGCAGCGGGACAGCAACGTACGCTGTTCGGCGTCACGGCGTTCGTCCTCGGCATTCATAGTCATGAAACGCAGAACCACCAGGTTCAGGAAGGCGCCGATGACTGTGAGGCCAGTGAGGATGTACATGAAGCTAAACGCTACGTACTGTGGGTTGGTTTGTAAAGCATTATCCTTCTGCAGGGCCACGTAGTCCCCAAAACCAATGGTGGTGAGTGTTATGAAGCAGTAATAGTACGCATGAAAGAAGCTCCAGTCCTCGTAGCGGGAGAAGGCCGCCGCTCCCACACACAGCGTGCTCATGCAGGATATTAAGCCAATGCACACCATGTTGGCCATGGAGACCTCGGTGTGCCGAAGCCCAAGACACTTTTTGAGACGGTGCAGCAGGTACTTGACGAAGGTGTTGATGCGTTCACCCAGACTTTGGAACATCACCAGGGTAAGGGGGATCCCCAGGAGAGCGTAGAACATGCAGAACACCTTCCCACCATCCGTGCTGGGAGCTGCATGACCGTAACCTAGAGAATACAATAAACATAATTTTTATTTTTAGGGTTGTCTAAAATTATGCTTTACATTTTCAACTTTAATGTGGAGGGGGTTGTTCTCTATATCAGTAAGCACTGTTTCAGAACTCAGAACTACGCTATATATATATATATATGTATATAATATATATTATATATACTATTACACTGTAATTTGTATTTGTAGTTATTTATAGATATGTTTATATTTATTTTTGACTCAGGTGCTAAAATAACAACAAGTGCAAATAAACAGGTTATATTCTTAGAGGAATTTAAGAATTCAGATTCACAGTGGTGAATCTACACCTTTACACAAGCTTCGCCATCCCATTTAAATAGCAATGTACTTGTAAATGTGACAAGGATGTTTGTCTAGAAACAAGATCAACCAAGTCTTATAGTAAATCATGTAAAGCTTGAAATGCCCCCATATGAGCTCATTTACAGTATACCAAAAAAAGAGTCTAAAATCAGCTAAATCATTAAACCAGGCAGTAATAGGTACAGTAAAGAAAGGTCTTCCAAGTACATCATTTTGCAGTGTAATCTAAAGTAAATCCAACTTAGATTTTATTAATAGAGTATTGTTGTATAATTAAAAAAGCATTAACACTTTACAATAAGGTTCATTAGTTAACATTAACTAATGTATTAGCTATCATGAACTAACAATGAGCAATACTTTTGATACAGTGTTTATTAATCTTTGTTAATGTTAGTTAATCATTTTTTAAGCAAACAACTGATCACAGGCTATGCCTGTTCATGTATGGGAGCTTGTTTCCATAGCATAACAAAAGGTAATTGCGACTTTATCTCACCATTCTGAGAAAAATAAAGGAATTCTTGCATGAAATAAAGTCAGAATTGCAAGATTGTTAGGTGTGGATGTAATCATGCATAAAGATGGAGAACCAAATAACCAGGGACGTGCAAAGGAATTTTGAGGGGCAGTTGCTCTGACCTGAAAACAGGGCATGTGATGTGAAAATCCATATATTCAGTTGAATTTTGCCCGTACAAATTGCCTTATCTGACCGTGTTTATGTCCAAACTCAATGCCTCATATTATGGTCTTATTATTATTTATAAAGATTGCAAAACATCAGAGATGACAGGTTTATGATATACAACTTTGTAAACAGAATACAAAATGTATATGTTAAATGTCACCAAATAGGCTACATGAGAAAAAGAGTTCCTCATATTATTGTTTATTCTTTTTTCTAATTATTATTATTTATTTATTTAAAAAAAATTGGAAAATAAATCATCTGTATTGAATTGACAGATGGGGAAAAACTCGCTTCTAATAATAAAATAAATAAAAAAACGCTTAGATTTCGGGAAAAAATACAATCCTTTTTTAACCTTTTGGCTTCCCGTACATTCAGTTCTGATGGTACGTATGGTAACTGGGCAACTACGCATGATTTATAGCTAAACCGGTCGCGTGCAGCACTGCAGCCACGTAAACAGAGTTTGCGCTATAGCTTCCCATACTGACTTTCACTTTCGGTGCCCGAATGGAAGTGAATGAGGCTTTGCGATTTTTTTTTTTTTTATCTAGGCCTACGTGAAATTCTGCATCATTGTACGATTTATTTATTCCCCCTTGGAAGGGCAACGTGAGTCGAGAAGGGCATATGGGCAGTTGCCCGGGCAACCTGAGCAACCCCCCTGTGCACGTCCCTGCAAATAACATCTTTAAACTCAAGCACTAAAATTAACTTTGCACACTATACATAAACAAGAACCGAGAGTATATACACTAGAAGGAAACTAGATAGGAACAGGTGAACCTTATCAAATAATCAATGAGTAACCATAGAAACATACTAGGGAGTAACAGTGGAAACTAAACAGACAAACAACAGAATGAGGGGCCGTTTACACATCAGCGTTTTCAACTAAAAATGGAACATTATTTATGCATTTTGGCCATTCATTTCCTGTTTCCTGTTCCTGTTTTCCCGCTTTGTTTCATTTACTTGGTTACTCCTTACTCCCTAGTTTTGACACATTTGGTTTTTAAAGTGAATGGCTCCATATGAATACACTTTTCAAATTCAAAATCTTGTTTGTGCAAACTATTCTTGTTGAATAGGATGAATTTGCACTGTAGTTCCCTTTTCGAAGTGAAATTCTACACTGCGTCATGGAGTTGACGTGATGAGCCGGTGTCTGAACAGGTGTGTTACATGCTAATCTTGATTGGCTATCGTGGTTAGGTGACATCACGGGTGCCCCAGCAGTGTATATGAGGGGTGTAAGAAAACTTCATCAGCTTCTTTGTCTTCAGGAAGCCGTTTGTTTGCAAGCTGTGAACTCTCTGTTTGTTTGTGGCTAGGAGTAGAAAAAAAATGTCAAGCAAGTCAAAGTGTGTGACACCCGGCGATCTTCTTTTTTTGTGTGTGTTTTTTGTATTTTTTTAGTTTTATGTTATGTGTCTTGGAGTGGAGCACGCTCGTTCAGCCCTCAAGGGGTCACTGTGATCACTGTGACTGCTTCAAAGTGAGCAAACTACGCTCCCGCTTGGCTCTTTTCAAGGGAAATGTGAGACAAACGTCTACGCTATTGTTAGGGGGCTGGCTGAGCACAGCAATATGAGGATGTAGGAGAGAAGAAGCTGAACCTATACTTGGTTTTCCCCCCTCATCTCTGAGGGGGGTTGGGGCACAAGAGGCACAAGAGTTTTACTCCAACAGGGGTAAAAGTCCATCGGCTATTCTCAAAAAAATAAAAAAAATAAAAAAAAAAAGAATAAAGAGGAGAGCGTGACATATCTTCCATATGAGAAGAGCCATGCAGGAGATTGATTTGGGGATTTTTCGTGGACTGTGTGTTCACCAGGGGGGAACTGCATTAGTCTGGGATTACAGGAGAATTTGCCTGATTAAGACATGTTGGGAAGCGGCAGTTGAGGTCGAGTTACTCCCTCCTGTATGAACATTTGCCCCTCCGGACATGGATGACGAAATTCAATTAGTCTGTGTAGGGGTTAAGCCTCATGTGAAATACATCACAAAAATTTCCTGAACAGGTGGAAGCATGAGCATTTTCCAGCATTAGGAGATTAAGAGATAATATTTGTCAAGACTGTTCACTTATCAAATAAATCAGACTAGTGCAGTAGTATTGGCTCAGATGTTATTTTTTCCCTGAGCCTGGGAATCACAGTTGCCTTATGTAAATGAAATAAGTGACTACAAATTGACCCACTTTTTCAGTCCCCACTGTCTATTGAGCCCTTGTATACATTGGTGATGCATCCGTACATCTCTGTGGCAGTAAAGCTAGACTGTTGTAGGGGAGGTAAATGGATTGTTATAATCACTTCCTTATTCATCTCTCCGGAGGCTTGCGCTGTGGAGATTATATGGATATGCTTACTTTGTGTAGGGTGTTGCAGGAGTAGAGATTGGCTCTAGCGCTGTTGCTCTTCCTGCTGCCCTCCATAGTGCAGGATGGGCGATGTGGTAATGCATCACCTTGTTATTTTTTGCCTGTTCCGGTACTTGGCATATAAATTCGATATTAATCCACCACATAAATAATGAACTAAGATGAAGGGAATTGGCGTTCATGCTATCGAGTTCCACTCTGTCATCTAGCGCCCTCCAGTGAACTGGGTATAGAGGCAGTTTCTGTATCCTTCACTTTTCATACGGGCAGAAGGAGGAAAGATTAGCAATTACGCTGCTCGGGTCCTATGCCTCTTTCTGTCTGTTATCTTCAGGTGCCAATAGTGCAGAGGTGGTAGCAAAATGCTGTCTCCATAACAGTTATATTGTGATAAATGTGGATGATGGGAAAATAATGCAACTTGCGTTCCACATAAACATTGTTCACTTTTCCCTCTCTGGCACTAGGAGTGCAGAGGTGTTAGCGATGTGCTTCCTCTGTGATCACGTCAATAGGCTAAACAGCACTGGAAGATTGGGCAATACTCTCCTCTTCTGTTGCCTTCGGTGGCATGGGGCTGAGAAGAATTAATCTGCTTCTTGTTGAATCACGTTCATATTGGAGTAATTGGATGGCACTTCCCTTTGTTGCCCCTCAAGTCTATACCTGGAGGTGAGAAGTGTAGATGTAGTGGGGGACTATGATAGAATGTTTTCCTAACGGTTCGCGAAGAGTATTGGGACAGAGTATAAAAGCTATAAAAAGCATAAAAAGCTCTGTCGCAGCTAGTGGCCTGCTCTCTCTCATTCATTGGAACTGTAGGAATGGGCAACTATCAGCCCATAAGAGCTACTCGGTAGGGGATCTACAGGAGCACCATGGCACTCGGCCCTCTCAATACCCCCTCCAGTTCACATTGGAGGTTATAGTCAGACATTTTGATGTTGAGTATTTCCTAGGACACCCAATTCTGGGTAGAGTGCTTCCCTGGGGGTTAGGCAGCAGAGTTCTTTGTGTGAAGAATATTGCTATATTCTCAGGAATAGCATACAGTTGAGGGAACACAGTTCTCTCCTGGGGCCTATCCTGGTCCTGTGGACAGAATGCTTAACGTTGTGCTCCTTGGAGCAGGTTGCCCCTTTGAATGGATGGCCGCAGCGACCCGAGTTCGAGTCTCGGCAGAGATTGAGCTGTGGGCCTAACCTCTAATCTAGTTCTTGATCATGTGTGCATTGTGTGGCAATGTTTTGGTTACAATTAACCTTCAGGGCAGTTCAGAAGCACAGTTCAGTTGTTCAGTATGGTGCAGTGGGTATTTTGTTCAGATAGCATCAACTCATTGACTCGTTGCCATACTTCAGGCATGCATGAACGTCTTCAGACAATTGAGGTCAGTGTACCCTTATATACACTGCTTGCACACCTGTGACATCACCTGACCACGGTAGCCAATCTGCGTGTAGCACACATGCTTCAGACACAACTCACTAGGAGTGTTCCCATAGCGTCAACTCCATGACACAGTGTCTCGTTCACCTTCTCAGGGAGCCATAGTTTCAGTCGTAATCTGATACGGTGCAACAATATCCATACTTTCCCTGCACCTGTTGAGGTTTAATTGAGAGTTATATTGCTTCTTCTCATAATGACCATCTGTAATTTTATTTGCATTGTATTATGATGGAGTCTAGTTTCTCTTATTATAGAAGCAGTATTCGTTTTCTTTGAAAGCAGCTCAGTCGAGCCATCTGCACATACAGGCTGCTGTTTAGAGCTCATATTCATGTCTCTGCTTCTCTCCGTCCATTCAGCTTACATCTCCTAAAATAACTCCTTTTTTTCTGAATGATTATTTCAATCTTATCATCAAATGTGCTGCAGTCAGTGCAAATCCATTCAGTAGTTGAACACATAATAAAGGGGTTGGGGATTAAATACTCAGAGAAGGTGTGAGAGTGTGAGTGTGTGGTGTTGGGGGATGGGATGGTGTGAAATAAAGGATTAAAGATGTTTGTCATTGGTTAAATCACAATATAAAACATATTAAGAGACACATAAGGGATGATAATAAAAAGGATAAATATAAGGGACAAAATGTAACAAATATGTACGTGTGTGTGTGTGTGTGTGTGTGTGTGTGTGTGTGTGTGTGTGTGTGTGTGTGTGTGTGTGTGTGTGTGTGTGTGTGTGTGTGTGTGTGTGTGTGTGTATGGGGTGTTGCATGTGTTGCACGTGTTTGTTAAAGGCAGATCAAAGGCTGATCTGGGATGCATCCACCTTTATTAGAATTACATCATTGTCAGCTCACCAGCCCTACGTCTAGGATTAATTAAATTATTAATAGTCAGATTATCATATGGCATGCATAAAAGTGATTTATAGGACTCTCCACTGATGTTGCAGGTATACGGAAAATTACAGACCCATGTTTATATATATATGATCATTTTCATCTTGTGTCTTGTTGTTGTCGGTATGTGTGCACATGGGCTGGAAAGTTATGTTTAGTAGGCTTTAACTCTAGAAGTTTTTTAGGGGCTGACAAGACTCTGGTCAGATGTCCCACTGCTGTCACTTTTAATCTTTCATATCTTCCTTAAAAAATGAGGGACTAACCAGTGCTGCAGAGTCATGCGATTATATAATGCTATTTGTTTTTATTTTTCACGTTAGAAAATCATTTGGTAACTTGATTATAAAAGACAGATTGTTTTTTTATTTAGTGTTACTGCCTTTTAATTTTTTACATTTACATAAATACAAGTCTCCTCTGCTCACCAAGGCTGCATTTATTTGATAAAAAATACCGTAAAACAGTAATATTGTGAAATATGGGTAAAATTTAAAATAGATGTTTTTAATATATTTTAAAATGTAATTTTGTAATGCAAAGCTGAATTTGTAAAAGTATTTACTGTCACGTTTGATCAATTTAATGTGTTCTTGCTAAATAAATAAATTCTTGATATTTGTAAAAAAATAAATAAAACAGACCATTTTCCAACATGTCCTATGCTTTGTTTTATCCTGATTTAAACATAAAGTTGAACGGGTGTCACATTCATGTTTGGTTCGGTGTTTCATTATCATGTTCTGTTTAGTTTCATTGTCATGTTTGTTTAGTCTGTTTTGTCTCTGAGCAACACACAGGCTGTGTCTGAAATCGCTCTCTATACCCTTAAACAGGGAACTTATTTGAGGGAACAGCCATTTCTACTCTTTTGTTTTCATTCACTCCTTCAGGTGGACTATATTAGTGGAGTAATGTAGGGAATGAATGAGGGTATAGGGGGCGATTTCAAACACAGCGGTGTTTCCTTTCTGACTGAATCAGTTCTTTTGACTGAATCAGTTCTTTTGAATGAATCGGTTGAATTAATAATTCAACGACTCACACATTAAGAGAGTCAAATGCTAAGCGTAAAAGTCTATGACTGGATCATTATCGCAGTGATTATTATGTTTCTCACATGTTATATGTTTGGCAACAGTTCTTCTAACCCTAATTGATGGAGTGTGTAGCTTTTCATTTCATAAACAAGCATGTAGTAAAGACACATCATGGCCATATTCGAGGATGACAAAGTCAAGATTCATCAGGCTCATATAGTGAAAGAAAGGGCGCATGAAGAATCATTTTCACACATGAATTGGTACCTCTGATTCCAGACCTTAAATTCATTAAAAGTCTTTGTAATGGACTGGAATGCCTATTTAAATTCAAATAGCGACTTTATTTTGGCCGGGCAGTAGGGCTGCATGATTAATTGAAATTAAATGCACATGATTTGGCAAAGGCTGTGACTTTTTTTGTGCACAGCTTGTCAGTGAAGCACGACTCAAATAATATAATAATATGAAATAATATGAAATAATATGTTCTGTGCCTAATTCTGTGTAAGAAGCCACATCATCTTTAAAAAAAAAAAACTGACGTTATGAAGTGAGTTTGGAGTAAAAACATTTGTTGAACAAGAGGTTCATAAATGCTTTCATGTTTGGATAAGATGTTCGACTCGTGTTGCTTTTTCAAAAACACGTTATAAGCGACTCAAACTCACATTGCTTTCAGATAGCAGCGTTTACTACTGATAATCACAGAGCCGTGCTTCACTGACAAACTGCGCATAAAAAAGCGTGATTTCGGGTTAATTGCGATTAATCGTGCAGCCCCTACCAGGCAGTGTATAATATAATAATATAATATAACACACTTTGTATTACAGTGATATATGTAAGGTTATAGAGCAATATAAGGTCACAGCTTTGTGTGGATTCAGAAATGCTGGGGGTCTTTAATGACGGTGACTGTCCAAGCGAGGCACCAGCGGTGCTGTCACTGCTGGGCAACTGGCCATGTGTCACTTTGGGAAAATGAATCCACATATACAGTGTATGTAAGCATCTTGCACTGCAGTCATGCCAACATGACAAGGACATATCTTACTCTTAGTGCTTAAACATCTCTTTCTCAGATATCCAGCAGGTTGGTGGTGTAGATTTTTATCTTAACTATCTCATTCAAAGCAGTAATATGTTCCATTTATATCATAATGGATATCAATTACCAGTAGCATGTATATATATATATTTTTTTTTTTTTTTTTGGAAGGACGGAAGTGTAGGTCTACATTATTCAAATACAGTGAATTTAGTGATGTCTGTGCTATGATAAAATCATCTGTGAGACAATGGCATAATACAAAAATATGTGGATACAACATTGATGGATTAGATTGCAATAAAAACTAAATTAGTTGTAAACATCTTTATCTCCGTTTCGAGGTACATTGAATATTGTACATAATATCAGGAAATAATGATTTTTCTGTTTGTATTAAGGAAGGAAATTCAGTGGATTGCATGTTGTAACCTTTAGAAGTGTGTTTTCGCACCAGGGGTGTCATAAAAAGGTCTGTCCAGGTGGCTGCTGAACTGTAAATATGCTCTGGGTAAAGTGGCACATAAAAACGCAGCAAATAAAAGTCCTTCATATCTTGAAACATCACTCGGGCAAGCTGATCAACAGAATCTCTATGTGAAAAGTCATTCGAAATGTATAAAGTGCAAAAAGCCACAGATCCCGACTGATGTGTGACCTGCTGCTCCGCTGGCCAGGAGGGTATTTATTTTTTCGGTTCACATTCTTTCCATCCAAAACACTCGTTCCCTGCAGAGGAGGGCAGAAGAGGTGCTTGTGTCCTGCTGTACTGTCGCCGGACACTGGAACTGCATTAATCTTTCACATCAACATTCTGGAATTAAAAGTCCCTCAGAATCGGTGCTGAATACTTGATATTTATTTTCTGTCCTCAAGAGTTCTACTATTGATATTAGTGATGTGTAAACCAATATTTAGAAAATGTTTCAGTTGCACATTGTTAAAATCAGTGGGTTGGCTGAACAGAATACACAATATTGAATACACAAGTCTTGTATTGTTAGGCTGATTTCAGGTTTACCCAACTCCATTACCTAATTAAGTACTACAAAATCACTTTATGATATTGGTTAAACTGTTTTTATAACCAACAGTATCTTTTAAATTCAACCTAGGCTGACTGGAAAAACGAGTTACTATACACTTTTGCAAATCTCCAAAAGCTTATTATACATATAGTTCACTGCCGTTTCCAGCTGAAACGAAACAAAAAGTGGCAGTAAAACACCAACAACTTTTATTACTTTTCAAACAAATTTTTGATTACTGGGGCAGATTCGTGCGGTTCCATTGACGATACTATTTTATGACCTCAAGACACTTTTACTATAGTGCATGATTAGTAAGCGAATACATTTTGACGTTTGTTTCACATTATCGGCTTCATACAGCTTTTCTGACATAGTAAACTTGCTCCGTAGCTCCCCTGATACAGACTTACCAGTATGCTATCAGCATTCTAATGACTGCAAAGCTGCTAGAAATATATATATAAAAAAAAAAAGTTCAACCTCACTAATTGACTAATTCGTTAAAGGACAACTATTTAATCAGATGACCATCTTGAACTAACTGATATATATCACGAGTCACGACTTGTTAGCTAGAAATGCTATCAATATTAACAGAAGTTCAATGTCAATAATAAAACAACAATTTTCTCCTCCGTTTATGTTTATTTTAAGTAAGTTCCTAAATGTGGTAAAGTCATTAACTGAAGCTTCTTGAGTTTGTAATAGTCAAAGTACATGCTGCGTTTGGAAAGGCTTTAAAAACGTTTAAATGATCTATAGATTTATTTTTGTGGGTGAGTCACTTGCTTTAAAAGCTTCCTATCTTTAAATCAATTGATCTGGTCAACATGGAAACAAAACCAGCCTGTTGGCTATAAGGATGTAACCAAATATTCAAGATATCGATTGGAGGGGATTGAGACGTCTTTCTCAATCGCTATGGCGGTTACGCTTCTGTTTGATAATGCAGCACCAACTTCCACTAGACTAATGGATCAGGTTAGCTCTGTGTACTAAGCTGATACCCCAGACCGCAGATAGTAAACAGTTCCTTGTTTACAGAGTCTCCTGCATTGACAATAAGGTGCTGGCAGACTGATTGCTGAACTGATGATTAGATTACTGGCAAGTGTACACAGAAACCTGATCTATAGCAGACACATGAAACAGACCTGACCATGGATGTGTCCGATAAGAGGAAGCGCAGCGTACATGACACATGGAAACATTAAATTTGTTTTTGTGGATACTAAAATGGGGTTGAGACTTTAATTTACAGAAATAAAATACCTTTCTAAAAGTGAATGTAATGTGTTCAGGATACTTAATTGCATGTTGATTCTAATTAGATTTAAATTTATTATTGTTTAAATTTATATTAGTTTAGTTGAACTTGAGAGTTCTTTTGTGACCCACTTAAGTTGGATTTAAGTATGTATTTATGTAATTTCATAATTACTTCTATTGTCTTTGAAATATGGTTAAAGTGCAATTTAGTGCATTTAAAATATATTATAGTCCCCCTGAAGTCAATAATTTTGTCCCTTAAAACTCATCTTTGATCACCAAAATTACATATTTAAAAAAATAAATATCTTGAATGTAACTGGCTTTCTGAGCAAAAAAACTGATCTCCCTTGCCTCATTTAGTATACATGTTTCTACGAATATATAAATGAGCCCCGCCTCCACTCAGTCACACCAGCTCAGAGATCCTCGATGAGATCACACGATGACCTGATTGGCTGATTGGTTACAAGGTAGTTTGTGACTTCAGAAACAACAGCGATTTCAAAGCACGTTTTTGAGACTGTCTTTTGTTCATACAGTTTTAAAGAGAAAATACTCAGCAATGCTGTTGACATATGACTTATTTACACATGGTTTGTCTTAAAGCATATTAAAAACACCACACAGACATATAAACAACATTAAAGGTTTGATTTTGACCACAGGGGGACTTTAAAACGAAATGTATTGTCAAATAACATCACTACAGGCCAAATTATAATCAAGTACTTTACATGTGATTAATTCGGAAGTACAGTCAACACATCAAAATAAGTATTCTTTAAAATCAAAAATATTATTTTTTTATTTATTAAAATTAACCTTCTTATTTGACATTATTACAAAGTGCTCTTTTAAATGTGTACTTAGAAGTGTGTAAAGAAATAGTCATAAAAGTGTACTCTCTTTAAGTAAACTTAAATGTCTTTTCATTTAATTAATATTATATTATCTGCAAGCACAAGCTTTTAAAATATATACTTTTAAGATTTTAAGTTCACCACAAACATTCAGTACAAGTGGAATTTTGATTTAAAAAGACAAAAAGGACAATATATATATATATTTTTTTTTTGGGGGGGGTTGTTGAACATGAACTAAAAATGTAGCCTATTTATGTATTTGGTTGTATGTGAGTAGTGCACACACACACACACACATATATGAAGTACATTTTTGATGAAGTACAGCAGGTCACACTGTAGGACAGTGCTGTCACTGCTCGACATGTCACGTCAACTACCCATTCCCTATATTGCTGAGACAGAGAGACATAAATGAAGGCTTGTCACTGAACATGATCTGTTGATCTTTGGATGAGATAAAAAACATCCCTGTTCTGTGTCTGATTCTTCGAGAGCTGTCCAGTGTCACACATACACTACATTGCCAAGCTAAACCAAAGCCTGCACAGATGTGTCGACGCCTCCGGGAAATCTAGGACTTTTTCTGAAGGCTGTGTACACAAACTATCCTGGTCTCTGCTGGAAGATCCAGTTTAAGCTGGTTGTGGTGTTTTGGAACATAGAAGTTGGCTGGTGTAAGCTGGTTATTAGCTGCTTGACCAGCAACCTCAAAATCTGTGTTAAGCTAGTATGACTAGCTGGTACATGATTTGTTTCAGGTTCGCAATGATCTATAGCTTTGAACAGGTAATGCTTAGACCAGCTCATACCAACTAATGACCATCTTAGACCAGCTAATGTCTTGACTGGACCAGTTAATTGCCAGGATACACCAGCTAATGACCAATTAAGAGCGAGTAATGGACAGTTTCAATAGCTAACCATCTTAGCTAGAAGTTCACAATGGTCCACACACAACAACGCTGTAAAAAATGTTATGACAACATTTGTTTTTACAGCTTTGACTCGTTTTTTTATTTATTTTTTAAATAAGTTATACAACATTCCACTCACTTTTTTAAAAGTCAGTTTAGGTTAATGTAGCCTGATTTAAGTTGAAATTACTTAAACATCCAAGTTGATTGTACTTAGGAATTTAAGACAGCTTAATTTGTTTTTGGTACATTGCACAAGCTTGTGTATTTTTCACCACGCTGTGTTATTTTAAATAGCCTACTACCGATACGATTTGTAAGGCTGTGAAATTAACACATGCTGGATTAATACGGCGAACAATATAACATATGTGGTGTTTTTTTTTTTTATACAATAAATGTATAAAATTAGCCTACTTTAATACGCTCACGGATCCCGCAGATGAAACATCAGCGTAGAACATGGGCGACCTAAGACTCATTTATGATTTATAAAGTCTTATATGAGGAACATGACCAAAGTGACAGCTATGAAAAAGTTTTATGAAAAAAAAAAAAGAGTTGATGGGGACGATATTTGAACGTCTGACATACCTATAGTGGTAATGACCGTGATGGCGAAGTAAAAGGAGCCAGCGAACCTCCACTGGACCCCAGCCTTGTGTGGCTTCAGCTGCAGCACGACCCGCTCCAGCTCGTCAAAATTGACTTTGCTCAAGTTGTACTTGTCCATGAGCTCTCGCTTCCGATCGTCCAGGACCTTCTTTTGGGTGATCTCCATCTTGGATTCTAACGCGTCAAAAACAGCCGCTCCGACGAGCAAATAAGTGAAAGTGCAGATGATCAACACGAGGGTTCTGATGTTCTGTCTCTTCATGGTCAGAGCGAGTGAAATGAGCCACAAACTTTGAGGAGTGATGGTGATGGTGACGGTGATTTCATTGCGACTGAGCTGTTCCTTCAGCACCACGGGTGCATGTGCCTGTTGAGTCAACACATCTCAGCCTGGGTTCATCTTCAGAACCCCCCAGCGGTACGAAACAGACAGAGCATTTACAGAGAGCTCTGAAAAATGGAGGACTTCCAAAGCGAATCCTGTTGTGGCTTTTTATTCATTTTTCTTGTCTTATCTTATACTATAATTCAAAAAAAAAAATTATCCAAAATGTATTGTATAGGGTACATTGTCGAGGGTGGAAGGTAAATTGGGACAATGCCATTCATTAAATTTGCATGACATCATCATAGTGGAGGCTGTGATCAAGCTTCAACAACTGATCCATGAAGATCAACCAGCGCAAACATAAGCCTCTTTCAAAAATTAAATTATTCAATGACTGAATGATCAGTTACAAAAATTGTTGCAAAATTGCATTTTATTTACGGGATCTTTTTTATGGACTAACTTAAGTGAGACAGTAGCTTTCAGGTTAAGATTTTAAGACTGTTCTGAAGGATTATTATAACAAACATTCCTTCGGGTTCACATACAAGGCTTAAAAGTCTAGTCCCAGACTAAAATGCATGTTTGAGCTGTTTTAACTGAAAGCTATAAGCATATCTTAAACTATTAAGATGGCCATCAGTCACGTTTATAAAAGCTACTTAAATGCCTTAATTAAACTACGGCCTAATCCTGGCTTAATCTAAGCCCTGTCTGTGAAACCGGCCTTAGAGTCTGGATATTTCCTGATATCTTGAATGTAGATGTGCTATATGAGGTTCAACTGAAAGTAAGTGGTTTCTAGCTAACATGCAGGTCATTTCTGGTCATGAACTGGTCCAAGCTGATCTAGATAATGGATTAGTATACCAGGTTATGGGGCTGAAATCAAGCTTGTGGATCTTGATTGAGCTGGTTAAAGCAGTTCCATGCTCCAAATTTTGCACACCACACCATACCATTTTAAAAATGACAACGCTTCCACAGAAAATTATGTTGATCAATAATTGAGCTTAATGTAATGACTCTCTTTGTGTTGTTCGTTCTAATTAGATTCCCTCCGTTTCCTGAAGGATGCGGTGAGTGAGACTAAATTAATTAGGAATGTGATACTGTGAGCTCGGATAATCAGCCCTGCTGGCTCTGCTTCGGACAACAGATATCACATAATAATGGGCAACATACTGCCATATTCATCTGGATGGAAATACAGAGGCTAATCAAACTAGGTAAAAACAGGTATTTTATTCATCATTTTTTGGTTTAATAAAATGGCAAAACCATTTCTCAGTTTGATCATTTAGTCTAAAGACAGAAAGTCAAAATCCTGTGGTCTTTCCTGTGGTCAAGCTTTTAATGTTGTTTATATGTCTATGTAATGTTTTTAATATGCTTTAAGACAAACCATGTGTAAATTCACAAGTCAGCACCGTTGCTGAGTATTTTCTCTTTAAAACTGCAGGGAACCAAAGACAGTCTCAAAAACGCGGGTTGAAATCGCTGGTGTTTCTGACGTCACAAACTACCTTGTAACCAATCAGGTCAACGTGTGGATCTCTGAGCTGGTGAGAGTGAGTGGAGGCGGGGCTAATTTGCATAACCGCGTATACTAAATGAGGCAAGTGTGTAGAGTTACATTCAAGCTATTTAAGGCATTAATAAAAATATATAAAAAACGATATAACATTTTTTGAATATGTAATTTTGGTGATCAAATAGGAGTTTTAAGGGATACAATAATTGACTCCAGTGGGACTTTAAATGTAGGTACTATGACAGAATTGGTCCAAGTCCTTCCTACAGTATGATGGTGCTATCATCAGGTGAATGATTAAGTGTACATGCGGTGACTGTCCATGAGAGGGCGTACTTGCAAAATATATCCACAACATCCAATAAAGTAGTTCGAAGTCTCTTTTACGCATAATTAGGTCATCACATTCACAGCATAATGCACCAATTTATGTGGAATGTCAGAATGTCAAGGGCTTGACACTTTACATCATATTTCACGGATTACATCCTGACTGCAGATTTTTTTGGTCATTCATATTACGGCTACTAATGCAAACACATTTCAGCTTTTACCTCAGGGTGAATCTAGCTAAGCTTACTCTGTAAGAAGACAACAAATGCACTTGTTTCTATTGTACTTTAACTTTCAATTTCTGTTTGACTTATCCAAACAAGTGTTTCCCCCTCCCTAAAGCAATGTAAACACCTCTGGCCTGATTCACCACAGTCATATGTTCCTCTACATAAAGGGTCAGTTAATGAGAGGAAGAACTTTGACAAAATTACGAAACCATTTTAGTGCAGACAGCATTCGCCCCAGTTTAAATATAATTCCACAGAAGCAGAGGGTGCTGCCGCCCAAGTTACTTTGGTAGAGCGAAGCTGGGCGGTCCTCTGACTACATGAGCTAGAAAGTCACTAGAGAACAAAGTTTGAAATGAGTGTCTGCAAAACAAACCTGTGCAACACACACTGACTGAGCGCGCGATCAATAATGGATTCAGCCAAGCGGGATGAACACATGAGCGAGCACGCCGCCAACTTACTGGGGACAGGACAGCGGTCCAAACCGACACAAAACGACACAAAAACAAGGTCAAAATGCGTGAAAATCCTCTTCGCGGTAAGAGAAGTCTCATATGGTACAGTGTGGGGGGAATAAAAGCCGGTGTCTGAAACTAGGTTAAACAAGCAACTCATGACTGACTCAGTGCTATTCATATAACCTTTAAGTTTAATATTTTGTTTAAATGTTTTCTTTTGTTATTTTCTTTCTTTAGCCTATTTGAAGTGCATTTACACACTCTTAAAAATAAAAGTTATTTATTGGCATCTGGTTCAATGCCTTTAATCTGTGGATCCAATATTGCACAAAAGGTTCGATATAGCCGAGAAATCTTCTTTAGTATATTAAAACGATTTAGTGATTAGAAAAAAATGTGTGTTCTTTTAAGAATTGTTAAAAACTTTTGGAACTTTTATTTTTAAGAGTGTATCCTCCACAAGACAAATGTATAGTATATGTATAGTATAGTATAGCATAGTATTGTATAGGATAGTATAGGATACTATAGTACAGTATAGCTGAGCATATGGATAATTAACTTAAGTTATACAAAGTGTTGTCATTCATCAAAAAAGAAAAGGTGAATTTTCTTAGATGTATTTTTACTTTTTGTATGATTATATTGTATGTAAAGTTTTGTGTCGTTTCATCTTTGTTTTTGTAAAGTATCTGTGGTCCTTTGTGCTGTTAGATGTAGGATGTTTTAGGTAGCTGAGATTTAGCTCATCATTCATCATAATGTCTTCAGGGTTCAGGGTCAGTGAAAGCCTGGAAAGATGGGCGAGTCACGGAAATGAATAAAATTCATAGAAAAAGTCATAGAAATTTCTATTGTACAGCAAAAACAAGTAACAACTGGCTATACTGCACCAGAGTTTTGGAGAAATGTTATAATCATTAACTAGAAGCCAGACCTCACTGTGTAATATAGCACAGCATGCCTTTGAGTTGAGCTAGTGGACTTTTCATAAGGTTATTCATCCCTATGATGCTGCAAGTTGCAACAATTCATTTTGATATTTCTAAAAAAAATCTCATTCCAAATAATCAGTTTATCAGAAAAAATCCAACATGTGGAAGTTTAAATGTGTGGCTGCCTGGTGTGTGGTTGATCTAGGCAGCTTCAAGTTAAACTTTAAACATTGATCTAGTCTATTGACTCAAATGCTTCTGTCACCCCATTCAAGCAAATGGTTGTCACCAACAGATTAATTGCTTGTTATGAGTTTCTGTATGAACCTTTTGTTGGATGAACCATTACTGTAAGAAGTGTAAACGAATTTACCGAAAATACCTGACATTCTAAATGTAACAAAGCCTTAGGCATCATGTTTTAATTCTGATCTCATATTTCAGTAAAAGGCCCAACCCTCTATTTAAATTGAACATTTCACTTTAAACAATAGAATGAATGAAAAGTGATGCTGAAAATTAAGCTTTACAATAACAGATATACATTCTAAAAGAAACAATTTATCTTAAATTAATGTAATATTTCCAAATATATTTTAATTTTACTGTAATTTTGATCAAATAAAAATACAAAATATATTACTAACCCTAAACTTTGAACTACTGTGTATGTGTCCACAGGAATTAAATTCATGACCACGTTGTTAGTAATGCAAGTAGACAATTTCTGCTGGTAAAGTTGGATGTGTTTTATGTAATTTGTTTTCAATAAATATATTTCTAACTGTTACCCATTCAATCTTCCTACAATGCATGCAAATTATATTCATGCAATTATAATAATGATAAATCTTGTTAACTGCATTTGTTTCTGTTTCTTTAGGTTCTTCTGCTCGTCTTGCTGGCTTTAATTCTCACAATCATATTTATACTGAAACTCCGCTGCAGTGATAAAGGTACAGTTTCAGTTTTGTGCTGTTTTTCTGGTCATAATTGAATTTAGGCCAGCCTTTGACTGAAATTGTTTTAAAGATCACCCTTTATAAGCTTTTACTACATATATTACATACTGTACACTCACTGTCCACTTTAATAGTCCACCTTGCTAGTTCCGGGTTGGGCAATGTGCTAGAAACATTTCTCAGAGATATTGGTCCATATTGACATGAGCATCACACAGTTTCTGCAGATTTGTTGGACATCCCAAAGCTGCTCTAGTGGACTGAGATCTGGTGACTGTGGAGACTATTTGAGTATAGTGAACTTATTGTCATGTCATGTTCAGGAAACCAGTTTGAGATGATTTGAGCTTGGTGACGTGTGTTATCCTGCTGGAAGTAGCCATCGGATGATGACACACTGTGGTCATACAGAGATGGACATGGTCAGCAACAATACTCAGGTAGACACTGGTGTTTAAATGATGATCAACTGGTACTAATAGGCTCAAAGTGTGTCAAGAAAATCTCCTCCTCACCATTACACCACCAGCAGCCTGAACTGTTGATACAAGGCAGGATGGATCCATGCGTTCATGTTGTTTTCGCCAAATTCTGACCCGACCATCTGAATGTCATAGCAGAAATCAAGGTTCATCAGACCAGGCAACGTTTTACAATCTTCTATTGTCCAGTTTTGGTGATCCTGAGTGAATTGTAGCCTCAGTTTCTGTTCTTATATCTGACAAGAGAGTCACCGGTGTGTCTTCTGCTGCTGTAGCTCTGCTTCAAGTGTTGTGTGTTCATAGATATTCTTCTGCAGACCGAGTGGTTATTTGAGTTACGGTTGCCATTCTATCAGCTAAAACCAGACTGGCCGTTCACCTCTGACCTCTGACATAAACCAGGCATGGTTGTGCGTGAAAATCCCAGTAGATCAGCAGTTTCTGAAATACTCAGACCAGCCCTTCTGGCACCAACAACCAAAGTCACTTAAATCTCCTTTCTTCCCCATTCTGATGCTCAGTTTGAACTTCAGCAGATCGTCTTAATCATGTCTACATGCCTAAATTCATTGATTTGCTGCCATGTGATTGGCTGATTAGATATTTGCGTTAATGAGCAGGTAAACAGGTGTACCTAATAAAGTGGTCGGTGAGTGTAAAAAGTATATAATGTATAATCATTGTGTAATCTTTAATCCATTGTCTAATCACCTTTAAATGCCATTGAGCATTGGAATGAAACCCTGTATTATTATTAAATTCGACAACTTATATTTGAGATATCATTATGTCTACATGCTCTATACTTTGTGTGTTTTCTTTCTGATAGTTACTGATAGCTGTAAAGATCGCTGCATGTCCACAAGTCGTGATGCTAATGCAGCGTGCCACTGTGACGCTGCATGTGTAAATGAAGGCACCTGCTGCTGGGACTATAAGGAAGTGTGTGTGGAACCAAGTAAGTGGCATTTCTCTTTCTTTTGCACTTTCTTTAACTCTCTCTTTCTCAAGGCCCTGACATACTCACGGGAAAGTTGTTTTCGTTGTTCGCTTAGGGGCAAAAACAAGAAAGAGTAAATCACTCGCATATGTGACTACATTTTCATGTGCGACTAAGTAAAGTCTATCATTAGCCACTGGCAAATAAATTGTTAGATTTCAGTCGCCGGTGTTTGATGCAAAGTAGCACAGTCTAGCACAGATATATTCACTTGACTTCACTCATCTTGATCATTCTGACTGAGAGCTTGAGACTTTCGCTTGACTTTCTTTCACTATTTCAATTCATCTCAATGGATTCATGCACTTTGCACAGCATATTTGACGCACCGTAAACTGTAGTGTGAAGGCAGTACCAAACTTGTCGTCACTTAGAGCACTATGTTTCTCTCACACATGAAAAAAAGAGAGAGAGAGAGTCTTACATACCACATAGAATTGACGTATTACCTGCAAATTATATTCTTTGTTGTATTTCCTGTCAAAACGGATTAAATTTGGAATTTTTCAGTCTTTAGGAACAAGCAGAAGCCACTGCTGGATTATTCGGTAGTGGCCGGAACTAATGCGAAAGCATTCACCTATTACTGTCCCTGTTTTGATGTCAGTAAATCAGTTCTAGTGAACGCTGACAACTGACAGCTATTTAACCTAATTCATTGTGAGACAGTCTAACAGAAGGATGGCCAAAACCAGTGAATAATCAACTGATTGGATAATTCTTGATTTCTTGTCATTTTTTTTATTACCATTTTTGAAACTATAGTGAATAAACTGTGATAATGTGAGAAATGTTGAAGGTGTCTGAATAAATTTTGGTTTGACTGTGTGTATATATATATATATATATAAATAAAACTAATAATAATACTGCTAAGATAATACTACTACTAATAGCAATATAAAACTGGGTTAATGAATATTAATCACGTTGTCTACTGTTAAATTTAAGCACACAATTAGATAATACCAATTACCAAGCAATGCTTAATTTTGTTCAATCTGTGGTGTACAAAGTTTGTAATGGCAATTAAGGAAAAAACACTTAAGCAAAACATGGTCAGGTCAAAGTGTCTGAATAATATTTGGTCCCAAATGTTTATAAATTTTACTAGTAGTCCACTGTATGAAGAATTTTTTGGTATAATATGCACAGTTTACTTTATTTTGCTATCCTCACTTACATAAATGAACTAGTGTCCTGCATCCGCTAGAAAAAAAAAAGGAAATCTGGTGATCTCTCTCTCTCTCTCTCTCTCTCTCTCTCTCTCTCTCTCTCTCTCTCTCTCTCTCTCTCTCTCTCTCTCTCTCTCTCTCTCTCTCTCTCTCTCTCTCTCTCTCTCTCTCTCTCTCTCTCTCTCTCTCTCTCTCTCTCTCTCTCTCTCTCTCTCTCTCTCTCTCTCTCTCTCTCTCTCTCTCTCTCTCTTCTCTCTCTCTCTCTCTCTCTCTCTCTCTCTCTCTCTCCTCTCTCTCTCTCTCTCTCTCTCTCTCTCTCTCTCTCTCTCTCTCTCTCTCTCTCTCTATATATATATATATATATATATATATATATATATATATATATATATATAGAATGTAGTTGTCTGGGGAGTAAACAAAAAAAAAATACTAGTCAATGGCGATTCTATTGCCAAGATCTGTGTAGAGGGTTGCACCAGCTCTGCAATTCTGTATTCCAGTGAAGTCAAGTCACATTTATTAATATTCCACTTAATAAAATATATTGTTTTGAAGCAGGCAGCTTTATAGTAATAAACATTGTGAATGGCATTTCATTGGCAAACCAAATCCAGGGCGAGCTGTGCACCCTGGGAGTGCGTTTGTGTGTAAATGTACATTTTGGATCAACGTTTTCCACTTATGATTTCATTTCTAGCGAGATATTACTATTGTAGTCATTAAATATTCACTTAGTTTTAACCAAAGCTCACTCTATATTGCTGTTGATCATTAAACCGTTATGCTGCCTCAAAAGGGTGTCTGAAATCAGTTTCGTGAGGTACCTTTGTGCGCAGAGGCGCACCCTGAGTCGAAAGCAGGCAGGCCAGTCCAGCTCAGAGCCAAGAGCGAACCTGGACCTGATAGACCTGTGGTCCGCGGATCCAATTCTCTCCCAAGTCCCCAACCGACACTCGACACTCGCTCGACACCCCAGGTCGGCATTCGGCGGTCGACGCCCAGCTACAGCCACGGACTTCCGGGCTTCTGGCTGAGCCCTCACCCTGCACCCCTTCGGCATCACTGGACTCCTTCCTTCCTTCCTCTGACCTCCCCTTCGGCCTTCCTCACCACATCGTCACCCTGGTCATCCATCCGCACGTCACTGCCTCAGTCCCGTGAGTCAGCAGCTCAGCTCCCGTCTTCTGGGTCGACGATGTCGTCATGGTCTGTCAGCCACTCAGCTCAGCGGACTCCTCTGCCACCCACGTTGCCGCCAACGTCGATTGGCCCCCGGGTGTCGTCCTGCCAGCCTCTTCAGGCTCCACCCGCCGTCTGCGCCACCATGGTGCCCGTGGCCAACGTCCCCAGGGTCCAGTCCGTCCCCAGCTCCACGCTCTCTGCCGAAGCCTCCGCCCTTTTTCTGTTTTTTGGGACTTTTGTTGCCATCACGGCGCAAGGACGTGCCTTTCGGAGGGGGGCGTTATGTCACAACTATGTTCTGTCTAGTCTGCACCTCTTCTCGTTAATTAATCTTCCTCCACCTGTGTCTAGTTAGTTCCTCATTTCATCCTATGTATTTATACTCCCTGTTTTGTTCAGTCCCTTGTTAGTTTTCGTTAATGTTAGTTATGGTTGTGTCTGTCCTGTCATGATTCTGCCATCATGTCTTTGATTTCTCTTTTCTTGTGGCAGGATCATGGCAGACCCATGTTTTGTGTACAAGCGCATGGCCAATTGTTTGGGTCATGTGCTTGTGTTGTCTCGTTACGTTGCCCTGCCCCCTTGTTATCCCCGTCTTGTCATTATTGTCTTGTCAGTTTCAGCTGTCCTTGTCTAGTCAGCTTCACCTGTCCTCGTCATTAGTGTTCCCTATTTAATCTCCTCATGTCTTCTGTCTTGTGTCGGTACATTGTCTAACTTTGCGTGTATATAATCTGAAGACCTGTCCTATTAGTTTTGTGAGTTTGCTTCTTGTCAAGTCAGAGTCTTTGTTTGTCATCGTGTCTTAGTCTAGTTGTATTCTGCTCCAGTCCTGTTTTGCCCCCTTGTGGGTTTTTGTTTTCTGTTTGTGTCTGAATGAACGTTTAGTGTCTGCAAGTTGTCTGCATTTGGGTTCGTTCCTCAACCTCATGACATGTCCTGCCTGAGTTTGTTTCAGTAAAGACTATATTTACCCTGATCTTTGTCTTGTGCCTTCAAATACCACCACTGCTGTAGTGGTGGTATTTGTAGCCTGCTGTAGAGATTTATGGTCTTAAATATACATTTTTTGTATTAATTTTGGTTACACATCACCTAAGGTGAGTGTAAGTGTTAGATGATTCCTTCCTATATTACAATGCACCAGTCAAGGAATTCCACCTTGACAGTAAAAAATAATCATGGAAGATTGTTGACTGAATTAGAATTATATAAATTGGAGGAAGTTCGTCATCTGACCAATATCAATGATTTGTTTAGATGTCGTTAACTTGTAGAGACTCTTACTGTATTATCAACACAAGGAAAACACAAGTGTAATAAAAGGATTTTATTAACAAAAGGATATACACAAGTATCTAACAACTACTGAATGGATAAAGTGAAAAAAGATTGATAAATGCAAGTGACTGTTGGATATTACTATGGCAGTTATAAGTTATCTAATGGAAAGATAAACAGTAGTTCCTCTGGAAGTAATAAGGTAAACCTTAATCTGAATTCAACAAATAAATTGAGAGAATATTTTGTTTTAACTGACACAAGCTATGCAAAATCTAATGCAAATTGGCAGTTTACACAAATGCGAAGGTATCTGGTAAGAGGTTTGGTAAAGTGATGTTTACGTATGTTCTGCCTGATGACTGAGTCCGAGCGGCGAGGTCTTCCACTTGCTGATCTGGTTCCGCATTGCAGTGGGATGAAAGGAGTTGGAATTCTTTTCACAGTCTTGAACGCGAAGTACTTGTGAACGTTGAACTCTTGGAGCACAGAGAAGGTCCTTATTCTGGAACACGCAGATGAAGGATCCTAGAGAAGAAGATTCTGAAGCCCATACAGAAGATCCGGGCAATCTGGAACATGCAGATCTGGAGGATCTCTGAAGACAAGATTTTGAAGTTGGTGCAGAAGATCTTGAAAATGGGGGGTTAAGCTTGTGGGGCGTTGTCTCTGTTGCTGTTTTCAAACTTTGCAAATTAACTTCTTGCAGAACTTCTTTGTTTCTCTCTTTAGAGCTTCAGAGAGCAACTTCACAACTCCATAGAGCTTAGCACATCTTGGAATTGGAACCTTGAACTAGAACAACTCTTTGTCTTAGAGAGAACCTTTTTAAACTCTCCTGAGAAGGAGGGATTTGCAAATTGGCGGCTTTCAGATCCATTGTTTTGATTGTCTGATGCTGTCAGAGGAGGCCACTGTATGACCCCTCTTTGACATAAGGTTAATTTGCATAGCTTCAAGATCATGTTTAGAACTGTCATGATTCCTGTCTTGTGTGTACTTTTGTCATTCCCTGTCTTGTAAGTTTTGTAGTCTTATGTAGTTTTTCATGTTGAGTCGTCTCCCCATGTGTATCTTGTTTCCTCATTTCCTAGTTAAGCTTGTTTGCCCCTGTGTATTTATAGCCCTTGTGTTTCACTTGTTACTTGGTCAGTTGTTGTACATGTATTGGTGGCTTTTGTTTCTGTGATCTGTGATTGGTGGCTGTGATTGGATCTGTGATTGGTGGCTTTTGTTTCTGTGGCTTTGTTCCTTTGTTCCTTGAGTTCTGTTTTATCTGTTTATGTGTTACTTTATTAAAAATCCTGCACTTAGATCCACACCTTCGCCTGCTTTCCTCAGCACGCTACAAGAACAATGTCTTTAAGGTTTTCCCTATGCATAATTCACTTTCAAAACCAATTCCAGAGTAACCTAGACTTTGTGCTGAAAACATAAAGACCAAACATCATTGGGTAATATTGAACTTTTACCCATGATTTCATGTATACCTTAGCTAAGTTTTTATATTTTGTATGTAGACAAAAAACACTCATTAAGTATATACAGTTCTCAAATAGATGAAGAATATTTGCTCCATTTTGTCCATGGTGTGTCCATTTTGCATAGCAAATCCATCCTTTGTGGCTTCAAGCCACATGGCAAAACCAATTTGGTGAGTCTGTGGTCATTCACACCCTGGTCTCAGGACTGAGGGACTGGGGTGAACAATAGGCAAATGGTGATGGGATCAGTCTGTGATCAATGACATGCTAATGATATCATTCTTCCCTTGATACCAAATGGTACCTTGCAATTGTCTTTGCAGGCTTAACTCCTGGCCCACCTAGTTCCTTATTTGTGGAGCTTCTTTTGGAGGTGTGAATATTAGAGTCCTGCCCTTTTCATCATGGCAGACGAAAGGGAACTCATGTTGTGATGAGGGGAGACTGCCCTCGTGTTTGCCTTCTGATCACAACACTGCTTAATCATTGCCTGATAGGGCAGCGAGGCAACAAGTCAGCTGCCTAAGTTTTCTAAAAAAAGAAAGGGTCAAGAAACATCTGAAGTGACCTACTCCAATTGTAATTACAGTCCTTACCGCCCCCTTGTGGCACGAGGGACTACACAGCTTACGTGGGGCATTTAAGTTACAAAGTGGCCTGCGTGCACTTGTTAGGCACACAGTAGCCTGCCTGCATCTGCACCATCAAACCTCATAGCACAGTCCGGCTCGTTGTGGCATTTAATATAGGGACCACTAGTGTTGTCAAAAATACAAAAATTTTGATACGTATTGATACTGAAATACCTGAAACTGTTCCAATTCTCCTTTTCTGCAGTATTAATACACCTAAACCAGCTGTGCATTCTCACTGTCTTTTCTCTCCAACGGGAAATTGACACACACTCACTCCTCTAACTCACTTGTCCCATTCCCTCTAGTTGAATTGTGCTTGTTTTGTGCATAATTTTACTAATTCCTGCATATTTACTTGTTTGAGAGGCGTGAATTAGTACACATGCAGGAATTAGTCAAATGTATTGATCTAAATACTCGCCAAGGCCGTTGTTTTCCTGGCTTATTGTGCTTAAACAGTCAAATACACACTAAATTGCCAAAGTACGGTCTTGGCAATTATTTAGATCAATACATTCAGTTTTGGAACGTAGATAATTAAAGTAAATGCATGTTGTGTAACAGTATTTTAGATCCTTGCATACGCTCTTAAAGTGACAGCAGTCTAATAAACCTGCTGCTGTCTTTCATGTTAATCAAAGAACAAAGGACAAAGAGAAAATCACTCATTGCTCTTGACTGAATAACTTATGTAACTTTAATTGCAAACATGAATCTGTATTTAATTTTTACTATGAAGATTTTCGAGTGTTATTTTACATTTGATTACTTTATTTAATTTTGTGTAGTATTTCTTACCTGAATAATACTGTTAGACCCACCAGAAAAACTTAAAGCTGTTTATTTAATTTGTCTCTTTGTTTTATTCTATTTATGTGTGCTATAGATGGAGGGAGATTATTAAACACTGATAACAATTGCGAGATTGAAGCTTTAACATGCGTTAAGAAGCTTTCATCTGCGGAAAGAGAGATGGAATGTTTGGAGGCATGAACAACAATGGGATGTATAGTTTTTGCTCTCTTATAGTTTGCACAAGGGGTTCGCAAAAAATAACCGTGAGGGAGGGCAGCCTTGTCTTGTGCCTCTCTGCAACTGAAAGGGTGATGATTGATATGTACCTTTTATCGCAGAGGCCAGGGTAGCTTCACAGAAATACATTTTGGACCGAATCCCAAATGTTTCATTAGCGCCTACATTGCCACTCTAACCAGTCAAAAACATTTTTCAGCATCCAATGAGAGTACTGCACATTGTTAGGTAAATGATTCTGCCAAAGCCACAATATGCAGAAATCTGCAAACATTATCTTCTTTCAAATTACCCCTAATAAAGCCTGTTTCATGATGGATTAATTTATCCATTATCTTATCCACGCGTATTGCAAGAGCTTTGCCATTTAATTTGGCATCTTCGCATATCAATGATATGGGACCATAGCTGGAGCATTTCATGGGGTCATTTCCATATTTTTTTTATAATAATGTTATAAGAGCAGTTTTCTGATTCTTATGTACATATTTGTGCTCTAAGCTAGGGCATAGTTAATAAAATCTAATATTAAAACTCCAACTATGTCCAATATGGCTAAACAGAGCTCTGGCGGAATACCATCCCAAGCCAGGAGATTTTTCCCTATAAAAAATACTTCACTGCTCTCTTAACCCATCAAGTGTTAAGGAGTCTTCCAAAAATTCGATATCAGTGAGCTGTAATTTTTGTACGTTACATGCTATTGAGAGAAACTTAACAGTTATTTAGGTCCACAACATTATCAGGAGTGTACAGATTCTTGTAAAAATCACAAAATACATGATTAATTTGTTTAGGGTCTGTTACAATATCACCCTCATTATTTCTAGTGACATTGATGTAAGATTTTGTCTAATTAGGGCCCAAGCCTTGAAAAGGCGAAGGCCCTATTGTTTTCCTTAGGATTATTAGGGCCCAAGCCTTGAAAAGGCGAAGGCCCTATTGTTTTCCTTAGGATTATTTATTATTATTATTATTATTATTATTATTATTATTATTATTATTATTATTATTATTATTTTACTACCTTTTGGGCACTTTTGGGGCCCTTAACATGCTCGAAAACTCTTGAAACTTTGCACACGGGTCAGAACCCGCGGCCATCAGGGCCGGGCTGAAGATGGTACCCGGGCGTGGCAGGGGGGCTCGACAGCGCCCCCTGGAACGGGATTCGAAAACATGTCCATATATCAAACACGCTTGCATGAATTAATCTGAAAATCGGTACACATATAGATCTCATCGTTTCATATATCCTTCGCACTCTTACTTTTTACGCCAGCCCAACAGGAAGTCGGCTATTATGGGTTGTTTGGAAACTCGTGCTCAGGAATTCGATATACTCCTCCTAGGGAATTCACCCGATCGTCACCAAACTCGGTGTGCATGAAGTCAAGACATTGAGGATGAAAAATTGCCAGGGGATTTTTGATATCTCGAACGGTTTGGCCGTGGCGAGGAAACGAATTTATGGCGAATAATGGAAACAGGAAGTGTGTTATAACTTCTGCATACATTGACTGATCTTGATGAAACTTCAGCAGTGTGTTCGCTGTAAGAGCCCGGTCACATGGATATGACTATTGTGAGTCAAAGTTATAGCGCCACCAACTGGCAGCAGGAAGTGTGTCACTTTCAAAATGCTTTGAAATCACCCTCTTATTTTTACCCGATTTGCTTCAAACTTTATGTGTATAATGTAAACACACGGCAGATTTAGACCTGTGAAAGGATTATTGATATCTTAGATACTGTTGCCGTGGTAACGCATCAAACTTTAAGATTCTTTTCTGATGCTTTTGAGACTCTTAGCATACTTGAAATTGCATGAAACTCGACAGACACATCACATTTATTAGCCAGTAGACATGTGCAAAGTTTCAGAAACGGGCGTGGTGCAGGGGCTCAGTAGCGCCACCTTTTGACAAAAGAGGGTGAGATAGGTCTATACTTTTATCTACAATCTTAAAACTCAGTATGTATAATGTTCATATCGAGCTGGACATCTTTCTAATTTACACTTATTAGCTCAGACCAACAGGAAGTCAGATATTTTGGTTTGAATGTGGATGTTTTGGAGAATTTTCTCTTCCACTCTCTCTGACCCTACGTCTCTCCGTGTGTTTGAGGGGAGGGGGGTTTGTCTGCTGAGTGAGAATGCTTTTATTTTAGTTTTTCAAGGTTTTGGGGGCCTTAACGTGCTCGAAAACTCTTGAAACTTTGCACACAGGTCAGAACCCGCGGCCATCAGGGCCGGGCTGAAGATGGTACCCGGGCGTGGCAGGGGGGCTCGACAGCGCCCCCTGGAACGGGATTCGAACACTTGTCCATATATCAAACATGCTTGCTTGTAATAATATGAAACTCGGTACACTTATAGATCTCATCGGGCCGAACAACTTTCGTGCTCTAAGTTTTACGACAGCTCAACAGGAAGTCAGCTATTATGGGTTGTTTGGAAAATGCATGCTTTTATTTTTGATATACTTCTCCTAGAGAATTAATCCAAACACCACGAAACTCGGTCAGCGTGAAGTCAAGACATTGAGGATGCTAAATTGCGAACGGATTTTTGATATCTCGAACGGTTTGGCCGTGGCGAGGAAATGAATTTATGACTAAAAAAGGACACATAAAGTGTGTTATAACTTAGTTAATTTTATCTACAGTTACAAAACTCTTGATTGTTCTCGTCAAGCCGAACCACTTTCTAATTTATTGTCATTAGCTCAGACCAACAGAAAGTCAGATATTGTAGTTTGAATGTGGATTCTGAGAATTTTCTCTCCCTCTCTCTGACAGAGAATGTACCCTGGCATTCTGTATGTGTGTGTGTGTCTGTGTGAGGAGGGGGAGGGGGAGGGGGTATCTTCGGGTGATAGTTTAAACACAAAGTCATTCATGGGGCCATACTGCCCTCTTGTGTCCAAAATTGTATTTATACGCACTTTTATTCATTTATTACCTGTATTACACACACACACACAGTTCGATCGCACCCGCGCCTCTCTCTCTCTCTCTTTCTCTCTCTCTCTCTCTCACACACACACACACACACACACACACACACACACACACACACACACACACACACACACACACACACACACACACACACACACACACACAGTTCGATCGCTCCCGCGCCTCTCTCTCTGTCTCACGCACACACACAGTTTGATCGCGCCCGCGCCTCTCTCTCTCCCACACACGCACACACACACACAGTTCGATCGCGCCCGCGCCTCTCTCACACACACACGCACACACACACACACACAGTTCGGTCGCGCACGCGCCTCTCTCTCTCTCTCTCTCTCTCTCTCTCTCTCTCTGTCTCTCTTTCTCTCTCTCTGTCTCTCTCTCTCTGTCTCTCTCTCTCTCTCTCTCTCTCTCTCTCTCTCTCTAATGTGCTATATTAGATCAATAATGTGCTATATTAGATCTATATGTTTTCCTTAAAAATGTTATTCTCTCTCCCACACACACACACAGTTCGATCGCGCCCCTTTCACACACACACGCACACACACACACACACACAGTTCGATCGCGCCCGCTCCTCCGTCACTCTCTCTTTAATGTGCTATATTAGATCAATGTTTTCCTTAAAAATTTTATGCACACTACATTTATTCTCATCACATTTATAAATTATTGTATAAAATAATACTACCATTAAAAAAAACACATTTGATTTTCTATTTTAATCAATGTAGAAAGTGTAACTTAAAAATAAACAGATTAGTGCTCTGTTTGAGGACAAGAAATTAAAACCAATGCAATATGATGAATGTCCAAAAGATGGCACTCACAGACTGTTTTTAAACGAGGTTGGATAAATATTTTTTGCTTTTAAACTGTGTGTGTGGGTGTTGGTGTGTGTGGGTGAGATTTTGGTTGGGGGACAGTTGTAGGTTACAGTTTGAGTTTATAGTTTGACAAAAGCACTTTGTGTTTTATTGTGAGTGTACATAAATATAAGTAAACACTTTGCAGTTTGAATTTACGTCCTCGATGAACAAAATGACGGAGTATGTTTTTATGTGTAACAGTTCAATCGCACCCACACCTCAACCACACACACACACCAAACACACACACACACACACACACATACACACACACACACTCACACACATATTGGAACGTGAGTGAAGTACAAAGCCTATAATAAAGAAAAAACTAGCATCCAAATACATCACAAATGTTGAAACAGTTTGATTCTAATGAGAGAGTTACGTGAGACCAACACCACTTACTTTCACTTTCGCTTTACATTATTTCGGTTACTTCATGTTTATAGTTTTTTAAAATTCTTGTTCTGTTCTGAATATCATTACATTTAAACGATTGCTTGTGTAATATTTTGAGTGTATCATCAAATCAGAATAATTATCTCGGTTTCCCTAGTTATTTATTTTTATTTTTTCATTTTACTAAACAGGTAAGGCAAGTAATATTCTCTGTGTCTTTATATATGTATATCTATCTATCTACCTATCTATCTATCTATCTATCTATATATATATATGAATTATAAATAACTTATTTCTGTATAAAATAAAAGATCCCGAATAATCCAGACCAATCAGAGCGCACTATTCCTACAACATCATCAGTGCTGAAGCGGAACTACCAGAGGCGTTCGGCAGATAGCGAGCAGATGCAGCATGTGTGTTGTATCGAGGCAGGGTCAGGCCAGGGGAATCCATTTGCAGCTTTTTATTAAGAATGGTCAAGACAGGCAGGGTGAACAATGGCAAACAGGGCAGAACAGAAAAAGCAGAGACAAACTTGGTTGACAGGCAAAGGACAAAGACCTCCAGATAAATACTGGGCTTCTGGATTTACACATTTAAGTGCTGCAAAACATATTGACCTAAAAATTATTCTAATTTTAAATGATCTCATATATGTGGCTATTGTGGTTCACGATCATAGGCCCTGTCCCCAAATGGCACACTTCATATGAATTTTCGGTCTTGTGTACTTATTTCATGTGTCTGTTAAATCCATGAGACCGTAGGCTGTCTCATTTTTCAATTTGGGTTTCAGAAGGTTGCTCACGCATACTTTGTGGTTTATATGTGCCCTGGATACGCACTTTTGCAGAGGCCACACTGATGCGAGCTCTACAGCACACTTCTTTTCAACAGTCAAAGCGGGGTTACGTTTTTGCACGTCGTGCACAATAACCCTAAAGGCACCGGGGCGGCGGTGCCACCGGCTTGGGCCCGCAATCGCTGCTCGCAGCTATATTTAGGGCCCAAGCCTTGAAAAGGCGAAGGCCCTATTGTTTTCCTTAGGATTATTTATTATTATTATTATTATTATTATTATTATTATTATTATTATTATTATTATTATTATTATTATTATTATTATTATTATTATTTTACTACCTTTTGGGCACTTTTGGGGGCCTTAACGTGCTCAAAAACTCTTGAAACTTTGCACACGGGTCAGAACCCGTGGCCATCAGGGCCGGGTTGAAGATGGTACCCGGGCGTGGCAGGGGGGCTCGACAGCGCCCCCTGGAACGGGATTTGAAAACATGTCCGTATATCAAACACGCTTGCACGAATTAATCTGAAAATCGGTACACATATAGATCTCATCGTTTCATATATCCTTTGCACTCTTACTTTTTACGCCAGCCCAACAGGAAGTCGGCTATTATGGGTTGTTTGGAAACTCATGTTCAGGAATTTGATATACTCCTCCTAGGGAATTCACCCGATCGTCACCAAACTCGGTGTGCATGAAGTCAAGACATTGAGGATGAAAAATTGCCAGGGGATTTTTGATATCTCGAACGGTTTGGCCGTGGCGAGGAAACGAATTTATGGCGAATAATGGAAACAGGAAGTGTGTTATAACTTCTGCATACATTGACTGATCTTGATGAAACTTCAGCAGTGTGTTCGCTGTAAGAGGCCGATCACATGGATGTGACTATTGTGAGTCAAAGTTATAGCGCCACCAACTGGCAGCAGGAAGTGTGTCACTTTCAAAATGCTTTGAAATCACCCTCTTATTTTTACCCGATTTGCTTCAAACTTTATGTGTATAATGTAAACACACGGCAGATTTAGACCTGTGAAAGGATTATTGAAATCTTAGATACTGTTGCCGTGGTAACGCATCAAACTTTAAGATTCTTTTTTGATGCTTTTGAGACCCTTAGCATACTTGAAATTGCATGAAACTCGACAGGCACATCACATTTATTAGCCAGTAGACATGTGCAAAGTTTCAGAAACGGGCGTGTTGCCGGGGCTCAGTAGCGCCACCTTTTGACAAAAGAGGGGGATTTAGGTCTATACTTTTATCAACAATCTTAAAACTCAGTATGTATAATGTTCATATCGAGCTGGACATCTTTCTAATTTACACTTATTAGCTCAGACCAACAGGAAGTAAGATATTTTGGCTTGAATGTGGATGTTTTGGAGAATTTTCTCTTCCTCTCTCTCTGACCCTACGTCTCTCCGTGTGTTTGAGGGGAGGGGGGTTTGTCTGCTGAGTGAGAATGCTTTTATTTTAGTTTTTCAAGGTTTTGGGGCCCTTAACGTGCTCGAAAACTCTTGAAACTTTGCACACAGGTCAGAACCCGCGGCCATCAAGGCCGGGCCGAAGATGGTACCCGGGCCTGGCAGGGGGGCTCGACAGCGCCCCCTGGAACGGGATTCGAACACTTGTCCATATATCAAACATGCTTACATGTAATAATATGAAACTCGGTACACTTATAGATCTCATCGGGCCGAACAACTTTCGTGCTCTAAGTTTTACGACAGCTCAACAGGAAGTCAGCTATTAAGGGTTGTTTGGAAAATGCATGCTTTAATTTTTGATATACTTCTCCTAGAGAATTAATACAAACACCACGAAACTCGCTCAGCGTGAAGTCAAGACAATGAGGATGCTAAATTGCGAACGGATTTTTGATATCTCGAACGGTTTGGCCGTGGCGAGGAAATGAATTTATGACTAAAAAAGGACACATAAAGTGTGTTATAACTTAGTTAATTTTACCTACAGTTACAAAACTCTGCGTGTATATTGTTCTCCTCAAGCCGAACAACTTTCTAATTTATTGTCATTAGCTCAGACCGACAGAAAGTCAGATATTGTAGTTTGAATGTGGATTCTGAGAATTTTCTCTCCCTCTCTCTGACAGAGAGAATGCACCCTGCCAGTCTGTATGTGTGTGTGTGTGTCTCTGTGTGAGGAGGGGGAGGGGGAGGGGGAGGGGGAGGGGGTATCTTCGGGTGATAGTTTAAACAAAGTCATTCATGGGGCCATACTGCCCTCTTGTGTCCAAAATTGTATTTATACGCCCTTTTATTCATTTATTACCTGTATTACGCACACACACAGTTCGATCGCACCCGCGCCTCTCTCTCTCTCTCTCTCTCTCTCTCTCTCTCTCTCTCTCTCTCACACACACACACACACACACAGTTCGATCGCGCCCGCGCCTCTCTCTCTCACACACACACGCACACACACACACAGTTCGATCGCGCCCGCGCCTCTCTCTCTCTCTCTCTCTCTCTCTCTCTCTCTCTCTCTCTCTCTCTCTCTCTCTCTCTCTCTCTCTCTCTAATGTGCTATATTAGATCAATATGTTTTCCTTAAAAATTGTATTCTCTCTCCCACACACACACACAGTTCGATCGCGCCCCTTTCACACACACGCACACACACACAGTTCGATCGCGCCCGCGCCTCCGTCTCTCTCTCTCTAATGTGCTATTTTAGATCAATGTTTTCCTTAAAAATTTTATGCACTCTACATTTATTCTCATCAGATTTATAAATTATTGTATAAAATAATACTACCATTAAAAAAACACATTTGATTTTCTATTTTAATCAATGTAGAATGTGTAAGTTAAAAATAAACAGATTAGTGCTCTGTTTGAGGACAAGAAATTAAAACCAATGCAATATGATAAATGTCCAAAAGATGGCACTCACAGACTGTTTTTAAACGAGGTTGGATAAATATGTTTTGCTTTTAAACTGTGTGTGGGTGTTGGTGTGTGTGGGTGAGATTTTGGTTGGGGGACAGTTGTAGGTTACAGTTTGAGTTTATAGTTTGACAAAAGCACTTTGTGTTTTATTGTGAGTGTACATAAATATAAGTAAACACTTTGCAGTTTGAATTTACGTCCTCGATCAACAAAATGAAGGAGTATGTTTTTGTGTAACAGTTCAATCGCACCCACACGTCACCCACACACACACACCAAACACACACACACACACACACACACACACACACACACACACACACACACACACACACACACACACACACACACACACACACACACACACACACACACACACACACACACATATTGGAACGTGAGTGAAGTACAAAGCCTATAATAAAGATTAGTTTAGCATCCAAATACATCACAAATGTTGAAACAGTTTGATTCTAATGACAGAGTTACATGAGCCTAACACCACTTACTTTCACTTTCGCTTTACATTATTTCGGTTACTTCTTATTTATAGTTTTTTAAAATTCTTGTTCTGTTCTGAATATCATTAAATTTAAACAATTGCTTGTGTAATATTTTGAGTGTATCGTCAAATCAGAATACTTATCTCGGTTTCCCTAGTTATTTATTTTTATTTTTTCATTTTACTAAACAGGTAAGGCAAGTAATATTCTCTGTGTCTTTATATATGTATATCTATCTATCTATCTATCTATCTATCTATCTATCTATCTATATATATATATATATATGAATTATAAATAACTTATTTCTGTATAAAATAAAAATTCCCGAATAATCCAGACCAATCAGAGCGCACTATACCTACAACATCATCAGTGCTGAAGCGGAACTACCAGAGCCGTTCGGCAGATAGCGAGCAGATGCAGCATGTGTGTTGTATCGAGGCAGGGTCAGGCCAGGGGAATCCATTTGCAGCTTTTTATTAAGAATGGTCAAGACAGGCAGGGAGAACAATGGCAAACAGGGCAGAACAGAAAAGGCAGAGACAAACCAGGTTGAGAGGCAAAGAACAAAGACCTCCAGATAAATACTGGGCTTCTGGATTTACACATTTAAGTGCTGCAAAACATATTGACCTAAAAATTATTCTAAATTTAAATGATCTCATATATGTGGCTATTGTGGTTCACGATCATAGGCCCTGTCCCCAAATGGCACACTTCATATGAATTTTCGGTCTTGTGTACTTATTTCATGTGTCTGTTAAATCAATGAGACCATAGGCTGTCTCATTTTTCATTTTGGGTTTCAGAAGGTTGCTCACGCATACTTTGTGGTTGATATGTGCCCTCGATGTGCACTTTTGCAGAGCCCACACTGATGCAAGCTCTACAGCACACTTCTTTTCAACAGTCAAAGCGGGGTTAAGTTTTTGCACGTCGTGCACAATAACCCTAAAGGCACCGGGGTGGCGGTGCCACCGGCTTGGGCCCGCAATCGCTGCTCGCAGCTATATTTATTATTATTATTATTATTATTTTACTACCTTTTGGGCACTTTTGGGGCCCTTAACGTGCTCGAAAACTCTTGAAACTTTGCACACGGGTCAGAACCCGCGGCCATCAGGGCCGGGCTGAAGATGGTACCCGGGCGTGGCAGGGGGGCTCGACAGCGCCCCCTGGAACGGGATTTGAAAACATGTCCGTATATCAAACACGCTTGCATGAATTAATCTGAAAATCGGTACACATATAGATCTCATCGTTTCATATATCCTTTGCACTCTTACTTTTTACGCCAGCCCAACAGGAAGTCGGCTATTATGGGTTGTTTGGAAACTCATGTTCAGGAATTTGATATACTCCTCCTAGGGAATTCACCCGATCGTCACCAAACTCGGTGTGCATGAAGTCAAGACATTGAGGATGAAAAATTGCCAGGGGATTTTTGATATCTCGAACGGTTTGGCCGTGGCGAGGAAACGAAATTATGGCGAATAATGGAAACAGGAAGTGTGTTATAACTTCTGCATACATTGACTGATCTTGATGAAACTTCAGCAGTGTGTTCGCTGTAAGAGGCCGATCACATGGATGTGACTATTGTGAGTCAAAGTTATAGCGCCACCAACTGGCAGCAGGAAGTGTGTCACTTTCAAAATGCTTTGAAATCACCCTCTTATTTTTACCCGATTTGCTTCAAACTTTATGTGTATAATGTAAACACACGGCAGATTTAGACCTGTGAAAGGATTATTGATATCTTAGATACTGTTGCCGTGGCAACGCATCAAACTTTAAGATTCTTTTTTGATGCTTTTGAGACTCTTAGCATACTTGAAATTGCATGAAACTCGATAGACACATCACATTTATTAGCCAGTAGACGTGTGCAAAGTTTCAGAAACGGGCGTGGTGCAGGGGCTCAGTAGCGCCACCTTTTGACAAAAGAGGGGGAGTTAGGTCTATACTTTTATCTACAATCTTAAAACTCAGTATGTATAATGTTCATATCGAGCTGGACAACTTTCTAATTTACACTTATTAGCTCAGACCAACAGGAAGTCAGATATTTTGGTTTGAATGTGGATGTTTTGGAGAATTTTCTCTTCCCCTCTGACCCTACGTCTCTCCGTGTGTTTGAGGGGAGGGGGGTTTGTCTGCTGAGTGAGAATACTTTTATTTTAGTTTTTCAAGGTTTTGGGGCCCTTAACGTGCTCGAAAACTCTTGAAACTTTGCACACGGGTCAGAACCCGCGGCCATCAGGGCCGGGCTGAAGATGGTACCCGGGCGTGGCAGGGGGGCTCGACAGCGCCCCCTGGAACGGGATTCGAACACTTGTCCATATATCAAACATGCTTGCTTGTAATAATATGAAACTCGGTACACTTATAGATCTCATCGGGCCGAACAACTTTCGTGCTCTAAGTTTTACGACAGCTCAACAGGAAGTCAGCTATTATGGGTTGTTTGGAAAATGCATGCTTTTATTTTTGATATACTTCTCCTAGAGAATTAATCCAAACACCACAAAACTCGGTTAGCGTGAAGTCAAGACATTGAGGATGCTAAATTGCGAACGGATTTTTGATATCTCAAACGGTTTGGCCGTGGCGAGGAAATAAATTTATGACTAAAAAAGGACACATAAAGTGTGTTATAACTTAGTTAATTTTATCTACAGTTACAAAACTCTGCGTGTATATTGTTCTCGTCAAGCCGAACAACTTTCTAATTTATTGTCATTAGCTCAGACAAACAGAAAGTCAGATATTGTAGTTTGAATGTGGATTCTGAGAATTTTCTCTCCTTCTCTCTGACAGAGAGAATGCACCCTGGCATTCTGTATGTGTGTGTGTGTGTGTGTCTGTGTGAGGAGGGGGAGGGGGTATCTTCGGGTGATAGTTTAAACACAAAGTCATTCATGGGGCCATACTGCCCTCTTGTGTCCAAAATTGTATTTATACGCACTTTTATTCATTTATTACCTGTATTACACACACACACACAGTTCGATCGCACCCGCGCCTCTCTCTCTCTCTCTCTCTCTCTCTCTCACACACACACACACACACACACACAGACACACACAGACACACACACACACACACACACACACACACACACACACACACACACACACACACACACACACACACACAGTTCGATCGCTCCCGCGCCTCTCTCTCTGTCTCACGCACACACACAGTTTGATCGAGTCCGCGCCTCTCTCTCTCCCACACACGCACACACACACACACAGTTCGATCGCGCCCGCGCCTCTCTCTCACACACACACGCACACACACACACACAGTTCGATCGCGCCCGCGCCTCTCTCTCTCTCTCTCTCTCTCTCTCTCTCTCTCTCTCTCTCTCTCTCTCTCTCTCTGTCTCTCTCTCTCTCTCTCTCTGTCTCTCCCTCTCTCTCTCTCTCTCTCTCTCTCTCTCTCTCTCTCTCTCTCTCTCTCTCTCCAATGTGCTATATTAGATCAATAATGTGCTATATTAGATCAATATATTTTCCTTAAAAATTTTATTCTCTCTCCCACACACACACACGCACACACACACACACACAGTTCAATCGCGCCCGCTCCTCCGTCTCTCTCTCTTTAATGTGCTATATTAGATCAATGTTTCCCTTAAAAAAAATTTGCACACTACATTAATTCTCATCACATTTATAAATTATTGTATAAAATAATACTACCATTAAAAAAAACACATTTGATTTTCTATTTTAATCAATGTAGAAAGTGTAACTTAAAAATAAACAGATCAGTGCTCTGTTTGAGGACAAGAAATTAAAACCAATGCAATATGATGAATGTCCAAAAGATGGCACTCACAGACTGTTTTTAAACGAGGTTGGATAAATATTTTTTGCTTTTAAACTGTGTGTGTGGGTGTTGGTGTGTGTGGGTGAGATTTTGGTTGGGGGACAGTTGTAGGTTACAGTTTGAGTTTATAGTTTGACAAAAGCACTTTGTGTTTTATTGTGAGTGTACATACATATAAATAAACACTTTGCAGTTTGAATTTACGTCCTCGATGAACAAAATGACGGAGTATGTTTTTATGTGTAACAGTTCAATCGCACCCACAACTCGACCACACACACACACACACACACACACACACACACACACACACACACACACACACACACACACACACACACACACACACACACACACACACACTCACACACATATTGGAACGTGAGTGAAGTACAAAGCCTATAATAAAGAAAAAATTAGCATCCAAATACATCACAAATGTTGAAACAGTTTGATTCTAATGAGAGAGTTACGTGAGCCCAACACCACTTACTTTGACTTTCGCTTTAGATTATTTCGGTTACTTCTTGTTTATAGTTTTTTAAAATTCTTGTTCTGTTCTGAATATCATTACATTTAAACGATTGCTTGTGTAATATTTTGAGTGTATCATCAAATCAGAATAATTATCTCGGTTTCCCTAGTTATTTATTTTTATTTTTTCATTTTACGAAACAGGTAAGGCAAGTAATATTCTCTGTGTCTTTATATATGTATATCTATCTATCTATCTATCTATCTATCTATCTATCTATCTATCTATCTATCTATATATATATGAATTATAAATAACTTATTTCTGTATAAAATAAAAATTCCCGAATAATCCAGACCAATCAGAGCGCACTATTCCTACAACATCGTCAGTGCTGAAGCGGAACTACCAGAGCCGTTCGGCAGATAGCGAGCAGATGCAGCATGTGTGTTGTATCGAGGCAGGGTCAGGCCAGGGGAATCCATTTGCAGCTTTTTATTAAGAATGGTCAAGACAGGCAGGGTGAACTATGGCAAACAGGACAGAACAGAAAAAGCAGAGACAAACTTGGTTGACAGGCAAAGGACAAAGACCTCCAGATAAATACTGGGCTTCTGGATTTACACATTTAAGTGCTGCAAAACATATTGACCTAAAAATTATTCTAATTTTAAATGATCTCATATATGTGGCTATTGTGGTTCACGATCATAGGCCCTGTCCCCAAATGGCACACTTCATATGAATTTTCGGTCTTGTGTACTTATTTCATGTGTCTGTTAAATCCATGAGACCGTAGGCTGTCTCATTT
Source organism: Meda fulgida (assembly GCA_030578275.1). NCBI lineage: Eukaryota > Metazoa > Chordata > Actinopteri > Cypriniformes > Leuciscidae > Meda > Meda fulgida. The sequence continues at coordinate 25,391,589 of CM060635.1, read as the reverse complement.
TTCAATTTGGGTTCAGAAGGTTGCTCACGCATACTTTGTGGTTTATATGTGCCCTGGATACGCACTTTTGCAGAGGCCACACTGATGCGAGCTCTACAGCACACTTCTTTTCAACAGTCAAAGCGGGGTTACGTTTTTGCACGTCGTGCACAATAACCCTAAAGGCACCGGGGCGGCGGTGCCACCGGCTTGGGCCCGCAATCGCTGCTCGCAGCTATATTTTATTATTATTATTATTATTATTATTATTATTTTACTACCTTTTGAGCACTTTTGGGGCCCTTAATTTGCTCGAAAACTCTTGAAACTTTGCACACGGGTCAGAACCCGCGGCCATCAGGGCCGGGCTGAAGATGGTACCCGGGCGTGGCAGGGGGGCTCGACAGCGCCCCCTGGAACGGGATTTGAAAACATGTCTGTATATCAAACACGCTTGCATGAATTAATCTGAAAATCGGTACACATATAGATCTCATCGTTTCATATATCCTTTGCACTCTTACTTTTTACGCCAGCCCGACAGGAAGTCGGCTATTATGGGTTGTTTGGAAACTCATGTTCAGGAATTTGATATACTCCTCCTAGGGAATTCACCCGATCGTCACCAAACTCGGTGTGCATGAAGTCAAGACATTGAGGATGAAAAATTGCCAGGGGATTTTTGATATCTCGAACGGTTTGGCCGTGGCGAGGAAACGAAATTATGGCGAATAATGGAAACAGGAAGTGTGTTATAACTTCTGCATACATTGACTGATCTTGATGAAACTTCAGCAGTGTGTTCGCTGTAAGAGGCCGATCACATGGATGTGACTATTGTGAGTCAAAGTTATAGCGCCACCAACTGGCAGCAGGAAGTGTGTCACTTTCAAAATGCTTTGAAATCACCCTCTTATTTTTACCCGATTTGCTTCAAACTTTATGTGTATAATGTAAACACACGGCAGATTTAGGCCTGTGAAAGGATTATTGATATCTTAGATACTGTTGCCGTGGTAACGCATCAAACTTTAAGATTCTTTTTTGATGCTTTTGAGACTCTTAGCATACTTGAAATTGCATAAAACTCGATAGACACATCACATTTATTAGCCAGTAGACATGTGCAAAGTTTCAGAAACGGGCGTGGTGCCGGGGCTCAGTAGCGCCACCTTTTGACAAAAGAGGGGGAGTTAGGTCTATACTTTTATCTACAATCTTAAAACTCAGTATGTATAATGTTCATATCGAGCTGGACAACTTTCTAATTTACACTTATTAGCTCAGACCAACAGGAAGTCAGATATTTTGGTTTGAATGTGGATGTTTTGGAGAATTTTCTCTTCCCCTCTCTCTGACCCTACGTCTCTCCGTGTGTTTGAGGGGAGGGGGGTTTGTCTGCTGAGTGAGAATACTTTTATTTTAGTTTTTCAAGGTTTTGGGGCCCTTAACGTGCTCGAAAACTCTTGAAACTTTGCACACGGGTCAGAACCCGCGGCCATCAGGGCCGGGCTGAAGCTGGTACCCGGGCGTGGCAGGGGGGCTCGACAGCGCCCCCTGGAACGGGATTCGAACACTTGTCCATATATCAAACATGCTTGCTTGTAATAATATGAAACTCGGTACACTTATAGATCTCATCGGGCCGAACAACTTTCGTGCTCTAAGTTTTACGACAGCTCAACAGGAAGTCAGCTATTATGGGTTGTTTGGAAAATGCATGCTTTTATTTTTGATATACTTCTCCTAGAGAATTAATCCAAACACCACGAAACTCGGTCAGCGTGAAGTCAAGACATTGAGGATGCTAAATTGCGAACGGATTTTTGATATCTCGAACGGTTTGGCCGTGGCGAGGAAATGAATTTATGACTAAAAAAGGACACATAAAGTGTGTTATAACTTAGTTAATTTTATCTACAGTTACAAAACTCTGCGTGTATATTGTTCTCGTCAAGCCGAACAACTTTCTAATTTATTGTCAGTAGCTCAGACAAACAGAAAGTCAGATATTGTAGTTTGAATGTGGATTCGGAGAATTTTCTCTCCCTCTCTCTGACAGAGAGAATGCACCCTGGCATTCTGTATGTGTGTGTGTGTGTGTGTGTGTGTGTGTGTGTGTGTCTGTGTGAGGAGGGGGAGGGGGAAGGGGTATCCTCGGGTGATAGTTTAAACACAAAGTCATTCATGGGGCCATACTGCCCTCTTGTGTCCAAAATTGTATTTATACGCACTTTTATTCATTTATTACCTGTATTACACACACACACACAGTTCGATCGCACCCGCGCCTCTCTCTCTCTCTCTCTCTCTCTCTCACACACACACACAAACACACACACACACACACACACACACACAGTTCGATCGCTCCCGCGCCTCTCTCTCTGTCTCACGCACACACAGTTTGATCGCGCCCGCGACTCTCTTTCTCCCACACACGCACACACACACACAGTTCGATCGCGCCCGCGCCTCTCTCTCACACACACACGCACACACACACACACACAGTTCGAGCGCGCCCGCGCCTCTCTCTCTCTCTCTCTCTCTCTCTCTCTCTCTCTCTCTCTCTCTCTCTCTCTCTCTCTCTAATGTGCTATATTAGATCAATAATGTGCTATATTAGATCAATATGTTTTCCTTAAAATTTTTATTCTCTCTCCCACACACACACACAGTTCGATCGCGCCCCTTTCACACACACACGCACACACACACACACACACACAGTTCAATCGCGCTCGCTCCTCTGTCTCTCTCTCTTTAATGTGATAGATCAATGTTTTCCTTAAAAATTTTATGCACACTACATTTATTCTCATCACATTTATAAATTATTGTATAAAATAATACTACCATTAAAAAAAACACATTTGATTTTCTATTTTAATCAATGTAGAATGTGTAACTTAAAAATAAACAGATTAGTGCTCTGTTTGAGGACAAGAAATTAAAACCAATGCAATATGATGAATGTCCAAAAGATGGCTCTCACAGACTGTTTTTAAACGAGGTTGGATAAATATTTTTTGCTTTTAAACTGTGTGTGTGGGTGTTGGTGTGTGTGGGTGAGATTTTGGTTGGGGGACAGTTGTAGGTTACAGTTTGAGTTTATAGTTTGCCAAAAGCACTTTGTGTTTTATTGTGAGTGTACATAAATATAAGTAAACACTTTGCAGTTTGAATTTACGTCCTCGATGAACAAAATGACGGAGTATGTTTTTGTGTAACAGTTCAATCGCACCCACACCTCAACCACACACACACACCAAACACACACACACACACACACACACACACATACACACACACACACTCACACACATATTGGAACGTGAGTGAAGTACAAAGCCTATAATAAAGAAAAAACTAGCATCCAAATACATCACAAATGTTGAAACAGTTTGATTCTAATGAGAGAGTTACGTGAGCCCAACACCACTTACTTTGACTTTCGCTTTACATTATTTCGGTTACTTCTTGTTTATAGTTTTTTAAAATTCTTGTTCTGTTCTGAATATCATTACATTTAAACGATTGCTTGTGTAATATTTTGAGTGTATCATCAAATCAGAATAATTATCTCGGTTTCCCTAGTTATTTATTTTTATTTTTTCATTTTACTAAACAGGTAAGGCAAGTAATATTCTCTGTGTCTTTATATATGTATATCTATCTATCTATCTATCTATCTATCTATCTATCTATCTATCTATCTATCTCTCTCTCTATCTATATATATATATATATATATATATATATATATATATATGAATTATAAATAACTTATTTCTGTATAAAATAAAAATTATCAGAGCGCACTATTCCTACAACATCATCAGTGCTGAAGCGGAACTACCAGAGCCGTTCGGTAGATAGCGAGCAGATGCAGCATAGGTGTTGTATCGAGGCAGGGTCAGGCCAGGGGAATCCATTTCCAGCTTTTTATTAAGAATGGTCAAGACAGGCAGGGTGAACTATGGCAAACAGGGCAGAACAGAAAAAGCAGAGACAAACTTGGTTGACAGGCAAAGGACAAAGACCTCCAGATAAATACTGGGCTTCTGGATTTACACATTTAAGTGCTGCAAAACATATTGACCTAAAAATTATTCTAATTTTAAATGATCTCATATATGTGGCTATTGTGGTTCACGATCATAGGCCCTGTCCCCAAATGGCACACTTCATATGAATTTTCGGTCTTGTGTACTTATTTCATGTGTCTGTTAAATCCATGAGACCGTAGGCTGTCTCATTTTTCAATTTGGGTTTCAGAAGGTTGCTCACGCATACTTTGTGGTTTATATGTGCCCTGGATACGCACTTTTGCAGAGCCCACACTGATGCGAGCTCTACAGCACACTTCTTTTCAACAGTCAAAGCGGGGTTACGTTTTTGCACGTCGTGCACAATAACCCTAAAGGCACCGGGGCGGCGGTGCCACCGGCTTGGGCCCGCAATCGCTGCTCGCAGCTATATTTTTGTTTGAATTTCCATGTAAAAAATCATCTTGGCATGTCTCCCTGAAAATAATATTTATATTTAGTTCAATGTACAATGAATTTAGCTTTGTATAGGGACAAAGAGCTATTGTCCCCTTAAAACCGATAAATATTAGATTGTTGTGTGAAGTGTTATTGCTGTTGCATCTCTAAGTCAAACCTCTTTTTCAATTTCTGTCACTCGCCTAGATCTTGATGCTTTTAACTTTGAAGAGAAAGTCATACAGACACCTCTTATAAAACACTTAAACATCTCCCATAATATTTCCAGATTGTGACATTGCGAGCTATGTATTTCCAAGAACTTAAGCTGTCGATTAATTTGTATCATAAATTCTGAGTTAGTCAAGAGACTATCATTAAATCGCCACCTATAGAGCTTGAAAGTAAGAATAATAATATTGTAAAGTTTAAATATTCTGAATGTTCTTGTCACGAAACTGCTCTGAGACAGGCAAGTTAAGATCCAAACGCAGCTTTTATTATAATATGAAGGGGTAATCCAGAATCATGGTCGAACAGATAAGCAATAGGTCAAAGTCCCGGAAGGCAGTCCAAACAAACAAAACATACAAGGCAGGGAACAAGGCAAACGGGAAATCCAAAGACAGGCAGGAAAAAAGGCAAAATACAGACACCAGGTAAACGCTCAGAGATGCAGTGGGACACAAACAAGACTTCGCAGTGAGTGACTGAATGAACATCGTATATATAGACAGACTAACAGGATGATGAGACACAGGTGAATGCAATCAGTGAATGAGGTACAGGTGAATGTGATCAGTGATAAGTGATGGTGAGTCCAGGCAGTGAGTTATGGGAAGTGTAGCTTGTGAGTGATAATAGTCTTATCTGGAGTGCCCTCTGGTGGCTCTCAAGGGCATTCCAGCTGGTGACCGTTACATAGACCGTTACCCCTTTAAGGAGCGGATTCCAGACGCTCCTCAATTTGTCCAGGAGGGAGGTGGAGCGGAGGCGGACCTGGGGGCAGGATGGGGGCCCAGACCCGTGGAGCGGAAGAGGACTTAGAGACTGTGGTGGAGCAGGCAGTGGAGGCGACCAGGGCGGAGCAGGCTGTGCAGGCGACCAGGCGGCTCAGGAACAGCAGACACCAGCTCAGGAACAGCAGACACCGGCTCAGGAACAGCAGACACCGGCTCAGGAACAGTAGACACCGGCTCAGGAACAGTAGACACCGGCTCAGGAACAGCAGACACCGGTAACACACTCACTGGCTCGGGAACAAACGTCACACACTCACTGGCTCGGGAACAGACGTCACAATCACTGGCTCGGGAACAGACGTCACACGCACTGGCTCGGGAACAGACGTCACACGCACTGGCAGGGGGACAGACGTCACACTCACTGGCAGGGGGACAGACATCACACGCACTGGTTCGGGAACAGACGTCACATGCACTGGCTCGGGAACAGACAACATAGACTCTGGCTCGGGAACAGACAGAACAGACTCGAGCCCGGGAACAGACTCTAGCTCGGGAACAGACAGAACAGACTCGAGCTCGGGAACAGACAGAACAGACTCGGGCTCGGGAACAGGAACAGACTCGGGCTCGGGAACAGGAACAGACTCGGGAACAGGAACAGACTCAGGCTCGGAGGCGGCTATCTTGTGCGTAGACACTGGCTTGGAGGCGGCCATCTTGTCCGTAGACACTGGCTCGGGAACAGACGTCACATGCACTGGCTCGGGAACAGACGTCACACGCACTGGCTCGGGAACAAACGTCACACGCACTGGCTCGGGAACAGACAGAACAGACTCGAGCTCGGGAACAGACAGAACAGACTCGGGCTCGGGAACAGGAACAGACTCGGGAACAGGAACAGACTCGGGCTCGGAGGCGGCCATCTTGTCCGTAGACACTGGCTCGGAGGCGGCCATCTTGTCCGTAGACACTGGCTCGGAGGCGGCCATCTTGTCCGTAGACACTGGCTCGGAGGAAGCGACGTGAATGGTCTCTGGCTCTGCCATCTTGTCCGTAGACACTGGCTCGGAGTAAGTGACGTGAATGGTCTCTGGCTCGGCCATCTTGTCCGTAGACCTTGGCTCGGAGGAAGTGACACGAACCGACTCTGGATCGGCCATCTTGTCTGTAGACACTGGCTCGGAGGAAGTGACGTGAACCATCTCTGACTGGGCAGAAGTGACGTGGACAGTCTCTAGATTGGCAGAAGTGATTCGAACAGTCTCTGGATCTGCAGACGTGACTTGAACAGTGTCTGGATCTGCAGACGTGACTGCTCTGAGACAGGCAAGTTAAGATCCAAACGCAGCTTTTATTATAATATAAAGGGGTAATCCAGAATCATGGTCGAACAGATAAGCAATAGGTCAAAGTCCCGGTAGGCAGTCCAAACAAACAAAACATACAAGGCAGGGAACAAGGCAAACGGGAAATCCAAAGACAGGCAGGGAAAAAGGCAAAATACAGAAACCAGGTAAACGCTCAGAGATGCAGTGGGACACAAACAAGACTTCGCGGTGAGTGACTGAATGAACATGGTATATATTTTCAGACTAACAGGATGATGAGACACAGGTGAATGCAATCAGTGAATGAGGTACAGGTGAATGTGATCAGTGATAAGTAATGGTGAGTCCAGGCAGTGAGTTATGGGAAGTGTAGCTTGTGAGTGATAATAGTCTTATCTGGAGTGCCCTCTGGTGGCTCTCAAGGGCACTCCAGCTGGTGACCGTTACAGTTCTAATCCAATCTGACTTCTGACCTGTAATGCTGCCTGAATCATAATCACACCGAGCTCATTTATTGGCCAGAGGAGAACTGGTCCGAGAACATCACAAACCTACTTAAACTGGACAATGACGCTATTTTCTTCTAGAAATAAAGTCTGTAGCATTATTTTCCTGTTATCACTCTAAAGCCACTTTGAAACAATATGTATTGTAAAAAGCGCTATAAAAAAGGTGATTTGACAAAGTATAGGGTAGTGGTCTGAGATTAGACTAGGCAACATTGTTATATGAATACTGTTAATCAGAGATGATGAAACACATACGTAATCAGTCCTAGATTATGTGTGATGTTGAGCTGAGTAAAAGGAGAAGTCTTTCATATTATTATTTCTAAAGCAATATAAATCAACCAAATTTAAATTGGAGATAAATGTTTTCAAAGCAATATGACCCAGGAAGAGAGCATTGACCTCTCGTTGTGCGATCCATCAGTGGATATAGATGGGAGTTGAAATCACCTTCTAATAAAGAGTGTGTCAGGACTTTTTTCAAGTGACACAAGATATCAAAGTTATTAGGGGTGTAGACAGATGTCAGTATTAGTAAGAGCACATACAGATCCCTCACTCACTCACTCACTCACTCACTCACTCAATTCAGTTCATATTGCTTTATTGGCATGACATACTTGGGTACATCTTGCCAAAGCATTGCACACAGCATAAGAAACAAACAAACAAGAACATACATAAAAGTTTCATGGAGTGACTGGGATAATCTGCTATACCGTATGTGACTACAGTGAGTCTGAAATACGTGTATTTGTCACAGTGGAGGAAGAAGCGTGCCTCCGTCACAACTGATCTACATTCATTACAGATTCACTCTTCTTTAGGTAACCACGTCTTAGGTCGTCCTCTTTCTATGTCTAGCTGGTGGTCACCAAGTGTTTACTTGGTTAATAAATGTCTGTGTGTTATTCCTGGCTGAGATGAGATAGTCAGCCAGACTGTATCCTCTGTTTAGTCTCAGATAACATTGGAGACGACTTTGCTCTTTGGTTTGTTCTTTCCAGTGCTGCATGTGTGTCTCCTTCTCATGATTAATAATTTCTTGCTGGTTTTTCAGGGGCAGTGATATTGAACGATCTGTTAGTTCGTTTTAAAACCATTCCACAAAGATGGCTTTTCTTAGCACTCAATTCATGTGTTTTAAGTGCTTTAAAATGAAGATCGTCTTCAGAACTAGATTTTAAGTGTATCCAGAATTTTTTTTAATCATTAAATTGATGGGAAGAGACTGCCTAGTTCTGCCCTACATGAGTTGTTAGGTGTGTCTCTGTGGACATGATGTTTTTACAGAACTCTACATGAAAACCTTCTAAAAAGGATGTTTGTCCCAAACCTTATCGCTGGGTCCCAGACCTCACTTCTATATAGGGCAATAGGCAGTCACTATCATAATTATTTGTCCAAATTCTGATTGGAATGTTTATTTTGAATAATTCCATTCCTACGGCATGCAATGCTCAGGGGGCTTTTATAACTAATGTTTTAAACCAAACCAAGATAATTATATTGTAAAGAGTGTTGAAGTATGGTGTTGTTTACAGTAAATACATGTTTATGTTCCAGATATCTGCCCCCCCCCCCCCCCCCCCTTAAATATCATAATCTTAGTTTTTTGGATGTTGACTTCTAAGGTCTAGTTGTGGCAGTATTTAGTTAATATGTCTAGGTTGTTCTGGAGACCTGATGAGTTGATTATAGAACAAAATTATTTTCCCTTTTTTTGTTCACATAGTGTCAATTTATTTAAATTAGCACTTTAACCATATCCTGAAAATGATAGAAGTAATAATGAAGTTATAAATATTTACTGTACACTTGTTAAGTGGGTGAAAAAAGCTCTCTTAAGTTCAACCAATTGACCCTGTATTTAGTGCTGTTCTCTTATGAATGGATCACCCGAGACGGTTGTTAGGTTGTAAACTCTCCCTTGGGTCATGTTACTGTAACATCACACTCTCACTCTTCAGTTTGAGGAAGCCTTAAGTTATTTTTAGTTTCTCTGTAGCCCTGCAAACCATCTGTGTTTGTGTGTGTCTGAGAGAGAAAAATGGAAAAAGATGTTCTTTAAAGTGTTTGCACATACAGACACTGGGCATTTATGCGGGGCTGGAACGGCCTAGAAAAGGCCTTACTTTGCAAACATTGGAAACAAGAATGTCTGAGCCATCAACACCCACCTGTTGAAATTCCCTCAGTACAGTGTTAGAGCTCTGTGGAGTTAATTACTATTACTCCGTACATATTTGTGTAATTACACAGTAACAATGACACCTTAAAATAAACTGTAACCCTAAAATGTTATCACACGTTATTAAATTGCATGTCTGTTTGTAAATAAAGCTCTGAAGGCTTGTCATATACACCGTACCGTGGTGTACCATAATGTGCAAAGCACTCTACAACTCGTTGAATAGAATACCCTCATGTTCCCGCGTCATCTGTGTCGTTGTGTTGCAGGTCGACGCTGGACGTGTTCTAAGCTCCGCTGCGATGAGGAGCGCTCGGGGAACAGCCTCTGCTCCTGCTCTGCAGACTGCGTGGAAGCGGGCGACTGCTGCTCCAACTACAAGAGCACATGTGAAGGTACACAACATGCTCTGTAGTCCATAGCTGCATATTCATTAGTTCTCATTTATTTTGTATAAGTGCAATAAAGACATTTTGGGGTTGATACAATCCTGCAAGGGTTGTATAAAATCCTCAAGCTGGTTAGGTTTATTTCTTAGTTTGAACAGACATGTATCTGTTTTGTTAAACGGTAGGGGTGTAACAATATACCGCAATACAAAAATGCATCAAAATGTATCGTGGATAGTGACAATATGCATTCAGCTTCAGAATCCCCAATATTTGTATTCTGGCGTCACCATTTTCCTGTGCTTTAGGTTTTCAGCACTAAGTCCAAGCCAATTCATTTAGCATTTTAATCAACAGTACGTTTTGCCTTTTACCATATGTCTTGGAGTATCGCAATAATATCATATTGTGAGTTCAGTATTGAATCGTGACATCCCTATTAAACGGCTCATAGCAGCTGTGAAGTTGTGATGGATCTGAAGGATTTGTCTTTGAAGTTATTGGGGCCTGGAGTTCATCTCCGCTCAGCAGGATAGAGAGCTGTGCATCTTCCCTACATGATGTTTTCATGGCCAGATGTTTTTCTTTTAAATGTTTTCACAAATGTTCAGATGATTATTTTAGGTCACTTTTCGGGTGTGATGGACAGAATAGTGTCCAAATAGTGATATAGCATAACTATTGTTTTATGCCAGTCATCTCACATTTACTCACATTTTTAAAGCCAATTTCTGTATTGTATCTTAAAGTGTTGCACTAAAAACTGATAAACGAATTGTCACACTATATACTGTAAGGTAAGTTGTCATATTGGGAATCTGCCAAATAGCCAATTATAGACCTTTCAGTAAACTTTAAACAGTCCAACAAAACAACCCTTTTGGAAAAGAATTGTGTTTATTGATTGTGCATCGTATTGAAAATCTTAAAAGTATACTTTAAAAAAACTCGCAGACAATATAATATCAATACAATATAAAGCCACTTAAGTGTACTTAAAGAGAGTGCACTTTCAATAATGTCACTTTTTAAATGTAAATGTTTGTTTTTTCATGTTTTTTTAATAATAATTTATTGCCATGTCAACAAGTTGATAGGAATTTGTCTTGGTACCTTGGTATCTTTAAACTAGTACAGTTATTTTTTACGTGTTGACTAACATGCTAAGCATAAGCAAAGTACTTGAATATAATTTTAACTGTACTGATCTTCGAACCCTTTGAAAACCCATATTGCATACACATGGTGTGTGTTAACCCTTTTAGATGTTGTTTAGATAATATCACTAGTTGTCGTACCTCAGTAACGTTTTTGTACACAATTATAGCCATGTTGTTCCTGTAGGTGCATTAGCCACTGACAGCTAATTATTATCACTTGAAAATAAGCTGCCTGGACTATGTCAGTTGTTTGTTTTTATCATTAGAAGACTGTGATGAAGTTCCAGTATTATTTTTTTTTTGTAGTTTGGCTTCCTTCTTGATTTATTTTGTCTGAATATGTGTGTAGTGTTATCGTCGTACCAAGGCCAACTATTTCACCCTCTCCTTCCTTCCAAAAAACTGAATTGTTCCCTTTCTCACGATTAATTCATGCATGCAAACCTTGGAAAATGTAACACTGCAAGAACAAATACACCTGGCCAGAGTTTCCAGTTACTAATACTTGCTTTCTCTTCCTCCTTTCTTCACAGGTGAAAAAACTTGGCTTGAAGAGGACTGTGAGGACATCAGGACTCATCAATGTCCAGCTGGGTAACAGACTTATGTTTATAAATGAGATCTGTGGCTCTGTATCAGGTTAATATCCTGAACTCAAAGCTTAGACATTAGCATCTATAGTTAATGAGCCTTTGAATGTTTTATAGACACATTGTGTGTGTTGGCCACCACGTTCCTTTGCCAATATGTTTTTACCAACTTTTGGGATAAAACATTATTTGTTTCTTTTGAAAATGATATCCCTGGCTACGTCTGAAAGCTAAAACAGCTGCCTCACTGTTAGACAACAACTTCACAGACTTCACTGGAACTGATCTTCGAACCCTTTGAAAACACAGATTGCTCACATATGACCTCTTTAGATGTTGACTGCATGAGCTCATAATTCCACTAGTTGTCGTACCTCAGTAACGTTTATGTACACAATCATAGCCATGTTTGTTCCTGTAGGTGCATTAGCCACTGACAGCTAATTATTATCACTTGAAAACGGCATACAACACATCTAACATAAACGAGACCCAACAGCAGTGAACAGAAACAGAGGAACTTAAGTATACATGCAAACAAAGATAATAAGTGAGTGACACATACAGTACCTAAACTGAATGAGGTAATCAAGTTAACAGCCATGACAACAAACTCAACGGGAAAAGTGCAAACAGAAACAAAGTCCAAACTGAGTGAGTGATATATATATATAATACATTTACAAATATTTATGTATAAGTTCTGTCATTAAACTCTAAATGGCACCGGCGTATTGGTCCTTATCTCAGTTTATTAGCGATCACATCGTTTCTACATAGCGCAGCTGATTGGTTGCTGTGGCATTAGCGGCCAATGAGTTTGCTGCTCAAAATTTAAATACTTTGCATTGCTTGCTGTTAGCAGTCTGCAAAGCACATTCAGAAACCCTCCACCTTCCCCAGCTCCACCTGTATAGATCTGCTATGGGGGTTATTTCATGTACGCTATATGTTCAGCAGTAGCTCGTCTTGACAGTAGCGTGTCTGTGGATGTATTGGCTGTAGCAAGTCTCTGTACTTGCTCTGCTGAAGCAGCAGTGTAGCAGATCTATTCCACTGAGACCAAATACCTTAACATTGCCACATCCATTATCATGCCTATCTCTCTGAGAGTTGTCATGACAGAAATATATTTCAACTCTCAGAATAGTTTTAGCATGAGTATAGCAAATGTAAATTTGGCCTTGGCAGACTAGATCTGCTACGCTGCTGCTGTTGATTATATCTGCTGCTGCTGCAGAGTATGGACTTGCTACTCCTAATAGATATACATACCATTTAAAATATGCTCCTGGTGCTGCATAAATAGACATACATTAATCCTGTAGCAGATCTAGACAGGTGGAGCTGGGGGAGGTGGAGGGTTTCTGAGGAACTCTGTCTTACTCCATTGCATTTTTCTTAATTAAATAACTTAAAGTGGTCCTATTATGGTTTTTCGAATATTCCCTTTCATGCAGTTTGTCATATAGCTGTTTGTGAATGTAAAAGTTCTGCAAAGTTGTATAGTTGAAAGTGCATTATAAATAAAGTTAATGTCTACCAAAAGAAAGAATCGACTCTGAACCGCCTTTACTAGTAGTTTTTAATTCGAATCCTACTGCTTTACGGTTCTACGTCAGTACAATATACATTTGCATATTGGACATAATCCGCCCACAAACAACTTGACCAGCCCTCAAATGTCATTTCACTGATGACTGCTTCTCAAATCTCGGAGTTCAACGCGGGTGTAGCAATATTCAATGTAATGGGAAGAAGGGGGTGGGAACCGGCAAACATTCAAAGTATTTAACACAATAAAACGTCCTGCTCAACTAGTCCTTGCGATGGAGGTTCGTGTTGAATAAGTTCTTCCAATGTTTCGTCATCGTACTCTCGCTCGGATTGGTAAAATCTACAATATCGTTAGACAGAAGCTCCCGGACAGAGCTGACGTTCAGTTATGGTAATAGCCATTAGCTTCCAAAACACACGCTGTACACAGTAGACCAATCACAACAGACTGGGCCATCTGGCCAATCAGAGCAGAGTAGGCCCTCGGAAAGGAGGGAATCATCCTGCGAGTTGTTTGAAAATCATTGAACAATGTGGTGAAAATGAAAGAAAATTAAACTGTTTTTTGACTTTTGATGCATGTAAACCTGTTGTAGGAGACCTCCAAAACAAAACTAGGAGCCTTTAAAATAGCATAACAGGGGCACTTTAATGTTGTTGCTTTCGTGACAGATAATATGAGCATAACTTCAGTAGTTGAACTGAAAGAATTAACATGACTTTGGAAATCATGTATTGTATTGGAGGATTGGAGGATTTAGATCACCAGTGTACTTATTTGATTAGTGGTCTATAAATAGTATTTATTGTATATCATAATTCTTTGTTTTAAATTGGCAGCATCCTAAAACTTACCATGCCTTCGCAAGTTTAAATTAGCTTTTAAATCACATGTGGACTCAGACTTTTAAATGGCACTGTATATAAATGCATCTATTTAGATGCACAGAGAGATGTTAAGGCGTGTGTGTGTTTATGTCTGCCTCGGGGTAAATGGACTGTTTGGTCAGTGTGGTCTTTTCCATTAGCTATAATAAACTCACTCTGAAATGCATTCAGCTTTACCCATAATGACATTCACTGACTGACATAAACACAAACAGACAACTTAATGAGCCATGTGCTCGGTTGAGAAGACTTTTAAACAGTTATTGCTGCCGTTTCATCTCATCATAAAAACACATTATGAGGTGTAGCGGGGAGCCATAATAATTAAAAAAAAATAAAGTAATACTCAGGAAAATTGTTGTTTTGCAGTGGGCTTGTATATTTCGTGGCATTTCCTTTCATTTTATAACTTATTTTATTATAGTTTGAAATTGAGTTGTCTCACAAAAAAATTAGCTAATGTTTTATGCATTATTCTGTTTTTATAAAGGCTTTTCTTTTCAGTTTTGAAGGATTCGGTTAAGGATGGCTGATGGGTCTTTAGGAGTTGTGTGGAAGCGGAACGGCATGCTAATGTAACTCTGTAGTGTTGCCTTTACATAAGATATTGCAAAAACAAATAGTTCGATTTTAATATTACCAAAGACGCAATATCCCTGTCTATTAAATCACTCATCCAAAACCAGTTTTCAAAGCTTTATGATTAAAACAAATAAAGAATAATAAATCAAAATAATCAATTTTACTATCAACCATTAGAGCATTAAAGTTTTTACTCAGAGCTTTTTCAGCAATTCAAGTCAATTTCAAAGCATGCTTGCCGTTCTGAGTGTGACATGGTGTTTTGGGCTCTGCCTGTAGACATACACCAACATCTGCTCTTCTCTGTGTGAAACTGTGCTCATGCTTCTTATTGCTATTTTTACTTAAGCATGGGCACTTCTACTAAAAGAGGAAGCTACTTTTTTCCATGGCATGACAAGCATTTGAAAAAAAGCATTTAATCTTTTTCTTTAGGTTCTCTAAACCGCCGCTGCTGCTGGTGTCTCTGGACGGATTCAGGGCAGGATACATGAAAGCGTACAGCAGCCTGCTTCCCGTCATCAGCAAACTCAGTATGTCACATGAACTCAAAGTTTGACCCCGGCTACAGTCGTGCTCAAAAGTTTACATACAGCTTGCAGAATCTGCTAAATGTTTATTATTTAAAGGTGCAGTCGGCAAGTCTGGCAGATTGAGGGGACTTAGCCAAAATTTTGAATGTTTACAACTCTCATGCCCCTCCCCCACTACCACTGAGCACCGTCCCATCGAGTTCGCGTGTGCAACAGATTTTCTGTGAACGTGCCCGTCTCTTCAGCATCAAAGCAGGAATTGTAAACTTGTTAGTAGATTTTCTCTCCGCCGTCACGCTTCATACAATACAGCACACCTGCGAACTTCAGGCGTGTGCATGTGATATTGTAACGTGCGTCGCATGTGCACGAACTGTGAACAGTCAGATCTCACACAGCACTGCGCTGACAGGACCAGAAGAACAGGGAGGGGTGGATTTTTGTAAAAAAATAACAGGCTCCAGGTGGAGGTAGAAGGTTTTTTTTCTAAAACCGGCTGATTTATGTTGTTTTGTCGGAGCATAGTGTCGGTTTCAGTGAATATGATCAACAAAATATTGCTGACTTCAGCTTTAAATAAAATTAGAAGGACCGTACATAATGCATGTTTTTGAGAACTGTCCTGAATGAGATATTTTACATAAAAAGATGTTTACATATAGTTCACAAGACAAAAAGCTTTTTTTTTTGTTTTTTTGTTTTTTTGTTTACATACCCTTGATTCTTAATAGTGTGTGTTGTTACCTGGATGATCCACGACAGTTTGTTTTTTTTCAGTTTTCCAGCATCTCTTGTATATTTGAACCCTTTCCAGCAGTGACTATGATTTTGAGATCCATCTTTTCACTCTGAGGACAATTGAGGGACTAAACATTCACTGATGCTCCAGAAGGAAAGACGATGCATTAAGAGCCAGGGGGTGAAAACTTTTGAACAGGATAAATATGTCCAAATGTTTCTTATTTTGTTTATATATACAGGTCCTTCTCAAAAAAATTAGAATATTGTGATAAAGTTCATTATTATCCATAATGTAATGATAAAAATTTAACTTTCATATGTTTTAGATTCATTGCACACCAACTGAAATATTTCAGGTGCTTTATTGTTTTAATACTGATGATTTTGGCATACAGCTCATGAAAACCCCAAATTCCTATCTCAAAAAATTAGCATATCATGAAAAGGTTCTCTAAACGAGCTATAAACCTAATCATCTGAATCAACTAATTAACTCTAAACACCTGCAAAAGATTCCTGAGGCTTTTAAAAACTCCCAGCCTGTTTCATTACTCAAAACCGCAATCATGGGTAAGACTGCCGACCTGACTGCTGTCCAGAAGGCCATCATTGACACCCTCAAGCAAGAGGGTAAGACACCGAAAGAAATTTCTGAACAAATAGGCTGTTCCCAGAGTGCTGTATCAAGGCACCTCAGTGGGAAGTCTGTGGGAAGGAAAAAGTGTGGCAAAAAACGCTGCACAACGAGAAGAGGTGACCGTACCCTGAGGAAGATTGTGGAGAAGGACCGATTCCAGACCTTGGGGGACCTGCGGAAGCAGTGGACTGAGTCTGGAGTAGAAACATCCAGAGCCACCGTGCACAGGCGTGTGCAGGAAATGGGCTACAGGTGCCGCATTCCCCAGGTCAAGCCACTTTTGAACCAGAAACAGCGGCAGAAGCGCCTGACCTGGGCTACAGAGAAGCAGCACTGGACTGTTGCTCAGTTGTTGCATGTCATTCGGAAATCAAGGTGCCAGAGTCTGGAGGAAGACTGGGGAGAAGGAAATGCCAAAATGCCTGAAGTCCAGTGTCAAGTACCCACAGTCAGTGATGGTCTGGGGTGCCATGTCAGCTGCTGGTGTTGGTCCACTGTGTTTTATCAAGGGCAGGGTCAATGCAGCTAGCTATCAGGAGATTTTGGAGCACTTCATGCTTCCACCTGCTGAAAAGCTTTATGGAGATGAAGATTTCATTTTTCAGCACGACCTGGCACCTGCTCACAGTGCCAAAACCACTGGTAAATGGTTTACTGACCATGGTATTACTGTGCTCAATTGGCCTGCGAACTCCCCTGACCTGAACCCCATAGAGAATCTGTGGGATATTGTGAAGAGAAAGTTGAGAGACGCAAGACCCAACACTCTGGATGAGCTTAAGGCCGCTATCGAAGCATCCTGGGCCTCCATAACACCTCAGCAGTGCCACAGGCTGTTTGCCTCCATGCCACGCCGCATTGAAGCAGTCATTTCTGCAAAAGGATTCCCGACCAAGTATTGAGTGCATAACTGAACAAAATTATTTGAAGATTGACTTTTTTTGTAATAAAAACACTTCTTTCTGGTCGGATGAAATATGCTAATTTTTTGAGATAGGAATTTTGGGTTTTCATGAGCTGTATGCCAAAATCATCAGTATTAAAACAACAAAAGACCTGAAATATTTCAGTTGGTGTGCAATGAATCTAAAATATATGAAAGTTTAATTTTTATTACATTATGGAAAATAATGAACTTTATCACAATATGCTAATTTTTTTAGAAGGACCTGTATATTTTAAATTTAGTACTGCCCTTCGGAAGCAACAGAAGATAGTTACATGTTTCCCAGAAGACAAATTTAGTACAATTTACTTTGATCTTCAAATTCAAAAAGTCCCCCCCCCCCCCCCCCCCCCCCCCCCCTGCTCTTAATGCCTCATGTTTTATATAATTTTTTGAACGGGGTATTTATTTGTATGAATTCAGGTTTTTTTTTTTTTTTTCTTCTACCGGGTGTAGATGTACTATATGTAAACATCTTTTGTGTAAAATATCTTATTTTGGACAGTACTTAATAAATAATAACATTCATTTTGCAGATTCTGCAAGGTGTAAGTAAACTTTTGATCACAACTGTATATTAATATGTCTCTCATATCTGTTAGGAGCATGTACTGAACATTGTGGTTATAAAAACATGTTCTTATCATTTCAATCCAATTAATCCAAAATTTCGGCTCAAATAACTGAATTGGTCTGTTAAACTAACAGAAACATGTCTTCTCATAGATAAATTGTGATACTGTGCTGTGGTTAATCTAAACCAGTGGTTCTCAACTCGTTTTGACTCCAAGGACCCCCATTGTCCACAACAATATTTATGTCCCCACGTAGGCTAATAGGTTTTCTCTAGTACATCTGTAACAACAGAGTTTTGGCCTTAATACTTTATTTTTTTATTTTTAAATTGACCAAAACGAGGAGCATCCATAGATTAAGATAAGTAACAATAATAAATAAATAATTACTAAAAACTAAACTAAAAATTAATTAAATGAGGATTCAGAATGCCAGAAATTTTAAGAGCTGAATTTTCTTCAGAGATCTCACTCTTTTTGCTTTGGAATTTATTTAAATTTTCAAGTCGTTGAAAAAAAACCCCTCACAATTTCCACTTTTCCAGGTCTAAATTTAATATAAAATAAATAAAAGCTCAAAAATTAGGCTACCTCATATAGTATATCCAGATCTTCCATCTTTTTTTGTCTTATTTTAAATCATATTAAGTCATCTTGAAACCCATCTGGAAGTTTGCTGAGGGCCCCAAGTGGGCCCCAACCGCCTGGTTGATAACCACTGGTTAATATTAACTAGTACACCAGTGTTGGAGGTAATGCCATGTTTTGTTTCCTCAGAGAAATGTGGAACCTCATCGCCATACATGCGACCTGCTTATCCCACCAAGACCTTCCCAAACCATTACACTATAGTGACAGTAAGTGACAGGTAGACATTAATCCACAATTGCTCTTAAAGAACTACTTATATGCATCAAAATGTAATGACAGTTGTTATTGCTTTCTGTAGTAGATAGTTTATATGTTGGATTTGAATCCCTTTCTATTTACACCAATGAGGGTAAGACTATCAAATTACTAAGTTACTGTTTGTTCCATTGGTTGCTTACAGACCAGACAAGTTCATTTGCTTTGCTCATCCTGATTTGTAATGAGGGAAATATGGCTTTTTTTAATAAAGCATTTTTCGTTTGCAGGGTCTATATCCAGAATCGCATGGAATTGTGGACAATAAGATGTATGATGTCACTCGTAATGCGTCTTTCAGTTTGAAAGTCGATGAGAAATTCAACCCCTCGTGGTACCTGGGTGAACCAGTGAGTAAATGCACAGACGAAACTGAAAAAATCGATACGCACGGATTTAACTCTACTGCTGTTTTATATCCAACGTTATCTGCATATATTGCTTTGTAGTAACTGATTATATGTAATCTGGATTATGTAATCCGATTCCATAATGAGGTATTTACAATTTGATTATTAACCCCTGGTTTCACAGACAGGGCTTAATCCTCGTCTCAGACTAAAATGCTTGTTTGAGACATTGTTGCACTGACATATCTTAAAATATGTCTGAACGTTTATAAAAGCCACTTAAATGTCCTAATTAAACTAAGGCCTAATCCTGGTTTATTCTAAGCCCTGTTTGTGAAATTGCAAAAGTCAGAGGCCACACAGCATAACAAATAAAATATTAAAAATTTTTCCAAGTTATTTTAATTGTTTTAAAATGTTAAATTTTTATAGTTTAATTAATTATTATCTTTTCATCAACTCACAAACCCTGCAGTTCCTTCGCAAACCCCAGTTTGGGAAACCCTTACATAATGTGATGTTTAATGCACTTCATTTTGTTAATGACACATTTTCAACTATTTTATTTTTTATATCACTATAGTACAATATTATCCTATTAAAATCTATATGATAAACAAGTTAAGGCTAAAAGAAGGGTCAAAAGTAATCTAAAAGTAATCAAAAAAGTAGTCTATATTGCCTAAAATGTTCAATAGATTTGTTTTCAGTAATGGACAACAAATTTGCTAATAATCTACTTAGATATGCATATCACGTAAATCGATTATATACTGTATCTCAACTCTCAACTGCCTGAATTTTTTATTTCGACACAAAATGTAACCATATTATCGGTCAGCTCTTTAAAGTTGTCCAATTTTATCCACATACATAAAGTATACTCGTGAAACAAGTTTTATAAAATATCACAACTGCTTGATTGGTTGTATCATTGCAAAATGTAAACAATATAATCTGCTAAATGCAATTGAATTAAGACTATTATCAAATGCAATGATATTAAGAAGATATTATAAACATTGAAATCATGATTTTCTGTAAAGCTGCTTTAAAACAATGTGTATTGTGGAAAGCACTTTACAAATAAATTAGACGACTTGGAATTTGATTTACATATTTAAGATGACCTTATTCATGTATATTATTTGGGAATTTTCTTGTGAGAACCTTTAAACTCAATTGAGATGTGTCTTAAAAAAGGCTCTGAATAAGTTATAACTGATTTGCTGGGATTTCATGATAAATCATGTATCAAAAATATTTATTTTTCCAAAGAAAAATAGAAAGATTATTTATTATAAAAACCATACTTAACCAATATATATTCTTTAGACACAAGCCAAAATGTTACTTAATGTACTGTAGGTCAATATAATAATTGTTTGTATTTTTACAACTTAATTTCACCATAAACAAAAGCTAATTTATCTATAATTTGAAAGTAACTAAAAACATTTGATTAATCAATGTTTAACCCTTGAATACTTCGTATATGGGTATACACTCATGTTCTTGTCCTCACAAAATGAAAATTTGTTACAAAATAATAGTTTTTTTTAACAAATGTAATTTTACTCTGTTTATTATTATTTTTTGATTTTTTTATTATTTAGGATTTATATCATCTTTTAAATTTATATAAGTAAATTAAAAAGGTTTTTATACAAAAACAGCTTTTTATGTAAAATTCACTTTATAAAAGACCCAAATTTCTACATTTAATTTATGGGGATAACATGGATAATTTGACATGGTTTAGTGTAACATTTTTGACAAACTTTTTTAATTTACTTTACATACTGTAAATGATGACAACTTTAAATGGCCTTAAAGTTTATTGGGATTTCTTTTTAAAATATTAATCATATTTCTTATGTACAAAAAAAAGCAAAAATGCTAAGCAAAAATACTATTTAATCAAAACTGTTAAATAGCATTAACTAGTACACCAGTACACCAAAGGTCTCGGTTACGTAGCCTGATGGAGGGAACGGAGACATAGTCATAGGACGTACCGTACAGATTGGGACTGCTTTGAGAGACCAATCTACTTCGACTGTAATAAAACAAGCCAATGCACATTGGCATGCAATAATTGCATCAACTGCTCTGCCTCGCAGCGCGAGGACATAATGAGCAGCAGGTGCGTCACATCTTTGTTTTTCCGCTGAGGAGCCGAGCGGAGCCCTAAGTCAGCGATGGTCCAGCAATAGTGGCGAAGGGACTATGTCTCCGTTCCCTCCTTCAGGAGGCTGTTCCCCCTCAGACAGACTCGGATAACACTGGGAAAGCGTGCCCTCTGCGGAAGCCACATCCTGCCCGTAGGGAGGTATCATGTGGAGGTTACACATATTGACTGGGCGTTTCCGGGCAGTACAACATATGGAATGTCACTGAGGTGGCTCCGGCCTATAGCAGGGGGGAGACAACACCAGTCAGAGACGGCAGCGGGCTCAGACGCTCCGCCACGTCTGTTGCCGAGAGGTATGAAGGAACTCAACAGGGTTCGGCTAATGAGGAACTCTACTGGAGCAAAAATGGCGCATATATCTAGTCCATAGGAGGGGAATGGCGCACCAAGCCGACACTTCCACGCTTACGGTGTTGACTGGCCTCTATGCGAAGAGAGCACAGGGGAAGCTACAGGCACGTAGGCTATAGAATCTAGTGAACGTGCTTGGTGTCGCCCAGCCCGCAGCTCAATAAACATCTGTCAGCGAGGCACCCTGTGTCAGTGCCCAGGAAGAAGCTACACTCCTGGGCTTGCAACCTGGGGGGTCATGGTGCGTCTTGGGATTGATACGATGGCATCCACTATCCAGTGAGCCAACCTCTGCTTGGAGACAGCCTTTCCCTCTTGCTGGCCTCCGTAACAGACAAAGAGCTGGTCTGAGGTCCTGAGGCTTTGCGTCCTGTCCACGTACTGGCCCAGAGTGCGGACGAGACAGAGAAAAGCCAGGGCTGGGTCTGCCTCCTCCGGGGCCAGCGCTTGCAGGTTCACCACCTGGTCCCGAAAGGGAGTGGTAGGAACCTTGGGCACATATACAGGCCGGGGTCTCATGATGACGCGAGAGTTGGCCGACCCGAATTCCAGGCGCAATTCGTTACCGAAAATGCGTGCAGATCCCCTACCCTCTTGATGGAGGCAAAAACAAACAGTAGAACTGTTTTTGAGGTCTCTGCGCGCATGACAGAGGCATGTTCACTCAACACTGAAGTGTACCGAACACCGCTGAACTTGGGCAGATGCCGGCCGAACTGAATCGTATAGCCGAGACTCGAGATAGTGCTCCCTGTGAGATCGTGGCCAGCGCTGTCTTTCGGTGTTTAATACAACACCAGCTTTGAAGAGACGTTCTCCCCCCGAAGAAGCAGACTCGTTTTCTTCTTTTTTGAAGTTAAAACACTCTCAGATAAGATTGCAGAGCAGGAACAGTACAACCGTTCGGCTCCGAAGCGAAAAGCAAAAATGTGACGCACCTTCTGCTCATTATATGCTCGTATAGGCAGAGTAGCTGATACAATTATCGCACTGGCTCGTTTTATTACAGTCGAAGTAGATTGGTTTCTCAAAGCGATCCCAGTCAGTACGGTATTTCCGACTACGTCAAACGTGACCGAACTGAAAGGGAACCCAATGCAAAATAAGCCTTCCAGTTTTGGGTACATCACAATTGGGCTTGGACTGTGACCATCCTAATTCTTCAATAGCACATCCTTTCAAATTCCTGTTTCATGACCCATAATTGAGCCTCGGTAGGCACTGCTTGAAGAGTCCTGATGTTCTTTTGGATCACACAGTTCTGGACAAATCCTCTCGCATTTGTTTTTTTTGTTGTTGTCAAGATATAGAGTGGAACTTTCTTCAAGCTCTTAAAGGCAGAGATCATCCAAATGATCCTGTATCAGTGTGGGATAAGAGGAAAGTCAAACCCATCCTCTGTTACCACCCTCATCATCATCGATATCTTTAGAGTTCACCAAGATAGCTCTTTTAGGGTAATGAAGGGTGGAGCACAGATGTGCAAGCAAACATGAAGCAAATGGTGAAAAAACATCCTGGTTGCGGCCAGCCTGAACTTCCTTTAACTATTCACTGGGACCACTTGCCCTTGTTATTGGTTTTTGTGCTCGACTTTCAGCTACGCGCCTTTGTTTTGCCCCGTCCATGGTGCTGAAATGTGTGCAGTGTGACGGGTTCCACTAGGAGATCTAGAGATTTGCTTGAGAAAAGTGGCAGATGTTGCCATTTGAGACTAAATAACTAATGTTCTCTAATGTTCACAATCAGTGGTAGCCTGTAGACTGGGTTAGAATCCAACTTATATATTACCTTGTACAGTAATTACAGAGATTGCTTTATGGTTTCTGACTGAAGGCATGCATGCTTGAATTTTTAGTGCTGCTTCATGACCATATGTACTTCACTGTAGTAGCAACTAGATGTGCCCAAAGCCTAGATCCGTATTGTGTTTTACATTATGTCAGTACATCATGATTTCAATTATCACGTGAAGAGAGTTAGGAGAGATGACTGACTGGACAGGACATGATCCTGAGCGTTATTAACAAATATTTTATCTTGTAAAATGTGTGGTCAGTAGTGCCGCTCTCTATTCGTGTGATTGCGAATTTGTAAAAAGCGAGCCCGCATTCAAAAGCGATTTCAATACTCAGCATATTGATAGCGTCTCCCTGATGCCCACAAATTAAATGCAATATAATAAAAAAATCCCTCCTTTGTCATATTTTTGTTCCATCACCATGTATCTTTAGGGGCTCCTTAGAATGTGTCATTTCCTTTCCGAACAGTATTCGGCTTCGGACACATTCCTAGTCGCGACCATTTCTAGTTTTTACTTTTGTTCTTCCAAAGGAACTGTGAATGAATGAAGCTGCATTTCCACTTCCTTAACTAAAACTAAAACCATAAAAAAAAAAAAATTCTTGAAATAAAACAAACATTAACTGAAAGAAAAAAAATATATTGTACTTATTTTTTTCAGCTAGTTTCAAAGGAAACATTTCATTTTCATTAAGTTGAAGTTGAAGTACTAATATCACTAAAACTAAATAAACTAAGACTAAAAACTCAAACTTAATAAATATATATAGAAATATTTTTAAAAAGAATAAAAATGACTAAAACTCAAAACAAAATTACTAAAGATTTTATTGTTATATATTTTTTTCATTTTAGTTCGTTTATTCAAAATATGAAGAAAAGCTATATTATATCACTGATATATAAAAAAAACACTGCCTCATCATGAATCAAGTTAATTTAAAAAGCAGAGTTGCAGAAAGTTTGTTACAAGTAACACCTACTGTAATGTTACTCCTGCTGCAAGTAACTAATAATATGACATCATTTGCATCACTTTACATTTTTTTTAACTTTCAGATGACTGAGGTTCTCTCGTCTTGCTTTGCTTGCAGGTGTTTTTTTATTCTAAGTGTTTTTTTTCCCCCTATCTTTTCTGTGCTTCATCTTTTGTCAGCACTCTCATTCAGTTTTTCCTGTGATTGGTTTTAGGTTTGGCTCACAGCCATGAGAAACAAACTAAAAACGGCAACTTATTTCTGGCCTGGATCCGATGTGAAAGTCAACGGAAAATACCCAAATTTCTGGGTGAAGTATAACAGGTGGATATTTACAATACCAATCGTAAATACAATAGTACAATACAATTTTCACATTGTTATTTTCTGGATTTTAACATTTTAAAAGCACAACACATTAGAGGTGTGAGGAATGACTGTAATTAACATCAAAAACTAGGAATTAAGAGCCGCACTTCATATTATAGTATGTTTAAAAGCTTTTGAACCCTTTGAAGCAGGTTACACAGTGTCATATATTCATTACACTCCATGAAGACTTCTGCTGAACTCAGAAGATATCAGGGATTTTAGTAACAGCCATCAACAGTTAGAAAACAAAGTTCAGATTATTTAAAAAATGGGCATCAAGATATGAACTATAACTATACATATAGCTATTAATAGCTATTTTCTGTTCTGAACTCTCTAAGAAGTTCTCTGTTTTTTTTTTAAAGGAACATTCCCTTTGAACAGAGGATGGCAAAAATCTTTGAATGGTTGCATTTACCTGAAGGAGAAAGGTAAGGCTATTTATTTCCATTATCTCTTGGTGATTTTGTTTTAAATTAGGCCAACTGATTAAGTTTGTTCTGCCTAGACTGTAAAAACACGCAGTTCTTACCATAAAGAGCTATTGTTGCCTTACTTAACCCTTAAACATATTTTTTTGTTGATATAAACTTGTGTTTGGGTGATGTTAAATAATATTTTGATTTAAATAAAATCAGTTCATTTAGATGTCATTTTTAGTTTTTTTTATATACTCTGTTTTAGGCCAGATTTGTACACCTTATACTTCGAAGAGCCTGATGCTGCGGGTCATCGATATGGACCAATGAGTAGCCAGGTACACTGAAGACAAACCACATGTGCAAAACATTTTATGAACTTAAAATTCTTCCGTTTATTTTGAGGGCAAATGTCTGATTTAGGATATGAAACATTAAATGAACACAGTCATTGTTACTTTTTTTTGTTGATGAAGTATATGCAATAAAAGAGAATTTGCAATGATTGATATAAATATCAATGTTTTTCTCTCTTGACTGCAAAGTAAAATAAATAAATAAATAAAAGCCAGCATTTTATGTCATTTGGTGCTAGCACTCTATACTGTACATATTCAGTATGCACTTATACTGTACACTTATACTGTACATAATCGTATGCACTTGTACTGTACATAATCGTATGCACTTATACTGTACATAATCAGTATGTTGGTGAAATGTTTTCATTCAAAATTGTGATTGATTTTTGTGTTTCAGGTAATTGAGGCTTTGCTGAATGTTGACAGACTTATTGGGATGTTGATGGAGGGCCTCAAGGAACGACAGTTGGACAAATGTGTCAACCTGGTTCTGGTGTCTGACCACGGTAAGTACTGTGATGGTTTATTGTGTTTATCATGCATAAATTGCATTTTTTGTGTGTTTGTATACAAACAAACAGTTATGCTAATAGTTGGATCACTGGCTGTCATTTGTGAGCAAGTTTAGCCATCTGGTAACACTTTATTTTGATGATCCCCTTTAGTCATTCTGTTGTAAGTTTGGTATAACCCTCATTAGAGAGTTAAGGGGCTTTCACACCGGAGGAACGCTTACATAGTTCCTATAACTATCGGCAGAAGTAAGTTCTTTTTGGCGTGTTCACACCAGAGGAACTGGGAACAAGTTTAGTTACAGGAATGGCTTTTGGAGGGACTAAATTAGTTCCTACTTCCTACTCAAAGAATTTGTCTCTTAGCCCTCCTTTTTGCTCTTTAAATTACATAACTTGTACATCTACATTCCATCTGTTATCACGAAACTCACGACGCACAACAAAAACACAAATTCAATCATGATGTCCTTCATCCTCTAGTTGTTGACGTTGTTGAATGCCGCACTGTGACTTCAGCTGAGCAACAGCCAAAAAGCATAATTTCCTTGTTACTTAGTCAAAAGAATGTCTAAAGAGGACCTTCAAAATAAAGCGTAACCAGCCATCTTCACTAGTTCGCTAATAAACAATAATTTTCATCATATAAACATAATTACAATGCCAAGTAATCTGCCGAGTTTCAGATAGAAGTCAACAAGGCAATAGCAAGATTAGCCAATCGGTTTTGTGTCGAGACTAGGGGTGTAACGATATTCGAATCAAAACCGAAAAAACCGCAATACACCACCCACGATATGTATCGCGATACTCGCATGGCGTACCGAACACGTACCGAGACATCACTGTTTTCTCCAGAGCAGCTATATAAATGAATAACTTTTTTACAATAAAAATATTCTAAAGAAGAATCTAAAGCGTCCCACCCCCCTACATTATAAATAGATGCTGAAGCTGCGGCTGAAGTCAGTCTCTTGCTCACAAATGTACTATTTTTTACATGGCAATTAGCACATAGTGCTCTATAAATCAGCAAAACTCATCAGATGACAGAATTGAGAAAAAAAAACCTCGGGAGAAACCAGGATCCCACCGCAGTGACATCTGTTTGACGTGTGTCTCCATTTGAGATCGGGGCAAATTAAAGGAGTGTGGGGCTGCACATGTGTCTCCTGCCCTTCAAGTACGCCATGAGGCTTGCTAGCATGCTAATTTTGACTCGTGGTTTTAACTTTCTGTGCCGCTCTGCCTTTGTGGTTGGAGTGATTGTGAATGCTTACTGAGCTTGTATATTTTGATGTGCTGCACTTCAGTTGCATCACTGATGTTTAATTAGTACTCGCTCAAGAATATAATGAGAGAAGTGGAAGTTTTGCTGTAAGCTTTTACTGTCAGTGAATTACATGCTTCCTTTGACACTACAGTGAGAGGAAAAAAGAGTTGAATATTATAATACTAAAGTGAACATATTACGTTTGGGAAAATGTTTTATATATCAATAGTTCTCCCATACTCTCTGTATTTCCTCACACTTTCTTTTTGTGAAAGAAAATTCATACTCGTTTGCTTTGACATGGGGGTGAATAAATCATGAGTTCATGAACAAAATTAAATGTGCAAGCTGTGAAATATAAGTTCATTTCGAATGATTCTGTCCTTCTCTGTATCTATAAAACATGCAGGGATGGAAGAAGCGTCATGTAAGAAAGCTGCATACGTCTCCGATTATCTGGATGACACTGATGACATCACTGTCATCCAGGGCCCTGCGGCGAGAGTCCGGCCCCGACGTTTGCCCGATGAGTTCTTCTCCTGTAAGCAGATCGATTGGTCAGAGTGTTTCTTCAACTAATCACTTTGTTGCAGAAGTTGATAATTCATTTTTAATTACATCTAGCAGGTTTGCGGTATAAAGGTCACAATTTAACTTTAAAATGGATTATTCATTATTTGTTGCTATTTTTCATATTCCACATGTAGACTTTATTTTTTTTATACCCTTAATATAAAAACAACAATTCTTCATATATAACATTAATGATTACAGAAAAACAACTATGATAATACACCACAGTTTTGGTGTAATTTCCACTGGCCATTTTGTCACCAATAAAGGGTTAGCGTTTTTTTAACACTAACATACTGTATAAGTTAGTGTTGTTTACCAGTATCAGTAAAGAACCTGAAATTAAATATGTAAACAATATATTAAAAAGTAAGAAAAAAAAAATGTTTTAAAGAAATAAAAACAACGACAACAACAATCAGCAAGAATGCATTAAATTGATCAGATGCGACAGTAAAAAATAAAACGTTACATTAAAGAATCCTGAAAAAATATATATCACATTTTCCACAACAATTAATAGCAGAACATCTGTTTTCAACATGGGTAATAATAAATGTTTCTTGAGCAGAATATTAGAATGATTTCTGATGTGACACTGAAAGACTAGAGTAATGATGCTTAAAATTCAACTTTGCATCACAGGTATAAATTAAATTTAAAAATATGTTCAGATAGAAAAGTTATTTTAAATTGTAATGATATTTCACAATATTTTGAATCAAATAAATACAGCATTGATGAGCAAAAACATCTTACCGACCCCAAATAAACGCTAGTGTAAATATCACGAGAGAGTGTAAGTTGAAGAAACACTCATTTATAAAAATGGTTTTGTCCATTAACTGCAAGTCAAACGATCCATCTCTTCTCTTTCCCTGTATTCATCTGGCAGTTGATTATGAAGGTCTGGTGAAGAACCTTTCGGTATGAACCTGTCATCATCCCCGAACCTCACTTATAGACCACGACTTCTACTTAATCATGCTGAAACCATTATTCTTTCCGTTTGAAGTGCAGAGAACCTGATCAGCCGATGAGGCCGTACCTGAAGGAGCACCTCCCCAAACGCCTTCACTTTGCAAACAGCATCCGTATCGAGCGAGCACATCTCTACATGCAGCCGCAGTGGCAAGCAGCACTGTGAGTCTGACGCTTGTCATGTCAAAATGAGCAATCATGTCAATGTTTGTGTTTAATGTGTAAACTGTTCCGTTTCGAAATGGTTACTAGAATTTGACTGTAGACATTTGAAGATTTGGTAAACACTTTATTTTGATAGGCAACTTTAGGCATTCTACTAACTCTCATTAGAGTATAGGTTAGAGTTTGGGCTAGTAGAATAAGTTGACATGCAGGTGTAAGCAGAATGCCTTCTGGGAAGCATCAAAATAAAGTGTAAGCAGATATTAAGACAGTCTACTTGTAGCAATGTTCAGGGAAGAAGGAGGCGGGAACCGGCGAACAATCAAAATATAATTTATTTAAAATAAAACAAACAACCAAAATACCACCAGCAGCCCCTCGCGGACGACTGCTGGCTACCGAAAATAAACATAAGGAACTGCCAGCAGCCCCTCGCGGACGACTGCTGGCTAAAATAAAATACAAAAACACAACTAAAACACAGGCCTGTTCCTCTCTCGATCATCAACGTCGTCGCTCCTCCTTTATGCTTCCGCTCCTCCGTGAGAGATGCGAGACCGGTGTGCTTCACAGGTGTTGCTCATTAGCAATCGCACCACCGGCCTCGCGCCGTTCTCTCACGTCCCTCGGCCGTCCTGTTCGCCACATACCCCCATCGCCCCTCACAGGCCGGGGGGTACTCACGAGCCTGTGCCTACTCCCCCCCCGGCGGCGGCGATCCCTGGGGGGTATGGACAGACAAACCGAGGGAAACGGAGACGGAAGCATGAGGAGCGACAGATCGAGAGAGGGGAGAGAGGAAAAAAAAAATTGGTCCGGTTCCCACAACGCGCTGCCATCTGGTCCCCCACCAGCTGGCGATCTCCTCCGCGGTGCCTGGCGGTGACGCTGGGTAGCCCTCGGTGGACGGCTCGACGCTCCTCCGCCGCCCGGTGGACGGCGACGGCTCCTCGGGTGCCTTGGGCAGACGGGAGGAGTCCCCCACTCCCTGCTCCTCCTTCACTGGTGGACGGCAGCAGGCTCCGGCCCACGGCGAGCGGCGGCGACTCCTCCTCTCCCTCCCGGATGGCAGCCGCCCCTCCAATACCCAGGCGGCCGGCAGCGAGCTCGACCGTCCCACCGGCAACTCACTCCAGCGCACCGCCTCGAGCGTCCGTGGCCGCGAGTCCCCCGCTCCCTGCTCCTCCCCTCGCTCGGCGGATGGCAGCAGGCTCCGGCCCACGGCGAGCGGCGGCGACTCGCGCACCATGCTCGATGGCACCGCGGATTCCCCACACCGGCGAGGACTCTCTGACAGCGCGTTCCTCCCTCTTCCCGGGTTTCGGCACCAGTCGGCGAACAGTCAAAATATAATTTATTTAAAATAAAACAAACAACCAAAATACCACCAGCAGCCCCTCGCGGACGACTGCTGGCTAAAATAAAATACAAAAACAAAACACAACTAAAATACAGGCCTGTTCCTCTCTCGATCATCAACGTCGTCGCTCCTCCTTTATGCTTCCGCTCCTCCGTGAGAGATGCGAGACCGGTGTGCCTCACATGTGTTGCTCATTAGCAATCGCACCACCGGCCTCGCGCCGTTCTCTCACGTCCCTCGGCCGTCCTGTTCGCCACACTACTATACTCTTATCACTGGCAATTTACATGTAGTTGCAAACTGAGTAGAAGTGGACTAAGCATGTACTCAGTGCTTAAGTATTTTGTCAAATATTTTTCTTTCCCTCCTTGGTCAACAGAAAACCGAGTGAAATTAAATACTGCAGTGGTGGCTTCCATGGTTCAGATAATGTCTTCAAGAACATGCAGGTTGGTTTTTAAAATACTGTCATATTTAAAGTACTTGTCTTGTATTATGCAAGTAAATAAAAATAAAAAAATTTCAAGCATAGTCATCTAGATATTGATGATTTTAGCTGATGTCACCAATATATTTCCTTGACCCATTGTGTCGAAACGTGCAGTTCAAGAGCCTTCCTTCCCAAAACATGATTTAAAATGTACTGTAAATTCAAATTTTTAGAAGTGCACTTAAGTGTTACATTTTTTTAATCCGATCATTAATAACTCTCATGTTGTGTTATATATATATATATATATATATATATATATATATATATATATATATATATATATATATATATATACCATATTCTCTGTATAATATTAAATGTTTTAATGGTTATTTTAATGTTTAAAATGAAGAGCATATTTCTTTTTTAATACTATTACAATAATTAGTTATTACTTCTTTAGTCTCAGTGCCCTGCATTTTTTCTTCATTATTGATTGATTTATTTCAATATGATTTATTGATAAAATGGTTCACAGAGTTGCCCCATATGTTATCCATCACTACTTTTGGCTGCGCCAGCGTTTTCTTCTCTTTTAGCTTCAACACCATAAACATAAACCCTCATCCACAAAATTAAGCATTATCCCATAAATCCAGGGCAAATATTGCTTAAATCTGTCATAGACACCAAAAAACATTTCTATTTTCAGTTTCTGCTTGAGGCTCTGTTCAAATGCTTCTGTGCTGGAATCTAATGAGGCTTAGGAGGCCAAGTGCTTAGATGGGGATTATACTGAATTCATATGAAAGGATACGGGTAAATTCCTATGAAGAGGATTATGAGACTCTGGGTCTTTCTACAAAAACTGAGACAAATCCAGACATGCCCCTTTAAATGAACTCTTGTCCATTGAGAATAACTGCATTGTGCCAGATTCACACTTAGTAGTTCCTTCAAACTGGAAGGTGTTCAGATTGCAGTTTTAAACACACACTCAAGTTACATTTTTGCCACAGTCGTGTTTATGTCTGTGACGTGGGCGTACATGTGGTTGTCTAGGAATGTCTAATGCAGCTGGTAGGCAGGGCTTACAAAAACATCTTACAGGAACTCTTATGAGGTAACTGGTTGAAGTCAACTGCACAAACTTTTCACAAACACAGGGATGTTTCCTTTACTTTAGGCTATCTTTGTGAAAGTGAAATCTCCTGTTAGGAGGAATGAAGATCATTTTCATGTTTGTTACTCAGTGCCAAGGAAATGAGATCAGTCTAGTTACCACCACTCAAATGTTCCGTGTTTCAGCCAGAGGCGAGTGGAATGTGTGTCTCTCTGTGACTGCGAATCAAAATAAGTGCTGTGGGTGGGTGTAAGTGGGTGTTTTGTTGACATATCCAAGGACCCCGAATAGTACTTGGACAGCAAAGCCACGCTTTGAAATGTCTAATTTCCATTGCATTAAACAACAACATTCTAAGTGGCATCTGCAAACAAATAATCTTTTCTCAGAACCAACTACTTTTTAATGCAATATTAACTAATAACTAGATAAAGTTAGAAAAATACCAATTTTGAAGTTGTTTTCAAATCGTAAAGGTTGAAGGCTTTAAGTTTGAAATCGTTGAAGTTTGAAGTAATTTTAGAATTTTGAAGATGGATGGATGTATGGATGGATGGATGGATGGATGGATACAAATTGGTAAAATGTTTACAAATTCCAAGTGTAAACCAAGCGTTTGGATTTTTAGTTTGTTTTTTTGTACTAAATGTTACTGTTCGCAGGCCATTTTTATCGGTTATGGACCAGGAATCAATTATAAGACGACTGTGGCTCCCTTCGAGAACATTGAAGTCTACAACCTCCTATGCGGTAAGTTCTGTGTTCTGTTTGGTATCATGAACTTTTGAAAGAAGATCCTTTCATCATGTTTGTCAGATATTGCAAGGTTATGGTTCATCATAGAGCCGTGAAGGTTGTTGCTGTTGTTTCTCAAGCTTCCTCCTGGAGACCCTCAGGACTGGGGTTTGCCTGTTGGTTTGAAGTTTGGCTGGTTGGCATGTTGCAGTTAGACTTTGGAGTAGATGCTGTAACTACACCATAAAGGGGCAAAAGGAATTTTTGACAGTCAAAAGCTTTCTGACAGAATTTTTTCTTTTTGCAAGCAACATATAAATTGAATGCCTTTGATATCCCAGCTCAGGATAGCCACTAGGAAAGTTCTCGGACTGTGGACAGTGCTAGTGTGCAAATTACCCTTGTCAAAAAATTATACTTTAGCATACTTTTAAAACGAATACTTTTTATGTAGGCCTATAATATATTTTAAAAGAATATACTGTTACTCCACTGTAGCCAATCATTTGCTCCCTTAAAACTCATCTTTGATCACCTAAATGACATATTTACATTTTTTTTTTCTAAAAAAAAAAATTCTTCATGCCTTAAAATTGCTTGAATGTAACTCTACACCTAATTTAGTATATGTGGTTCTATGAATATGCAAATGAGCCCCGCCTCCACTCACTCACACCAGCTCAGAGATCCACTCGTTGACGATCACACGGTGACCCGATTGGTTACAAGGTAGTTTGTGACGTCAGAAACACCAGCGATTTCGTTTTTGAGACTTTTGTCTTTTGTTCACTAGAGTTTTATAGAGGAAAATACTCAGCAATGCTGTTGACATGAATTTGCACATACTTTGTCTTAAAGCATATTAAAAACACCACATAAACATATAAGACATAACTTGATTTTCACCACAGTGGGACTTTAAGTGAACACTGAATGTAATGTTTCTGAACACTTAATTTGCATGTAAATTACAATTAAATAATGTATTATAGTTTATATTTATAATAAATGCAATTAGCTATTTTTGATCGTGGTGTAAGTGTACTGTGCTGATAAACATGTATGATAAACTAAAATAATCTTCAGTTTAATTTATATTGAAACTTGTGTGCCATATATTTAAATATATTTGTTATTACACATTTAAAATATGAAATACTTTATATGTAATACAACACAACATGCTACAGTTAAAAGTATAACCAAGTACTTTAGTATTCTAGTCAACATATCAAAATAAGTGTTTTAATGTTCTTTTATTTTGGCATTATTACAAAATGTACTTTAAAAGTTTACTTTAGTGTGGAGAAACAGTCATGAAAGTTTACTCTCGATAAGTACACATAAGTAGCCTTTAAACTGGCTTATAATATGATACTAATGAAGAAGTTTAAAATAGTTTGAAGTGCACATTCAGTTCAATCAATCACACTTATTTTTCAAAGGGGTGAGTAACTGCGGGAATGCTAAAATGTGCTGTATTTTTTTGTCAAATTGAATTGTGCACACAGCTTAACAGCCAAGTAGTTCATAATGAAACACACTCGCCTACAATATCCACCTTCTCCACAGTTTTGCTTGAGTCTCCCACCAACATTAACTACAGCAGGATTGCAAGTGTGACATATTTTACTAGCTGTGTATTTCCTACAGGCCCTACAGGGACGTGGTGATGGAAATATCCCCTCAGGGGATCTATAATTTCATAAACAAAACGTAAATGTAATGTATATAATGTAATATTTATATAATGTAATATTGGCGAGACAGTTTAAACCATCAAGTTTTTAGTCTGGTCAGTTTTTATTTAATGAAACATGCATGGATTAATCATTCATAGTGAGATCAAAAACACACATTTAGAAAATACTGTAAATACGGTGAATTTTCATTTAGTTTCAAAGCTTCCTCAACAATGTTACATAATGTCTGGTTTCATCACCCACTCTGCTTCTCTATTCGCTCTAGTTACACTATATGTAAGCATCCTGAAAAGGTATTTGAGGCCATAAATGGTATCTGTCACCAGGGTGTCACAGGGTTGCCAACTCTCACACATTTGGTGGAAGACACAAGCTTTTTTTAGGATCTGCCTCACGCTACCCAACTAAATATCATGCCAAATAACAAGTCAATGCAAAATAAAATAGCATGCCCCAATTTGTCTTTAAATGTGAAGGGACTCGTAGAGTTTTATTTGGGCTGCTTGGATGCTAACAGACTTTTCACTGTTTAGAGAGTCGAGAGACAATTATGCACATTACCGTTTCATGCATAACCGGACTTCAAAATGTGCATACATGCACGTCACAACACACAGAGTGAGAGAAATAAGCACACTAATTTAGATTCAAATCGTAAAGTGTATTAATGAAATTATATATTGTATCATGAAATTATATTTGTTTATAACAGGATCTTTTAAAAAGTCATTACATTTTGGCCCTACAGGAAAAATAAATGAAGACTGAATGTGTGTTCTTACAGATCATTCTACCTTTGGCCTGTTTACACTTATATTGTGCCTTTGTTTCTCCTTATTGCCTATAATTCAGTAGTCTTAAACTGTTTTTCTGCTTTAAAGCTGTGTATTGCCTTCAACACTTTTATATACCATAACATGTAGGTCTATATATGCCTTTCTCTGTCATACAATGTAGAACTTACAAAATAAATATGATTTTTGTTTTTTAACAAATTAATCAGTAAGAATTTGCTAGCTGTTAACATTAGCTCATAAAGTGGCTAACCATTAAATATGATAGGTAAAGTTAAAGGGATAGTTCATCCATTACTCACCCTCATGTCGTTCCAAACCCAGACGCGATCACTTTATATGAAGAAAAGGCTTTTATACACATTATTCAGCGGATGTACACAGAGCACTCAAATTTGGACCGTGCATCTAGTACAACATTAGGCTGAAATAAATGGGTAAGTTGCATTAAGACAAAATTAAAACGAATTATCGCATCCTTAAAACATCAGATAGGGGCATATCATTGATCCAACCAATGTCATCAAAATCTGGGAACCGAAACTGTTTAGTTACTAACATTCTGTAAAAAATGATCCACAGATGAAAGACTTACTTAGTCATACTGGTTTGTAACGACATGAGGGTGATTCAATTATGACATCGTTTTCATTTTTGGGTAAATTAGAATGTGCCACAGTATATTGGCTATTCTTGACTGCCTCCCAATAAGCGTATTTCTGCAACTTAGAGTAGCTTAAGTAAAAAATCTGTTTATTTCTCTTTAGATTTACTGGGTGTTCCTCCTGCTCCCAATAACGGCACCCATGGCAGTTTAAACCATCTGCTGAAGAACCCACCCCATCAGCCGGTGTACCCTGCAGAGCGCTCGGCTCCATCCACCTGCACCCCTGTTAGCGGGACCCCACGTGACCCCCGGGGCTGCACCTGTGACTCCCTCACTGAGGCGGAGGTGAGCATCAGATTCGTCCTGTGATTCGTTATGTTAAACATGTTCATCTGGATGGGTTCTCGTAGGGTCGCAGACACAATGCTAAATGACTATACTAAAATGCAACTATTTCATTGTGCATAGTTATGGTAGCAAAACAAATAGACTTAATGTACCATCTTTCAAAAGGAAGGAGCAAGTGCTTCCCATATCTTTTTGCTGTTAATGTCCTTGCATCCAATCAAACTCTATTGTAGTTTGATACAAATGCATCTGTCGCTAAAGATTAAGTCAAATTACGCAGACTACAACGGGGAGAGACTGCATGATGTCTTTGTCCTCAGAAATCATAAACAAAACTACACAAGGTAAAAGAAAACCAATCCAGACAACACTGAACAGCAGGACATCAGGAAACGATCAACATGTATTTGTTTATGCATCTTCTAAAGGGGATGTTCTTTTAAGAACTGTTCACTGAAAGGTTCTTTGGGGAACTAAAATGGTTCTTCTACTACGGCATTGCTACGAAAACCCTCTTTTGGTACCTTTGTTTATAATTGTGCATATTGATGTACTCCTAGTGCCCCTATTATGCTATTTTGAAGGTTCCTAATTCTGTTTTGGAGGTATCCTACAATAGGTTTACATGTATCCAAGGTTAAAAAACACTTTAATTTTCACATAATATAGATTGCAGCATCACCTCATTTCTCAGAGTCTGAAATGGTTTGTTTGAAGATTCAGTCTCTCTAAACCCCTCCTTTCCCCGATCCTACTCTGCTCTGATTGGTCAGATGGCCCCGTCTGTTGTGATTGGTCTACAGCTTACAGAGCATGTCTTAAACGTTTTTTTTTTTATCAATTCCTGCACGAAGCTACAGCTACAGTGTTTGATGGAAAAGTAGACCTCATTCGCAGGCAGCCAGTAAAGAGCAAGCTGGCATTATGCAAATTTCTATCAATCTTACTGGAAGTGAGACTGGAATTGCTGACGACTCGTTTTGGCAGTTCAGAATCGATTCTTTCTTTTAGGAGAAAATAACTTTATTTGTTGTGCACTTTGATCTTTAAAACTTTGCAGACATTTTACATTCACAAACAGCTATATTACAATGCATGAAATGTAATATTCGAAAAAGCATTATAGGAACACTTTAATCCAGGCGATGATGTTATTAATAGATTGCAATGCTTTAAGGACATTTTTGAGCATGCTTCGATATACTTTTTCTAGGCTTAGACTAGTTCCCTTCAAAGGCCAAGCGAAGGCTTTAAATCGATTGCCTACCTTGTGTTTATGGTATAATCATGTGTGTCTTTGAACTGGCTGTCTGTAGCGGTTTTAGGCACGGGCGAATCGGGCCGTCGCCCGGGGCGGCATATTTTCATGTCACGTGGGGGGCGGCACGAGCAGTTAAAAAAAAAATCCTCTCCTGCGTCGCAAAGCGGTTTTCTATTCTCTATAACTTCAATTAAATTATGGCCAATGGCGCCCCTGCTTGCTGAGAAGGTGCCGTGCACAGAAGCTGTGTCAGGGGGTCTCCTGATTGGAGGAAGCTCACCAAGTTCACATATCGTGTCTTTTGCGCGATTGAGTTTGTTATTTCAAATGTAGGCGCATGGGAAGCGCGCTCATAATTGAAGCGACGTGCTAATTTTTTCCAGGGGCAGCGAGATGAAAAAATGTAAACTTTTCAGTTTGGGGGTGCAACCAAACACGTGGGTGTTTTTCTCTTCTCCGTAAATAAATCTTGTAGCAGAGCTACAGCAAGCGTTTTTCTGTGGTGGAAATCCACTAAAACTTCTTTGCCGTTGTCGAGAGCGCAGTGCATGGACAGACGCCATGGAGTGGAGTTCTGCAGTGTAACACTGTAGCTCTGAGGATTTTTTTTTGGAGTTATGATTGTTGTTTGTTTGTTTGTCTATTCTGATCCACATCACATACACACTTTTGGCTTTGTGGTGTTGTCTGGATTTCTTTATTTTTTCGTGGTTTGTCGCAATAGCATAGCTTTCCAGTTTTTGAAAGGGAAGTGAGTCAAGCCACTCCAAATGATTTCGTGTATTCACCGCCATTCAAAATTTCGGGGCAGTTATATTTTCTTTTATATTGAATGTAATACTTTTATTGGATACATTAAATTGATCAAATGTGACAGTAAAGACTAACATTATTTTAAAAAGTATATATACATTTTCAAATGAATGCTGTTCTTTTGAGCTTTCTATTCATCAAAGAATCATGAAATATTTTTCCACAAAAATATTAAGCTGTGCAGCTGTTTTCAACAGTGATCATAAAAAGAAATGTTTCTTGAGCTGCAAGTCGGCATATTAGAATGATTTTTGAAGGATCCTGCGACCAAAATTCAGGTTTGATCACAGGAATAAATTACATTTCACAATAGTTCACAATAATACTGTTTTTACTCTATTTTTGATCAAATAAATGCAGCATTTCTGAGCTTTGTGTGTGTATATATATATATATATATATATATATATATATAGATATAGATATAGATATATATATATATAATATATAATGTTTTTGTTGCTTATTCATTAAAAATGAATTTCCAAAAACTTTTTCAGGTGAACCGTCTGGACCAGCGTCTCATCAACTCAAATTCAAGTGAGTAAATGATAGTTCATATCGACACTGTATTTAGTGACAAAATTGTACAGTGAAAATTCTGTTTAATCCTTTAATAGACAGCAATGTCAAGCCTGTTCATCTGCCTTACGGGCTCCCGCGTGTCCTTCAGGAGCAGTCAGATCACTGTATACTCCAGCACAGTGCGTACATCAGCGGATACAGCCGAGACATCCTGATGCCCCTCTGGGTTTCATATGCTTTGAATGCTACGGTGAGATTAGTTTTACGGCCCTAACAGCCCCCCTACTTTGTTGACATATTTGAAACATGAAGTGTACAGGCTGGTACAGTACATATTGCTTCTTGCTACTGTTAGTCAGAGGTGGTATTTATAATTAAAAGGGAGGAACAGTCTTCTTTAGAGCGCACTTTCTTATTTGACAGATTTGGAATACGCCCATGAGAGCAAGTCGAGTCATGCAGTGTACAGTATCGTTCCAATAGTGACTGTACATTTTCAATGTGTACAGGTTTATCTGCTAAAAGTTGATTTTGTAAACTTTTAGGAGTACACTATTATACAGATGATCTCAATGCTAACTGATATGGTTTAATTGTGATGTGGTCTTTAAAGTTGAGTTTACTGTAGAGGATGCCTCACACAATAGCTCATTTTGCACAGCAGGGGGTTTTCGTTTGATATTTTCTGTGATAATTAATCTAATGGGATTTAAGTGAACTACGCCCTTTATCAAATCATTACAGGACTTTAACTTCAAACATTTGTGAATAAAAGTACACATTAGCGTACTCTTTAAGAATACTTATTACAGAAATAATATATTTTAAGAGAATACACTAGAGCGAAGTGAATGCAATTTTTTCTGAC
Source organism: Meda fulgida (assembly GCA_030578275.1). Classification (NCBI taxonomy): domain Eukaryota; kingdom Metazoa; phylum Chordata; class Actinopteri; order Cypriniformes; family Leuciscidae; genus Meda; species Meda fulgida. The sequence goes on along the minus strand of CM060635.1, from coordinate 25,351,715 downwards.
ACTTAATTGCATGTTAATTGATAAATGATAATGTATTAAAGTTTAAACTTTGAGAAGGACTTGCATTTAATTTCATAATTACTACTATCACGGAAATATGGTTTAAGTTTACTGCCGAATATACTATAGACAAGCATTTTGGTTACTAAAATATATAATATCATTTGTTATTGAAACTTGTATGATATGTATTTAAATACATTTGTTATGTTGCATTTGCAATTTAGTACATTTAAAATATATTAACTTTAATCGAATAACACACCACAGTTAAAATAATGAAGTATTTTACATGTGCTTTAGTATGTTAGTCAACACATTCAAATAAGTGTACATATTTAAAGCATATAAATAATTTGAAAACATAATGATTTCAAATATTCTTTAAGTAAAGAATTAAAGGATTTTTTATTAAAGTAAAACTTTTAACTTGATATTAAGTTGACTTTTAACTCTCTTTAAGTGGCCTTTTATTTCATTAATGTTATCTGCAAGTACTACTAGTTTTTACAATATATATATACTTTTAAGATTTGAGGTGCAATTAAACGCTAAAAGGGGAATTTGTTACGACGTTGAAAAAGGACGGTGTAAATGTGCAGAGGTTTAATGGTGATGCTAAAGGGAGACAGAGGCCGTCTGTCATATTTCCTGACCTCACTGAGCATGTGCTACTCATTATGTGGGCCGACCGCTGAGTAAATCTCAGTCGCATCATCATCGTCATCAGCACACTCGACGGGATAGTGACAGACGGACTCAAGTGTTTTCTCTTGTGTTTGTTACTGTAATTCATGTGAAATGTGTTTTGACTGGAACTAACTTTAGCTATATTTTCATCCATCTTTTTTTCGGTGAATTTTGGGATGTTGGATGGAAACGCCAAGCATAAATTCTAAAAAATAAAATAAAAACACATTTACTGAATATAAATTGACTTAATTGTTAAAAGCCAAGAATAGCTTAACTCGAACACAATGCACCCTGATTGTGACATCACAGCAGATCATACTTAATGTTATCATTTTCATTTGTGTAATTCCTTATATATTTTTTACCAACAGCCCAAGCATACATACAGGACTTTAGAATGGTGCGTAAACAAATCTATAAGGATATATATATATATATATATATATATATATATGTAAATAATAAATCAACTCCATATTGGATTCCTAGTGATCAATGGCTGAGGGCGTCCCATTTAAACACGTTTCAAGGGTTCCGCCAGTAGTGGGCACTAGTGCAACGTAAGCAATGACACACATCCGAATGAAGGAGACTGAGGGAAGTTAGCGATGGAAGGGCACTAATACGACTTAAACACAGCCTAGGTTTGTTTTTGTTGTTCCGTCTCATCTGTTTCTTTTTCGTCTGTGAAACAAGAGGCTTACCAGGATATTATTATTTTATGTTCCATGGGAAAAACAATTAATTCTCACAGGTTTGGAATGTCATAAGGGTGTTGAATTAAATTCAATCATCTTTATAGTGTCTTCTGGCTGTCTTGACTCATATATCGACATACAGAGTGGGAGTTCAGGCTTGATCTTGCAATACAATTGTTTTTTTTTTTTTTATTTTTTTTTTATGTACTGTATGGGAGTGACTTTACACACAAGCATGACTCACAACATATAACCAAATCATACTGTTTTGGAAGGTTTAAAAGCTGAAATGTTAAGCTTGTATTTTTATTGAAGTACTCTCATTTGAGATGTAAAGCTGTCTAAACTGTCTTTATTTTAAGTATATAGCACAATTTAAGACTATTAAGCCAAGATTAGAGATGTGTTGCTTCAACACAAAGCACAGTGGCCTTTCTCACAAGGCTCGAAATAGTTTTCAGATGTAAATCTGTGGAAATGTCTATTGACTAAATAGACTGTATTTTAACTGTTTAACGGTTTCTTTCAAGATTTGCGTCATACACCTGAGGAGTGTTTTAGTGGTCAAGTAAGCTCTCTCTCATCTGAATACTGATTTTCTTTCTGTCTTTGTCAATCCAAGGTGAGCGTGCGTCCCTCAGCAGACACATGTGTGCGTGCAGATGTGCGAGTTCAGGCCAGTGCGAGACAGTCCTGCTCTTTCTATAAGAGTAGTTCCACTCTGACCTTCGGCCTCCTGCATCCGCCCAGTGAGTCCAACAGGATATCTATATTTACTTTAAGATCTTTAAGCAAAGCTCACAATTCATTTCACTTTCTCTCCTCTACTGCTTATTCAATTAGAGCTATGAGTGATATGCTTTATTATTTATGGCTGTGTTCAAATTTAATTTGAATTATATACATGTTATGTACATTTTATAATTTTTTTATATATATATATATATATATATATATATATATATATATAGAGAGAGAGAGAGAGAGAGAGAGAGAGAGAGAGAGAGAGAGAGAGAGAGAGAGAGAGAGAGAGAGAGAGAGAGAGAGAGAGAGAGAGAGAGAGAGAGAGAGAGAGAGATGCGATTAATCATGATTAATCGATTTGACAGCATATAAATACAGGTCCTTCTCAAAAAATTTGCATATTGTGATAAAGTTCATTATTTTCCATAATGTAATGATAAAAAATAAACTTTCATATATTTTAGATTCATTGCACACCAACTGAAATATTATTATTATTATTGTTTTAATACTGATGATTGTGGCATACAGCTCATGAAAACCCCAAATTCCTATCTCAAAAAAATTAGCATATTTCATCTGACCAATAAAAGAAGTGTTTTTAATACAAAAAAGTCAACCTTCAAATAATTATGTTCAGTTATGCACTCAATACTTGGTCGGGAATCCTTTTGCAGAAATGACTGCTTCAATGCGGCGTGGCATGGAGGCAATCAGCCTGTGACACTGCTGAGGTGTTATGGAGGCCCAGGATGCTTCGATAGCGGCCTTAAGATCATCCAGAGTGTTGGGTCTTGCGTCTCTCAACTTTCTCTTCACAATATCCCACAGATTCTCTATGGGGTTCAGGTCAGGAGAGTTGGCAGGCCAATTGAGCACAGTAATACCATGGTCAGTAAACCATTTACCAGTGGTTTTGGCACTGTGAGCAGGTGCCAGGTCGTGCTGAAAAATGAAATTGTCATCTCCATAAAGCTTTTCAGCAGGTGGAAGCATGAAGTGCTCCAAAATCTCCTGATAGCTAGCTGCATTGACCCTGCCCTTGATAAAACACAGTGGAGCAACACCAGCAGCTGACATGGCACCCCAGACCATCACTGACTGTGGGTACTTGACACTGGACTTCAGGCATTTTGGCATTTCCTTCTCCCCAGTCTTCCTCCAGACTCTGGCACCTTGATTTCCGAATGACATGCAACCACTGAGCAACAGTCCAGTGCTGCTTCTCTTTAGCCCAGGTTAGGCGCTTCTGCCGCTGTTTCTGGTTCAAAAGTGTCTTGACCTGGGGAATGCGGCACCTGTAGCCCATTTCCTGCACACGCCTGTGCACGGTGGCTCTGGATGTTTCTACTCCAGACTCAGTCCACTGCTTCAGCTGGTCCCCCAAGGTCTGGAATCGGTCCTTCTCCACAATCTTCCTCAGGGTCCGGTCACCTCTTCTCGTTGTGCAGCGTTTTTTGCCACACTTTTTCCTTCCCACAGACTTCCCACTGAGGTGCCTTGATACAGCACTCTGGGAACAGCCTATTTGTTCAAAAATTTCTTTCTGTGTCTTACCCTCTTGCTTGAGGGTGTCAATGATGGCCTTCTGGACAGCAGTCAGGTCGGCAGTCTTACCCATGATTGCGGTTTTGAGTTATGAAACAGGCTGGGAGTTTTTAAAAGCCTCAGGAATCTTTTGCAGGTGTTTAGAGTTAATTAGTTGATTCAGATTGATAAGGTTAATAGCTCATTTAGAGAACCTTTTCATGATATGCTAATTTTTTGAGATAGGAATTTGGGGTTTTCATGAGCTGTATGCCAAAATCATCAGTATTAAAACAATAAAATACCTGAAATATTTCAGTTGGTGTGCAATGAATCTAAAATATATGAAAGTTTAATTTTTATCATTACATTATGGAAAATAATGAACTTTATCACAATATGCTAATTTTTTTAGAAGGATCTGTATAGTGAAATATTATTAAAATTTTAAATTTTATCATTCTAAGGAAAATTTCTTATTATCAATGTTGAAAACAGTTGTGCTGCTTATTATTTTTGTGGAAACGGTGACACATTGTTTGTTACAGGATAAATAGAAACAGCCTTTAGTCTTGTGTCTTGTGTGTAAGTCTTGCGTAACAATATAACAGTCTTTACTGTCACTTTTGATCAATTTAATGCATCCTTGCTGAATAAAAGTATTAATATCTTAAACATCTTCCTCAGACTTCAGTCCTACAGGAACTGAGCCAGACTCCTTCATTACAAGCAACATGGTGCCCATGTTTCCAGCCTTCAAAGGTACGCCGTGTTTTATATTCAGCTTATAGCGGAACACACTCAGTGCTTGTGTAAATTAAAAGTTACTGGCATGCTGGAATAAAAAAAGTTCCAATTCTACTCTTAGTGAACACAATGGTTAATAATAACACTGTTTTGGGTACATTTGCATCAGCATGGGTGTAAAACATGATCTACAGTGCTATAAATATTATGCCAGCCTACTAACTGTATCTACAGTGCTTAGCATAAGTGAACACACCCATGCTAAAGTTGACTAAAAAGAGGAATAAAAAAAATCATCTTTTGGAAATTGATTTTAATGCCTTAATTAAACAAATGAGGAAAAATCCTACCTTTAAGGACGCCAATTTACTTTGTGCATGAATAATGTATCGTAAATAAATAAATGTTCTTCCTTAAAATATAGGGGACATAAGTCAGGACACCACTATGTTAAATTCCCATAGAGGCAGGCAGATTTTTATTTTTAAAGGATACTATGCATCCTGATAAAGTTCCCTTGGCCTTTGGAAGTAAAATAGCCCCACATCATCACATACCCTTCACCATACCTAGAGATTGGCATGGGGTACTTTCCATAAGATCTCAATGCAAATCAAACCAGCTATTAGGCTAACTGAAATAAAACCATGCATTATATTATATATATATATACAGTGAGGAAAATAAGTATTTGAACACCCTGCTATTTTGCAAGTTCTCCCACTTAGAAATCATGGAGGGGTCTGAAATTGTCATCGTAGGTGCATGTCCACTGTGAGAGACATAATCTAAAAAAAATATCCAGAAATCACAATATATGATTTTTTAACTATTTATTTGTATGATACAGCAGCAAAAAAGTATTTGAACACCTGTCTATCAGCTAGAATTCTGACCCTCAAAGACCTGTTAGTCTGCCTTTAAAATGTCCACCTCCACTCCATTTATTATCCTAAATTAGATGCACCTGTTTGAGGTCGTTAGCTGCATAAAGACACCTGTCCACCCCATACAATCAGTAAGAATCCAACTACTAACATGGCCAAGACCAAAGAGCTGTCCAAAGACACTAGAGACACAATTGTACTCCTCCACAAGGCTGGAAAGGGCTACGGGGAAATTGCTAAGCAGCTTGGTGAAAAAAGGTCCACCGTTGGAGCAATCATTATAAAATGGAAGAAGCTAAACATGACTGTCAATCTCCCGCGGACTGGGGCTCCATGCAAGATCTCACCTCGTGGGGTCTCACTGATCCTAAGAAAGGTGAGAAATCAGCCCAGAACTACACGGGAGGAGCTGGTCAATGACCTGAAAAGAGCTGGGACCACCGTTTTCAAGGTTACTGTTGGTAATACACTAAGACGTCATGGTTTGAAATCATGCATGGCACGGAAGGTTCCCCTGCTTAAACCAGCACATGTCAAGGCCCGTCTTAAGTTTGCCAATGACCATTTGGATGATCCAGAGGAGTTATGGGAGAAAGTCATGTGGTCAGATGAGACCAAAATATAACTTGTTGGTCATAATTCCACTCCCCTTGTTTGGAGGAAGAAGAATGATGAGTACCATCCCAAGAACACCATCCCTACTGTGAAGCATGGGGGTGGAAGCATCATGCTTTGGGGGTGTTTTTCTGCACATGGGACTGGGAGACTGCACTGTATTAAGGCAAGATTTTGGGGAACAACCTCCTTCCCTCAGTTAGACCATTGAAGATGGGTCGAGGCTGGGTCTTCCAACATGACAATGACCCGAAGCACACAGCCAGGATAACCAAGGAGTGGCTCTGTAAGAAGCATATCAAGGTTCTGGCGTGGCCTAGCCAGTCTCCAGACCTAAACCCAATAGAGAATCTTTGGAGGGAGCTCAAACTCTGTTTCTCAGCGACAGCCCAGAAACCTGACTGATCTAGAGAAGATCTGTGTGGAGGAGTGGGCCAAAATCCCTCCTGCAGTGTGTGCAAACCTGGTGAAAAACTACAGGAAACGTTTGACCTCTGTAATTGCAAAGGCTACTGTACCAAATATTAACATTGATTTTCTCAGGTGTTCAAATACTTATTTGCAGCTGTATCATACAAATAAATAGTTAAAAAATCATACATTGTGATTTCTGGATATTTATTTTTAGATTATGTCTCTCACAGTGGACATGCACCTACGATGACAATTTCAGACCCCTCCATGATTTCTAAGTGGGAGAACTTGCAAAATAGCAGGGTGTTCAAATACTTATTTTCCTCACTGTATATATATGTGTGTGTGTGTGTGTGTGTTTAGTCAACTTTAGCATGGGTGTATTCACTTATTGCTAAGCACTATATTACTGTAAAAACGCATTTGAACCAAAATAGACTTTTGAAAAACTGTGCTTTTTATATTTAGTGAAGATATGCAACACTCCCTGGAAAGGTACTGGAAATGCTGCCTAAAGCTGCTCTATGATTAGAATCAGTTGATCACAGCTGAATTGAGGCCATTTATACCAGAATCACAGAAAAGAGTCCCACAGGAGCTGGTGACCTGCCAAAAAACACCTAAGATTGTTCAAAAGAGCATCCAGAGAGCTGCAGTTTTCTCAGCAGAGATGCGGTTTCCTGTTTGTGTGGGACTGACAAACACAACACTGGCTTCTCAGTGAGATTTCATATATGATCTTATATTTCATATGCGTTTTAAAGTTATTTTATTGATGTACTATCAAGTGTCATTTTAGTTTTATAGTCATTTTATTTACTAATTGGTTGGTTTTCTGAACCTTTCTGTACCGGGATCAGCTGTTTGAGTGGATCTTTAGACACATTTACAATGGGCTTCTCACATACTAAAAAGAAACTAAAAGGTTTGGTCACGCAGATTTTTTTCAAGTAAATTTTACATATGGAGTTAAGTAACATCTAAGTTAAGTAAAATTAACAAAGAAAATAAGTAACTGCAACTTTGCCAGTTAAAGTTTGAGTAATTTCTAATTAGTTGAAGTTTACTTTGCAATACTCTGTTTCAAGTACATTTTACTCAAACAACACTGAATTAAGCCATGCTTTTAAAGTTTATGCTTTACTTTGTGTATTTTAGTGTATGCTTTACTTAGATTATGTCGATTAATTCTGCAGCCACATTTCAAATAATTGAACATTCCATTTAAATATTAGCTTTTTATCAACTCACAAACCACCTGCTGAATCCAGATGTCACAAAACAGCAAGTTACTAAACCTAACAACAAAAGCAATGATAAAACAGTGTAAATACAGATGGAAAGCAGTGAAAATGCAACATTATTAATTATTCACTCCCCAGTGCATGATGGGAACACAAGTATCAGAAAGTTGAGTAGGTTTACTTCATTTTATAACCTTGACATTTACGCTTTAATTTCTACAAGTTTAGTAGCTTTAATCCAGGCAATCCTCACAAGTCATGATGGAGGCCTGCTGTATTTATAGACAGTATTGAGTCATGTACGCAATAATATGCCAAGTGAGTGATGTTCTGCTTTAACCTCAGAGTCTCATCATCAGTGGTTATTGTGACACCTGTGTATGGTAAACTCTTTCTTCATTCTGTGTTGTGCAAGTGTTTAGATCATTTCGAGTGAAGATTACCAAGTTTATTCCCCCACTAACTCCTCCAACATGACGTCCATGTAGAACATCATCTGCACTCCATTCGAAATCATTCATGTACTTCAGTGCATACACAGAGTGATAATGTGAACATGAACATCAGAATGTGTGTGTGGTTGGAACTTTAGTTGCACCAGTATTTCATTACACATTTATCTTTTATCAGTGATTGGCTTGATTACAAAAGTTTATAGTTTATGCTTTTCTCATAAGCATATTATACAAAAAAACAGACTAAATGGTTCATTCTTTTTTCCCCATCATTTGTGGCTCTTTTGCAATAAAATGTTTGGTTTCAATCAGTTAAAATGCTTCATTTGTACCTTGCTGAAGTTAGAAACATATCAGGGTTATTAAAGGAGTCATGACATGAGAAATCAAGAGCCGATTTTTCACCGTCGGGCTGAACGGTTCTAAGAACGGAACTTTCCACTTGAGCCTGGGACGGCACGCCACAAACGCTCAGCACGGTTGTCTAAACGTGCCGCACCGTGCTGGTAGAATGTGTGTTGTGACATCGCCACTCAGGATTGGTCACTTGTCTGTTGCCTGACAAGTTAATAATGAAATTGAAAGAAATATCTGATCAACATGGTCCCTATTTACATATGATATCATCTGTAAACTCTTGCGTTACCAAGGCTAGGACTGATGCATTTGTATTAGATTCCAAAGAGCTCCTTTATCAGCCCTACAGTGGAAAAATGAAACCATATCTGTACCGGCTGGGCCGGATCAGCACGGAATGGCCCGACGATGGATAAGACATCTTTTGACATATAAACTGGCACATCTTTTGATATATATGAGAGGTCTTTGTACCATTAAAATAGCCTGTAAGTTTCATAACTTAAAATGTCCTCCTGATTATAAACAAAGCATTTAAAAAATAAAAATAAAGCTGCAAAAATGGCTCGTTTTAATATGGCGGGATCTGTGGTGTCACATGGGCAAATACATTTGCATATGCCCGCCTCCAGAGCAAGACATCAACAAATAGTTTTACATCATCGCACCATAGGCCCGCCCACATGCAGTCACTTGCAGTGATGTTAGCCAATCATAACAGGGGCTGTTTAAGTCTTAAAGGAGCCGCCACATAAAAACTCATGTTCAGGGAAAAAAAAAAAATATAAAAAAAAATCATGTGATGACCACTTTAAGCATGTATAAACAGAATTATGGACAGCGCAGTTATCACTTTATTGGGTATCATTTTCTGATATCATGATTTCTTGTCACATAAACCCCATACTTTCATGTTTGTTGATTGTGTCACTATTGTTCCTGTCTAATGTCTTTGTAACAGATATTTGGAATCACTTCCACAATGTTCTGCTGGTGAAGTATTCTCAAGAGCTGAACGGTGTAAATGTTGTGAGCGGGCCAATATTTGATAACGACTTTGATGGGAACTATGACTTAATGAACAAGGCAACACCGTAAGTTACCAAAAATTAACCAGCATTATGTGTGAAATATATATACAAGCTGAACAGAGTACACAAATACATCCTAGCAGTCTTTCACAAACAAAAATACATTAATATTGTGAAACATTTTTAATAACAGTTTTCAGTTTGAATGTCTTTAAAAATTACATTTATTCCTGTGATCAAAGCTGATTTGGTGCTATTATCATTATTAATTGTGAATTTGAATTGCTGCATACTATTTTTGTGAATAGCGTGATATATATTTTCAGGGTTCTTTGATGAATAAAAAGTTCATTTATTTGTAACATTTATAAATGACTTCAGCTTTTGATCAATTTATTGCATCCCTCCTAAAGTATTAATTTCTTTCAAACTTTTGAAGCGGTAGTGTATAATTATTTTAGATTTACCTTCTCCTAAATGACACGTAAAAACAACAAACTGTTAATTGTCACATGGTCTCTTCCTGTCTAAGTGGATGGTTCTTGGCCGGAATGAAATGCAAAGTAGACCCAACTTTATGCCGCAAGACAAAAATCTGATAAATGTTTTATTAGGCCTAGAGCACCATTTGTTAACAGGCCTCAGACCTGGTGAGTGTTTCCTTATTGGTACCTCACAAACAGCCCATACTGCCCACTGGTGGCCAGATGTTTATTTAAAAATGCATATGACTGTATTCCTCCCTTCATCCAGATGATTCTCTTCTGCTTTCAGGAACGGGACGCCCATCCCTACACATTTCTTTGTGATTCTTACAAGTTGTAAGAACTCGTCCCTTCCCATCCGAGAGTGTGACGGCCCTCTAGATGCTGTGTCTTTCATTCTTCCTCATCGACCTGATCATCTGGAAACATGTCATGTATGTAATAAGCCATTCATGATCTAAACCACAGCGACCATAAGATTTTACTGAGAAAGTAGTTGAGTAACTTATTGTTAGGTAACTCGATAACTGTTGAGCTTTCATGTTGCAATCGTGTGAACCTGAGACACTCAAGAGTCATTTTAATATCCACAAGTGAGCACTAATACACATGTAAAGTACTGTACTTGATATATGAATAAATACAAATATGTATTTAAATTATAATTTAAATACTTGACTTAAATAAATGACAAAGTATATTTTAGTGGACCATAAAAGCTTGTCAGTACATTCGGCAGTACACTTTAAATTATTTTGTACACTTTCTTTTTTGTTTTTACCGTTTATTTCTCCAGAATGGCACAGACTACTCATGGCTCCAGGACTGGGTTCAGCTTCACGTGGCTCGAGTCAGAGACATCGAGCTTCTGACGGGCTTGAGCTTTTATCATGACCGGATATCTGTTGCTGAAACATTACAACTCAAGACCACACTCAAAACGTTTTAGGATCTTCATTTTACCGCATCTGCAGGCCACAAAAGGTTCATTCGCAGTGGATTTTTTTCCAACATTGAAATGCAGCTGAGCTTTACCAGACTCTGAAACAAAGACACAAGTTCATCCAGAGAGCCTTTAAACTCCTAAAAATGGATAAATTAAACCTTTTATGATCTCTGCTTCAATTCTTTATTCTCAGAGGCGATCTATTTATAACTGGGAAAGTACCGACTGAACTAGAAACTGCCCAGCAAGAGTAACTAAAAATCTGTTTTCCAAAAAAACAAAAACTGTTTTTCAGCACACATGTTAGTGATTTGTGGTTAGACTTAATCTTGCATTCAGCCAGTTAAAAAAGAAAAAAATGTCTAAAGAAAGGATTAGAAACTCTATCAAGAGTTTTTGCGTAAACAACGGGAAAGCCACATTTTCCACATGAATCACTCTCAAAGTGTCACTTGCGTTGTTTTATTAAATTGTTCTACAGCAAATGCTCTTTCCAGTTGTTTGTAACATGTCCAAGCCAAGTCAAGATGCATTTACTCTAGTATAATAGTGGCTTTTGCTCCCCCCTCAGGCCAGAAAGCAGAATTACATCAACAATTGAAGGCCTTTTGTCTCTGTGTATCAGTTTCTGATGACTTAATTGATTCACTCTCTCAGGTCAGTTTTGATATGACTAAATCTGGATCAACATTCTTATTGCATTTGTATGTTACTTTTGTTATTCAAGGTTTACAATGTGTAAGCGGCGATTAGCGTGTTGTAGGTTGTCTCGTATGGTGAATAATGATTGAAATATTTAATATTTGTGTACGTATTTTGTTTGTGCAGTTTGTTATAGTTCAATGTCATTAAGCATCACTGTCAATATTATTTACTTAAATAAGATTTTTACTACATTATGGACCTATACATTTCTTATAAAAATTATTACCCACTAACATTCAGAAGTTAGTTATTGATCATTTTATTCAGCAAAAGTGCATTAAATTGATCAAAAGTGACTGTAAAAACATTCATAATGTTACAAAAGATTTCCATTTCAAATAAATGCTGTTCTTTTCAACTTATAATGAGAAGAATTTTTTCTTGATCACAAAATCATAATTTTAGAAGGATTTCTGAAGAATCATGTGACTGAAGACTGGTGTAATGATGCTGAAAATTTAGCTTTGCCATTGCATATGTTAAAATAATAATATATTTTCCAATTTAAAATATAAAATGGTATAATATTTCACAATATTAAAATTTTACCGTATTTTTATCAATAAATTCAGCCTTGGTGAGCAGTAGAGACTTCTTAAAAAAACAGTAATTCCATACTTTTAAAATGGTAGTGTGTATACACTTCTCTGAGTATAAAAAGGCACCTGTGAAAAACGTCATCCACTTCTTGCCTGAAGGAGATGTGTGCATTCCCCTTCTCAGGAAACCATGGTTACATGCGTAACCTGAGACGTTCCCTTTCGAAAGAGTGCGCTATGGAGAACATGCTGAAGGGATGAGTGCCCTATTGGCTGACCCAAGTCAAAGACTCAAAGGAGTCCTCATCCCTAAGGTGCACACCAGCAACGTGATCAATTCTCTGCAGCCAGATCCTGAGCTGCAAGGCTCCTCACAGGCAAGCTCAAGAGCTTGGTATCTTAAAGGGAAGATAGTCATAGACCGGAGCTTTTCAAGAATGGAGGTCTCAACAGGATGACTAAAGAGAGGAAGCCTAACTACGTTCATATTCAGGCCAGCATCCAAGGAGGCTCACAGAGAGCCTAACACTCAGAACTTCCGTTCAGACAGCCCTGAAGAGTAGAGGCCTCAAACAAGAGGCCTAGCAATGCACTAACCCCAAGACAGTACCGAGAAATCTAAAAAAGGAGCTATAAACTCAGTCTAACTGGCCCTCGGAGCTCTGCAGAGTGGAGGCCTCAATACAACGACTCTCATAATGAGAGGAGGCCTAGAAACACTCCACACTAGGGTCAGTAGAAAAGGAGGCTCACAGAGGGCCTACACACTGCTACCCTAGCAAAGCTCAAGGAAACTCTCTCTCTCTAGCGAGAGGAGGCCTAGCAAACGCTCGCAGTAGCCAAGGAGGCTCAAAGAAATACTAACCACTTAGCCTATGGCTAGCTCTAGGATGAATACACTACGTCCTATGCCTGTAAAGGAAGCTACATACTGACTAGCAGTCTGACAGAATAATGGACGGAGGTCAAAGGACCGAAAGCTCCAGGGGAGCAGAGGCCTAACAGTAAGCCTAGCAACGCTTTGTCAAAAAAAAAAAAGCTGAGGATGTTTGAGAGAGTCTAACAACTCAGCAATGGTGTTGACTTTTTTTTTTGCACATGGTTTGTCTTGAAGCATATTAAAAACACCACATAGACATATAGTAATCCAACGCCGTGGAACAACGAGTACACTCAGGCCCTTAAGAGAGCAGTCAGAAAAATGGAGCGCAACTGGAAGAAAACAAAACTAGAGGTATTTCTAGAGGATTTCATGGAAAGAGAGCTCGATTGCTTACAGAGAGGCTTTAAAAGCTGCTCGATTTGCTTATTTTTCAACCCTATTAGAAGAAAATAAACATAATCCTAGGTTTTTATTTGAAGCAGTGGCTAAACTAACGAAAAAGAAAGCTTCAAGCACAGAAGTTTCAGGCCAACACAGTAATGACTTTATGAACTTCTTCACTTATAAGATTGATAATATCAGGGACAAAATTATAACTATGCAACCGTCTACTACAGTATCGCATCAGGGAGTGCATTGTAGTCTCCCTGAGGAAAAATTTGATTCATTTGTTGCTATAGGAGAGGAAGAATTCTGCAAACTCGTTAATTCATCTAAATCGACAACTTGAATGTTAGACCCTATACCGACTAAGCTATTGAAAGAGATGCTTCCAGAGATCATAGATCCTCTTCTTAAAATCATTAATTCGTCTTTGTCTCTAGGATACGTACCAAAAACCTTTAAGCTGCTATGATTAAACCGCTTTTTAAAAAAACGCAACTTGATCCTTCAGAATTAGTCAATAACAGGCCGATCTCAAATCTGCCTTTTCTGTCAAAGATATTAGAAAAAGCAGTATCCTCACAACTGTGTTCCTTTCTTGAAAGAAATGATATCTGCGAGGATTTTCAGACCGTATCATAGTACTGAGACAGCTCTCATTAGAGTTACAAATGATTTACTTTTATCATCCGATCGTGGTTGTATCTCTCTATTAGTGTTACTTGATCTTAGTGCTGCATTTGACACAATTGACCACAAAATTCTTTTAAATAGACTAGAAAACTATGTTGGCATTAGTGAAATTGTACTAGCATGGTTTAAATCATACTTATCTGACCGTTATCAGTTTGTAGCAGTAAATTAATAGTCTTATCGATCTCAAGTTCAGTATGGCGTACCACAAGGCTCAGTACTAGGACCGCTGCTGTTCACTCTGTACATGCTACCATTAGGACATATCATTTGGAAACATGGAATTAGCTTTCACTGTTATGCCGATGATACTCAGCTGTATATTTTCTTCAAAACCTAACGAAACTTACCAATTCACAAAATTAACGGAATGCATAGCTGATATAAAAAATTGGATGACTAGTAATTTCCTACTACTAAATTCTGAAAAAAAAACAGAGATTATAATTATTGGACAAAACACTTCCACACGTAATAACCTACAATACTGTCTAACACTTGATGGCTGCTCTATTAAGTCTTCGTCGTCGGTTAGGAACCTGGGTGTGCTCTTTGATACGAATCTTTCATTTGAAAGTCACGTGTCTAGTATCTGTAAAACAGCATTTTTCCATCTTAAAAATATATCTAAATTACACCATATGCTCTCATTGACAAATGCGGAACAATTAGTTCATGCGTTCATGACATCAAGGCTAGATTATTGTAATACTCTACTGGGTGGTTTCAACGGAAGGGAATCAAACAAAAATAACTTTAGCTGGAAAATAACGTTATTCAGGAACCGCTATAAAGCCAAAACAATCTCTGTTACCTTAAATTATATGTTTACCTCTGTAAAGCTGCTTTGAAACAATCTACATTGTTAAAAGTGCTATATAAATGAAGATAACTTGACTTGACTTGACTATAGACAACATTAAAAGCTTGATTTTTACCAGAGGGGGGATTTAAAAAGTTGGTTATTTAGAACCAAAAATCAAACGTCACAACCAAAATTAGAAGTTATGAACAAGCAGGAAACTTTTTTGCTTTCAAGAGAAAACCATAAAACAGGAAATGATATAACAGAGAGGACCTTCATGTTTGTATTTTAAGGATGGTTGGTCAAAATCAAAAATGAAACTGATTAAGAGCATTAAGGTAAAAGGCATGTTAGAAAAAATCTAAATTAATTGCTGTAATCTTCTGTAATCATCATCTGATTTATTATTTAATTGATTGCATGTGCAGCTTCAAACTATCTCTTTAAATATAAGAATCAAATTGTGGCCTTGCACAGCACTCTTGAAATGAAGACACTGTCGTGCCCGTTTATTTCAGTTTCACAGAACTGTCATCATGAGATGTGAACAGGAAGGAAGTGGGAATAGACAACCAGCGTTGAGTCTTTATATTGAGATTTGCAGATCTTTGAGCTGTCACATCTCACCAGCTGGAAGGTAAGCTTGAGAGCTTTAGAGAAGTACATGGATGTTAGTAAACATTTTAATTGTGTAAGTTTAAAAAATTGATATTGCTGTCTTTGTCTTCATGGCAAGCTCAAAGTACTATGTATTTTTAGGGCTGCAAATGTTAATGTGTCCAAAGACATTACTTAAATGTGGAATATGTTCAAAACAATGATTTTACCAAATTTGACAACATTAATATTTCATTCTGCCTTAAAGATTATTTAGACAATCATGAGGTTAATTGATTGTAATACTATAATAACAGTAAGAACAAAATCATATTTGGGGGTCCTTAATTTGCAACAAAAAAAAAACCTGTGTGATTTTAAAGGATGCATGTAGCTCAGTTGAACGAATTGGACCATTCACTGTGGATCAGTTTAGTTTTGTTTGTCTAGTGTTTGGCAATTCAAATAAAGAGATATGTGGCGAACAGGACGGCCGAGGGGCGTGAGAGAACGGCGCGAGGCCGGTGGTGCGATTGCTAATGAGCAGCACCTGTGAAGCACACCGGTCTCGCATCTCTCACGGAGGAGCGGAAGCATAAAGGAGGAGCGACGACGTTGATGATCGAGAGAGGAACAGGCCTGTATTTTAGTTGTGTTTTGTTTTTGTATTTTACTTTAGTTATATTTATTTTCGGTAGCCAGCAGTCGTCCGCGAGGGGCTGCTGGCGGTATTTTTGTTTGTTTGTTTTATTTAAAATAAATTATATTTTGATTCTTCGCCGGTTCCCGCCTCCTTCTTCCCTGAACATTGTTACACTGGTGCCGAAACCCGGGAAGAGGGAGGAACGCGCTGTCAGAGAGTCCTCGCCGGTGTGGGGAATCCGCGGTGCCATCGAGCATGGTGCGCGAGTCGCCGCCGCTCGCCGTGGGCCGGAGCCTGCTGCCATCCGCCGAGCGAGCGGAGGAGCAGGGAGCGGGGGACTCGCGGCCACGGACGCTCGAGGCGGGGCGCTGGAGTGAGTTGCCGGTGGGACGGTCGAGCTCGCTGCCGGCCGCCTGGGTATTGGAGGGGCGGCTGCCATCCGGGAGGGAGAGGAGGAGTCGCCGCCGCTCGCCGTGGGCCGGAGCCTGCTGCCGTCCACCAGTGAAGGGGAGGAGCAGGGAGCGGGGGACTCCTGCCGTCTGCCCAAGGCACCCGAGGAGCCGTCGCCGTCCACCGGGCGGCGGAGGAGCGTCGAGCCGTCCACCGAGGGCTACCCAGCGTCACCGCCAGGCACCGCGGAGGAGATCGCCTAGCTGGTGGGGGACCAGATGGCAGCGCGTTGTGGGAACCGGACCAATTTTTTTTTTTTTTAGAATTTATTTAAAATAAAACAAACAACGAAAATACCGCCAGCAGCCCCTCGCGGACGACTGCTGGCTACCGAAAATAAATATAACTAAAATAAAATACAAAAACAAAACACAACTAAAATACAGGCCTGTTCCTCTCTCGATCATCAACGTCGTCGCTCCTCCTTTATGCTTCCGCTCCTCCGTGAGAGATGCGAGACCGGTGTGCTTCACAGGTGCTGCTCATTAGCAATCGCACCACCGGCCTCGCGCCGTTCTCTCACGCCCCTCGGCCGTCCTGTTCGCCACAAGATACTAAACTAAAGGACATTCAATCTGTGTGAACCAGGTTGTCCACTCTTCTCACAACTATGTATATACTTGTGGCATTTGTTAGACAACCTCTTTCCTGGAAGTGGCTCTCGCAGCGAAAGCCCTTCACGTTGAACCGTCGAGGCCAGACATTGTGGGTTCCCGCATAACCCCATCCATTGCATGACAAGCGCAGTTCACCAGATATGAGTACAACGAAGTGACTTCACGTAAATGAGCTCATGAAGAGGGTGGGAAATGACAGCAGACTCCTCTGAATTCCGTGTAGGGTCTATTGACTCAGTTTCATCGCTGCTGGGTCGTCCCACACATTGTCAGAATGACATTGAATCATTGAATGAATGAGTGTTTTTAATCAATCCAGCCAACATGGGAAAGTTTAAAGTTATAAACAAACACTCTTCCAGGAACATTAATAGAATGTTCATTCAAAGTTCATCTGGTCTTTAAATATGTTCTCAAAATTTTAGTACAAAAACAGTATTTATACATCCTTCATGGAAGTTTTTTTTTCTGAAAAGTGTTAGTTGGGCATTCATCTAACATTTTTATAAATATTATTTATAAATATTAAGTATCCCATAACATTTGCAAAATGATTAAATGGAATGTTTCCATTGAATAACGTTTTTTAGTGACTGTAGTAGACAGACGTTAGTTTACTGTAGTAGACAGACGACTGTAGTAGACAGACGTTACTGACTGTAGTAGACAGACGTTAGTGACTGTAGTAGACAGACGTTAGTGACTGTAGTAGACAGACGTTAGTGACTGACTGTAGTAGACAGACGTTAGTGACTGTAGTAGATAGATGTTAGTGACTAGTAGACAGGCGTTAGTGACTGTAGTAGACAGACGTTAGTGACTGTAGTAGACAGACGTTAGTATACTGTAGTAGACAAACGTTAGTGACTGTAGTAGACAGACAGTAGTGACTGACTGTAGTAGACAGACGTTAGTATACTGTAGTAGACAGACGTTAGTGACTGTAGTAGACAGACAGTAGTGACTGACTGTAGTAGACAGACGTTAGTGACTGTAGTAGACAGACGTTAGTGACTGACTGTAGTAGACAGACGTTAGTGACTGTAGTAGACAGACGTTAGTGACTAGTAGACAGGCGTTAGTGACTGTAGTAGACAGACGTTAGTGACTGTAGTAGACAGACGTTAGTATACTGTAGTAGACAGACGTTAGTGACTGTAGTAGACAGACAGTACTGACTGACTGTAGTAGACAGACGCTAGTGATTGTAGTAGACAGACAGTACTGACTGACTGTAGTACACAGAAGTTAGTGACTAGTAGACAGACAGTAGTGACTGACTGTTGTAGACAGACGTTAGTGACTGTAGTAGACAGACAGTAGTGACTGACTGTAGTAGACAGACGTTAGTGACTGGTAGACAGGCGTTAGTGACTGTAGTAGACAGACGTTAGTGACTGTAGTAGACAGACGTTAGTATACTGTAGTAGACAGACGTTAGTGTCTGTCTACTACAGACAGTAGTGACTGACTGTAGTAGACAGACGTTAGTGACTGTAGTAGACATACAGTAGTGACTGACTGTAGTAGACAGACGTTATTGACTGTAGTAGACAGATGTTAGTGACTGTAGTAGACATACAGTAGTGACTGACTGTAGTAGACAGACGTTAGTATACTGTAGTAGACAGACGTTAGTATACTGTAGTAGACAGACGTTAGTGACTGTAGTAGACAGACGTTAGTGACTGTAGTAGACAGATGTTAGTATACTGTAGTAGACAGACGTTAGTGACTGTAGTAGACAGACGTTAGTGACTGTAGTAGACAGATGTTAGTATACTGTAGTAGACAGACATTAGTGACTGTAGTAGACAGACAGTAGTGACTGACTGTAGTAGACAGACGTTAGTGACTGTAGTAGATAGACAGTAGTGACTGACTGTAGTAGACAGACATTAGTGACTGTAGTAGACAGACGTTAGTGACTGTAGTAGATAGACAGTAGTGACTGACTGTAGTAGACAGGCGTTAGTGACTGTAGTAGACAGACGTTAGTATACTGTAGTAGACAGACGTTAGTGTCTGTCTACTACAGACAGTAGTGACTGACTGTAGTAGACAGACGTTAGTGACTGTAGTAGACATACAGTAGTGACTGACTGTAGTAGACAGACGTTATTGACTGTAGTAGACAGACAGTAGTGACTGACTGTAGTAGACAGACGTTAGTGACTGTAGTAGATAGACAGTAGTGACTGACTGTAGTAGACAGATATTAGTGACTGTAGTAGACAGACGTTAGTGACTGTAGTAGATAGACAGTAGTGACTGACTGTAGTAGACAGACATTAGTGACTGTAGTAGACAGACGTTAGTGACTGTAGTAGACAGACGTTAGTATACTGTAGTAGACAGACGTTAGTGTCTGTCTACTACAGACAGTAGTGACTGACTGTAGTAGACAGACGTTAGTGACTGTAGTAGACATACAGTAGTGACTGACTGTAGTAGACAGACGTTATTGACTGTAGTAGACAGATGTTAGTGACTGTAGTAGACATACAGTAGTGACTGACTGTAGTAGACAGACGTTAGTATACTGTAGTAGACAGACGTTAGTGACTGTAGTAGACAGACGTTAGTGACTGTAGTAGACAGATGTTAGTATACTGTAGTAGACAGACGTTAGTGACTGTAGTAGACAGACGTTAGTGACTGTAGTAGACAGATGTTAGTATACTGTAGTAGACAGACATTAGTGACTGTAGTAGACAGACGTTAGTGACTGTAGTAGATAGACAGTAGTGACTGACTGTAGTAGACAGACATTAGTGACTGTAGTAGACAGACGTTATTGACTGTAGTAGATAGACAGTAGTGACTGACTGTAGTAGACAGACATTAGTGACTGTAGTAGACAGACGTTAGTGACTGTAGTAGACAGATGTTAGTGACTGTAGTAGACAGACAGTAGTGACTGACTGTAGTAGACAAACATTAGTGACTGTAGTAGACAGACGTTAGTGACTGTAGTAGACAGACGTTAATGACTGTAGTAGACAGATGTTAGTATACTGTAGTAGACAGACAGTAGTGACTGACTGTAGTAGAGAGATGTTAGTATACTGTAGTAGACAGACGTTAGTGACTGTAGTAGACAGACGTTAGTGACTGTAGTAGACAGATGTTAGTATACTGTAGTAGACAGACAGTAGTGACTGACTGTAGTAGACAGACGTTAGTGACTGTAGTAGATAGACAGTAGTGACTGACTGTAGTAGACAGACATTAGTGACTGTAGTAGACAGACGTTAGTGACTGTAGTAGATAGACAGTAGTGACTGACTGTAGTAGACAGACATTAGTGACTGTAGTAGACAGACGTTAGTGACTGTAGTAGACAGACGTTAGTGACTGTAGTAGACAGACAGTAGTGACTGACTGTAGTAGACAAACATTAGTGACTGTAGTAGACAGACGTTAGTGACTAGTAGACAGACGTTAGTGACTGTAGTTAGTGACTGTAGTAGACAGACGTTAGTGACTGTAGTAGACAGACGTTAGTGACTGTAGTAGACAGACGTTCTTGACTGTAGTTAGTGACTGTAGTAGACAGACCTTAGTGACTGTAGTAGACAGACGTTAGTGACTGTAGTAGACAGACGTTAGTGACTAGTAGACAGACGTTAGTGACTGTAGTAGACAGATGTTAGTGACTGACTGTAGTAGACAGACGTTAGTGACTGTAGTAGACAGACGTTAGTGACTGTAGTAGACAGACGTTAGTGACTAGTAGACAGACGTTAGTGACTGTAGTTAGTGACTGTAGTAGACAGACGTTAGTGACTGTAGTAGACAGACGTTAGTGACTGTAGTAGACAGACGTTAGTGACTGTAGTTAGTGACTGTAGTAGACAGACGTTAGTGACTGTAGTAGACAGACGTTAGTGACTGTAGTAGACAGACGTTAGTGACTGTAGTAGACAGACGTTAGTGACTAGTAGACAGACGTTAGTGACTAGTAGACAGACGTTAGTGACTAGTATACAGACGTTAGTGACTGTAGTAGACAGATGTTAGTGACTGTAGTAGACAGACGTTAGTAACTGTAGTAGACAGACGTTAGTGACTCTAGTAGACAGACGTAAGTGACTGTAGTAGACAGACGTTAGTGACTGTAGTAGACAGACGTTAGTGACTGTAGTAGACAGACGTTAGTGACTGTAGTTAGTGACTGTAGTAGACAGACGTTAGTGACTGTAGTAGACAGACGTTGGTGACTAGTAGACAGACGTTAGTGACTAGTAGACAGACGTTAGTGACTAGTAGACAGACGTTAGTGACTGTAGTAGACAGACGTTAGTGACTGTAGTAGACAGACGTTAGTGACTGTAGTTAGTGACTGTAGTAGACAGACGTTAGTGACTGTAGTAGACAGACGTTAGTGACTGTAGTAGACAGACGTTGGTGACTAGTAGACAGACGTTAGTGACTAGTAGACAGACGTTAGTGACTAGTAGACAGACGTTAGTGACTAGTATACAGACGTTAGTGACTGTAGTAGACAGATGTTAGTGACTGTAGTAGACAGACGTTAGTAACTGTAGTAGACAGACGTTAGTGACTCTAGTAGACAGACGTTAGTGACTGTAGTAGACAGACGTTAGTGACTGTAGTAGACAGACGTTAGTGACTGTAGTAGGCAGACGTTAGTGACTGTAGTTAGTGACTGTAGTAGACAGACGTTAGTGACTGTAGTAGACAGACACTAGTGATTAGTAGGCAGACGTTAGTGACTGTAGTAGACAGACGTTAGTGACTAGTAGACAGACGTTAGTGACTAGTAGACAGACGTTAGTGACTGTAGTAGACAGATGTTAGTGACTGACTGTAGTAGACAGACGTTAGTGACTAGTAGACAGACGTTAGTGACTAGTAGACAGATGTTAGTGACTGACTGTAGTAGACAGACGTTAGTGACTGTAGTAGACAGACGTTAGTGATTGTAGTTAGTGACTGAGGTTAGGGGTTTGGGTTAGTAGAATAAGTTGACGTAGTTGCCAAGTTACTTACAGTCAGTAGTATATGTGTTGGCGGACCATCAAAATAAAGTGTTTATTAAGCAGACAGTCTACTAATACTCTAATGACAGTTATTTAACATGTCATGGCAAAGCTACTTATAGTAAGTTGAATGTCTAAAGTAGACAATCGAAATAAAGTGTTATCTTGAATAAATATTACAAAAAGTGGCTTTAGTCAATATAATCCTGCTGTTTGTTGAAATGAACTAATATCATGGAACATAACTCGCTTATCCAACTTATTTTTCAATGCAGAACTGTTATTAGCAAGATTTCTGATACATTAGCCGCTATAGGGAAATAGCAAACCATATGGAGTATGTCTTTATGATGGTGTGTTTCGCACAGTCAAACTATTTGTAAATGTATTTTGTGCTGCCTGTATTGGTACGCCCCACTGAACGTTAGGTTTAGGAATAGACCATATTTTTTAATGTTTTCACTGTATGTCACTAGTCAACTAGTCAAATTTTTACACTTTCTCATGAGAATGGGTTAGTAGCAGCTTGGGCTGCACAGACTGTGAACTCGCAAAAACATGCCTTTTTAAGCATTTGTTTTAAATAAAATGAATTGTATTAAATTGAACACATTATTTTATTAAACACTTTTATCGATGGAAAGCCAAATAAAAACACCACAACATTTTGGTCATTGAACAGTTTTTCAGAATCTAGCAGAGTGGCGTCTTCTGAACCGAACTGAACTGAACTGTGGACTGAAATGAAACTCGAAGAGGAAAACTGGGAAAACCGGCACTATCAACTCTGCCCTATGGATCTCGAAATGTTCCAGGCTCTGGAGAGAGAACGAGTCCTGGAGGTTCTTCAGAGAGACAAAGCACTTCGAACCATTGAAGCAGACAGAATCAGGTCCGAAAATAATTCTGTTGAACGTCCTAATTCTTCCTTATGTTCCCAGACAGCAACCTAGTGTCGGCCCAGATCCGGGCCACATCTGGTACATGTGGATTCCACGCGTGTGGGCCGGATCTGGGCCAACACTAGGTTGCTGTCTGGGTTCCTAGAACGTTCTTGTATTTATTTTATTGGTGTGCAAAAAAAAAAAAAGCATTGTATTATGAAAAAATAAACAATTTTTTTTAGGAGGCTAAAGGTAGAACTTCAAGGTATCTATCGTCAGGGTGCCAAGACAATTACTCGTTCATATGGTCAGAGGTCGTGTGCGAGATGTCAGCGACCTCTAGGGAAGTTCTGGGACTGTGGTTCGGTGTGCTGTGGATGCAGTCACCGCATCTGTAACCGCTGTCGGGTCGTCCGGTCCGCAAGAGAGTGGAAGTGCACAATGTGTCATGCATTCAGGTAAAAACAATATATCACTCATGGGTTTATATAACACCTTCAAATCTAATTTGAAACTAAGATGTCCCTAATTTGGACTCCCTGCCAAATGACGGTATTACTCCCGTTGTTAAAGCCGCTACCTGATTGCCTAACGCCACCCCACATCTAATCCTAAACCTACCGAAAATGGGGATTTAAAAATCCCATTTGCCAAGTGCATAGGCTTTCTAGCTTTAATATGAGGCCCCTATATCAACATTTTAGTCAAGGACAGTCTGTTTCCAGTCATTTCCAGTAATTATAAGTAGTTTTTTTTTATAATTTTTTTTTTTTTTAGGGAATTTAAGATCAAATCTGGTGAATGGTTTCTGGAGCAGCAAGCAAAGAAATTTAAGGATGTCAAAGGTGTGTCTGCTTTCATCAGCTAAGAGGAACAATTACTGATGATAATTGTGTTGAACTAACTCAATTTACACTCAATTTACAATGAAATATATCAGCATTGAACACTTTTTCACGTCTCACTGTAACTTATTTGTCACGAGGGTCATTATATTGTGATAAATACCTGCTAACTTTACATTTATGCCTATTTTACACATAATATTATTATATTCTGAATTGGGGTTTGTGAAGTTTGAGGAAACTGCAGGGTTTGTCAGTTGATGAAAAGCTAATGAATCAAATCATAATAATTTACAATTTAAATAAATAATTTAAAAATAAAAACTATTCAAATAAATCAATTAGGCTATTAAAAAGGGCATCAGATAACTGTGAACATATACATGTTTTGTTAAATTATTTAAATATTAACTTCATATTTCAAGACGTACATCAGGTAAACATGGGGATTCCCGATGTACTATAAATATAAGTAATCTACGTTCACAACACTACATGTGTACTATTTGTGCATGATGATTTGTGTTGAAATAAACTTGTTAAAATGTCAATATTAATACATAAATGCTGTCTTTGTGTGTTTCTAGAAAACAGTCATGAGACCACCGGAGACAAACTATTACAGTCTTATCAACGGCTCAGGTTGGAGAACATTATAATAACCACCTTTACTTCATGACAATTCTTTAATCAGTTTTTAATCAATCATTTTAATGTGTTATGAATTTTGTCATTTGGTTTCAGCTTCATTGCAGTCGTGCCTCCAACTCCTCCTCCCTTTAAAGAAGTCCCATCATTTAACAGATCAGCGGTGAAAAGAATAATATGTATTATTATTCTTTCTTCATGTTTCTTCATCACCTTATAATTTGTTTGTGTGCATTTGCCATATAGGATCCCAAAACATCAAAGCCATTTACTAAATCTATGGAGAACCTTATGATGTCTGTCAGTGCTCACATAAAAAGTAAGAGAACAAAACTAGAACCTTTTCATGGTAATTGTTCATTGTAATAACATGTGAAAACATTGTAATAACTCCGAGATCCCCGAAAGTGTCTACAACTGGCTAATCCACACGTGTTTGTCTTTTCCTGATGCCAGAGCTCTCCAAGTCTCAGAATGATTTGAGTGTGGAAGCCGGTCAGCTGACTGTGGACTACGGGCGCATGAACTCGAGACACATGAGTCTTTCAGAGAGCGCCCTCCACAGAGCCTGCAATGTAAGAGATGGACGTTTTCATACACTGCTTCTTTTTTTTTATGTTGAATTGAATTGATGTCAAGTCATCAACAGCAATGAACCAGTTCTCATCTGGCCTCTGAATGAAGATTGAGAATGAAGACTCGTTTCTATAAAGACTTCCTGCCAGTGAGGTTTAACTAGGGCAGAATGTGCAGTCAATGCTGGAACGACACCTTATGTGTTAAGCATTCTACAATGTATTTTACTCCTGTGATCAAAGCTGAATTTTCAGCATCATCACTTCAGTGTCAGTCTTCAGCGTCACATGATCCTTCAGAAATCATTCGATGCTCAATTACTACTAATAGTTCTTGCTGTTTTCAATGTAGAGAACTATTTAGCTTCTTAATATTTTTGTAGAAACTTTCCTAGAATTCTTTGATGAATAGAAAGAATTTTTCTATTTTTGAAAGAACATTTTTCTTTCAAACTTTTGAATGGTAGTAGAAATTCATTTAATTTTAAATTATTGTGTGTGTATGCACAAGCATGTTTCTGAACAAAATGCAATCCTGCGGTGGGAATGTGTGTGAAGAACTTGAGATAAATATATAACCGATGTAACGGGTGAAAAAAATAAGAAAATTAGCATAACTTCATGTGTAAAGCCACTGTTCACTTTCAGGTCAAAACGGACTGAATGCAAACGGTGTAACAATTAAGTTCAAATGGTTATATCTCTCACATTTTTTCATAAAAACAAAATCAGAAATATATATATATACATATATACAGTATACACTGTATATATACTGTATATAATAAAAAAGATAGATTATGTGTATTTTCGTACTAAAAAGTGTCGGTAACCCTTTACTTGAAGGGGTGTGCATAAGACTAAGATGACACCTTCATAATCATGACATGACACGTTATGAATATGAAGGAAGTTTTATGCATGTTTATGACAACTGTCATTAAGTGTCATTCGCTCAATTATGACATTTTTAATGCAAATATGACATTGTTTGAGATGTCTTTGTTATGACACCTTGACATAAGCCAATACATCATAACCTGTCAGTGTCTTTGTCATGACAACTTGACATTACTAAGACAACACAACCTGTCATAAACATGACATAACAGATTAATTATCAAACTTAAGAAACCACTTAGCTTTATTGGTTAACTTTACATTAAACTGTCAGGTGGCTGGTTTTGACATTGGCTGTCATGAAGCCATTATAACTGTTTAATGACTAATTCAATTTGTGCCACTGTAGTTGAGGTCACGAAAAATATTCATGACACAGTTATAATGGACTGATGACAGCCAATGTCAAAACCAACCACATGACAGTTTAACTTAATTTAATGTCAAGTTGTCATGACAAAGACACTGACAGGTTATGATGTATTGGTTTATGTCAAGATGTCACAACAAAGACATCTTAAACAATGTCCTATTTGCATTCAAAATGTCATAATTGAGCGAATGACACTTAATGACAGTCATAAACATCCATAAACCCTACTTCATATTCATGACATATGTAATGTCATCGTTATGAAGGTGTCATGTCAGTCTTATGCACACCCCTTCAAGTAAAGTGTTACCCAAGTGTCTACTAAAATCTATGGATTTAAAAAAAGTAATGCTGTGTACCTCTTCTTGGTCAAAACGGACCTGAATGCATTAGGAGCGTTAAGACACATTTTATTTTATAACATTATAAATGTTTTATAATATAAGTTTTGAATATAAGTATTATTATTATTTTTTCTTACCTAACTTAGTTTATCATGTTTCCATTAAAAATATTATAATTCCATATAATATTATGCAGCACAACTGTTTTCAGCATTGATAATAATAATAAATGTTTCTTGAGCGTCAAATAATCATATTAGAACGATTTCTGAAGGATCGTGTGACACTGAAGTAATGATGCTGAACATTCAGCTTTGATCACAGGAATACATTACACTTTAAAATATATTAAAAGAGAAAACAGTTATTTTACATTGTAATGATATTTCACAATAATACTGTTTGATTGTATTTTGCTCAAATGCAGCCTTGGTGAGCAGAAGAGACTTCATTCAAATGTTCAGAGGTTTTCAAATGTTCTTTCAATTCCTTTGACATGTAATGACCCTGACTAGATGTCTGGCATCAGTGTGACTCTCCTCATCGATTGTGTTCCCTCACAGCTGTGCAAAGCTCCCAGTCTTCCCGATCTTTCCCAGAACACCAAATCCTCGGAGCAGTACGCATCATCAGGCACAGTTTACCTGACGGATGACCATGTTTCATATACATCCGCATACAGCGATGACCACAGGGTGTGCATTCAGTTTTCGGTTGAATCTGATAACAAGTGCAGAGCTTTCAGGAAAAAATCCCATGTAGTTTGCAAAAATTTGCAAGATAGCCTTATATAGATGACAGGCTCATGTTGGAAATTATATAAATGTATGTATATATATAGGAGAATTTAAATGAAATATGAATTCATTCCAATACATGTTTTGCACAGGACAGCAACAGCAGCACAGGAATGGATTGTGGGTTCTTTGAAAACAGTGTGGGTGGAGAAATAGAGGTTGCCTTTGGGTACAGCAACAGGACGTCCTGTTTGGAGATAACTATCAAAGCCTGCAGAAATCTGATGTTTGGAGATATGAGGAAGAAATGTCATCCGTAAGTTGTTTTGATAGAGTGCGGGTTTGCTGTTTATTACAATAAATGTTTGCAAAATGTTAGGAGAACATCGTTTTTGCTCATATACAGTTGGTCTGATAAGAAACATTGTTTCTTTCTGAATAAACAGGTATGTAAAGGTCCGTTTGCTTCCGAAGAAATATCACAATAATAAGATGAAAACAGCAGTCAAGAGGGGAAATAACCCGGTTTACAATGAAACGTTTACAGTGAGTATTTACAAGCAGAAGTGACTAATGAACTTTGTTTAAAAAAAGAAGAAAAAATCAACAATTAAAGTGTTAGATTAGTATCATCAAGATACTAAATAGTTTTATTACTTTGAATTAGTTTCTATTTTTTTTATACTTTCATTTTTTATTGTAATTTTAGTTAAAGTTTTAGTAATTTAGTTCAGTATTTTTGTCATTTTTTTAGTATTCTTTTTTTTAAATATGCCTATATAGTTTTTTTTATAATTCTGTGTTTCAGTTTTAGAATTGTTTTAGTACATCAAATTAAACCAACTGAAAATGAGACATTTGGCCAAGTTAAAAAAGTATGTTAAGTTTGTATATTGTTGTTTATTTTATTTCAGTAAATGTTTATTTTATTTCAAGAATCAAAAGTTTTTTTGTGTGTGTTTTCGTTTAATTTAACTATAACAACCCTGCAATGAAAGTGTATTTTAAAGGGGTGATATAAACAAACATTATTGGTTAGAGTAAAACATTTTTTAGTGAAGTAAAGTTTACAAACAGATACTGAGTGAGCAAAATATTTTTTGTTACAGTTCACAACCAATCAAAGTAATTAAAAAGCCTTTGCCCTGAATGATTTGTGGTCAGCCATCTTGTGTCAAACGGACAGTATTGCAGGTCTTTGTTCTCATTGGTTGTTGCGTTGGTAAATTTAAAATGTAAAAGTTGCAGTTAAAAATTATTCACGATTTAATTGTGACATTTAATGTACATTGAATCTTTTTTTTTATTATTATTATTTTTTTAAATCATTATGTTATTATGAGCGCAGTGGTCCTCATGCAGGTGTTGTGTTTGCAGTATGCACTTGAGCACAGTGGTCCTCATGCAGGTGTTGTGTTTGCAGTGTGCACTTGAGCGCAGTGGTCCTCATGCAGGTGTTGTGTTTGCAGTGTGCACTTGAGCACAGTGGTCCTCATGCAGGTGTTGTGTTTGCAGTGTGCGCTTGAGCGCAGTGGTCCTCATGCAGGTGTTGTGTTTGCAGTGTGCACTTGAGCACAGTGGTCCTCATGCAGGTGTTGTGTTTGCAGTGTGCGCTTGAGCGCAGTGGTCCTCATGCAGGTGTAGTGTTTGCAGTGTGCACTTGAGCGCAGTGGTCCTCATGCAGGTGTTGTGTTTGCAGTGTGCGCTTGAGCACAGTGGTCCTCATGCAGGTGTTGTGTTTGCAGTGTGCACTTGAGCGCAGTGGTCCTCATGCAGGTGTTGTGTTTGCAGTGTGCACTTGAGCGCAGTGGTCCTCATGCAGGTGTTGTGTTTGCAGTGTGCACTTGAGCACAGTGGTCCTCATGCAGGTGTTGTGTTTGCAGTGTGCACTTGAGCACAGTGGTCCTCATGCAGGTGTTGTGTTTGCAGTGTGCACTTGAGCGCAGTGGTCCTCATGCAGGTGTTGTGCTTGCAGTGTGCACTTGAGCGCAGTGGTCCTCATGCAGGTGTTGTGTTTGCAGTGTGCACTTGAGCACAGTGGTCCTCATGCAGGTGTTGTGTTTGCAGTGTGCACTTGAGCGCAGTGGTCCTCATGCAGGTGTTGTGTTTGCAGTGTGCACTTGAGCGCAGTGGTCCTCATGCAGGTGTTGTGTTTGCAGTGTGCGCTTGAGCGCAGTGGTCCTCATGCAGGTGTTGTGTTTGCAGTGTGCACTTGAGCACAGTGGTCCTCATGCAGGTGTTGTGTTTGCAGTGTGCACTTTACTGCAGTGGTCCTCATGCAGGTGTTGTGTTTGCAGTGTGCACTTGAGCGCAGTGGTCCTCATGCAGGTGTTGTGTTTGCAATGTGCACTTGAGCACAGTGGTCCTCATGCAGGTGTTGTGTTTGCAGTGTGCACTTGAGCGCAGTGGTCCTCATGCAGGTGTTGTGTTTGCAGTGTGCGCTTGAGCGCAGTGGTCCTCATGCAGGTGTTGTGTTTGCAGTGTGCGCTTGAGCGCAGTGGTCCTCATGCAGGTGTTGTGTTTGCAGTGTGCGCTTGGGCGCAGTGGTCCTCATGCAGGTGTTGTGTTTGCAGTGTGCGCTTGAGCGCAGTGGTCCTCATGCAGGTGTTGTGTTTGCAGTGTGCGCTTGAGCGCAGTGGTCCTCATGCAGGTGTTGTGTTTGCAGTGTGCGCTTGAGCGCAGTGGTCCTCATGCAGGTGTTGTGTTTGCAGTGTGCGCTTGAGCGCAGTGGTCCTCATGCAGGTGTTGTGTTTGCAGTGTGCGCTTGAGCGCAGTGGTCCTCATGCAGGTGTTGTGTTTGCAGTGTGCGCTTGAGCGCAGTGGTCCTCATGCAGGTGTTGTGTTTGCAGTGTGCACTTGAGCGCAGTGGTCCTCATGCAGGTGTTGTGTTTGCAGTGTGCACTTGAGCGCAGTGGTCCTCATGCAGGTGTTGTGTTTGCAGTGTGCACTTGAGCGCAGTGGTCCTCATGCAGGTGTTGTGTTTGCAGTGTGCGCTTGAGCGCAGTGGTCCTCATGCAGGTGTTGTGTTTGCAGTGTGCACTTGAGCGCAGTGGTCCTCATGCAGGTGTTGTGTTTGCAGTGTGCGCTTGAGCGCAGTGGTCCTCATGCAGGTGTTGTGTTTGCAGTGTGCGCTTGAGCGCAGTGGTCCTCATGCAGGTGTTGTGTTTGCAGTGTGCGCTTGAGCGCAGTGGTCCTCATGCAGGTGTTGTGTTTGCAGTGTGCGCTTGAGCGCAGTGGTCCTCATGCAGGTGTTGTGTTTGCAGTGTGCGCTTGAGCGCAGTGGTCCTCATGCAGGTGTTGTGTTTGCAGTGTGCGCTTGAGCGCAGTGGTCCTCATGCAGGTGTTGTGTTTGCAGTGTGCACTTGAGCGCAGTGGTCCTCATGCAGGTGTTGTGTTTGCAGTGTGCACTTGAGCGCAGTGGTCCTCATGCAGGTGTTGTGTTTGCAGTGTGCGCTTGAGCGCAGTGGTCCTCATGCAGGTGTTGTGTTTGCAGTGTGCACTTGAGCGCAGTGGTCCTCATGCAGGTGTTGTGTTTGCAGTGTGCGCTTGAGCGCAGTGGTCCTCATGCAGGTGTTGTGTTTGCAGTGTGCGCTTGAGCGCAGTGGTCCTCATGCAGGTGTTGTGTTTGCAGTGTGCACTTGAGCGCAGTGGTCCTCATGCAGGTGTTGTGTTTGCAGTGTGCACTTGAGCGCAGTGGTCCTCATGCAGGTGTTGTGTTTGCAGTGTGCGCTTTACTGCAGTGGTCCTCATGCAGGTGTTGTGTTTGCAGTGTGCACTTTACTGCAGTGGTCCTCATGCAGGTGTTGTGTTTGCAGTGTGCGCTTGAGCGCAGTGGTCCTCATGCAGGTGTTGTGTTTGCAGTGTGTGCTTGAGCGCAGTGGTCCTCATGCAGGTGTTGTGTTTGCAGTGTGCACTTGAGCACAGTGGTCCTCATGCAGGTGTAGTGTTTGCAATGTGCACTTGAGCACAGTGGTCCTCATGCAGGTGTAGTGTTTGCAGTGTGCACTTGAGCGCAGTGGTCCTCATGCAGGTGTTGTGTTTGCAGTGTGCACTTGAGCGTGAGCAGCTGGTCAGCAGTGTGGTTCAGGTCTCAGTCTGGCACTCCAGAGGCCTCAAGCGCAAGCTCTTTCTGGGTGAGACTCTCCTCCATCTGGCAGACTTCAGTCTGGAGAACACACACACTCAGCGCTCGGTCTGGAACTCACTCGGCCCAAAGGTAACATATATATATATATATATATATATACTGTTACTATAGTAACTACATGTAAAAAGGACAATAAATAAAGTGTAATTGAAGTACGTTTTACAACAAAATAGTATTTCAGCCTTTCTACTGGAAAAGTGCATGGTTCATTCAGTGTGTTACTTGCCAATGTGTAATTATTTGTTGTGAGATTTCAATCCTATACCCTTTTCCCCCAATGAAATTGCTATTTAGGCTCTGTTATGAAATTACACTAAATAAAATTAGTCTAGTTAGATTATAGCAGAAGTGAAAGCACTGTATGAAATAAAAAAGTTAAAAAAATGTTAGAAGTTTAAATTTGCTGTGAAGCAAACAACAACACAATTTGTGTCTGGGATACGTTTCCGTCATGTCTGAAATAAAAGATATTGCTGCTCTGTACTTGTTGTGGAAGTCCCAAATACGGAGGAAAGCCAAACGTGTCTGGGTTCACAGCACCATTCAGAGGCGCACTCAACTCGGTGAATTTCACTGTCTTCTCCAGGAACTGCACAATTAGCATCTCCGGCCCACTTAAAGCACTGCATATATGAGTCATTTTTATAAACATTGAGGAAATCGCTAATAAAGTTGTCCGTTTATGTTCGCGATTGTACGCATTCACTCACAAAAATAAATATTTTATATAGGAAATGTACAAAATATCTTAACGGAACATGATCTTAATATCCTAATGGTTTTTGGCATAAAAGAAAAATCGATAATTTTGACCCATAAAATGTAGCTATTGCCACAAATATACCCGTGCGACTTGTGGCTGGTTTTGTGGTCCAGGGTCACATATGGTGAAGTAATGTGCACTGTCTATGCAAATTGTAAAGCCATCGAAAACAAGTAAAAGGAAGTAAAATAACTTGGCAGGAAGGGTAAAGAACAAATGAACATGCTCATGCTCTGCGGCGAATGATCTGATCTGAAACAAGAGGTGTGTTCTTTCACAGCAGAGACATTCACTGGGGGGCGATGTGGAGCTGTTCACTTCAGATCTGCTGCTGCTCAAAGCACAACTACAGTTCCTGACACACACTGACGGTACGAGACTCTGACACACACACACACACACACACACACACACACACACACACACACACACACACACACACACACACACACACACACTCTCACTCACTCACTCTCTCTGGGCTTGTGGTTTTTTCCTGCTGAAAATAAAAACAAACAGGCCGCTAAAAGTAAAATATCTCGCATGAAAACACTAATTCATCTATCTACAATACAGACACTTTGATGGGATCTGCAGGACAGCTCACAGTTGTAATCGCTGATGTGTGGAAGCTCTCCGTCTCAAAAACAGCTTACATCGAGGGGTAAGTCGACAATATAGAACAATGTGTTAAGTTTGCACAAATAAACATAACATATTAGCCTGGGAAAACCCAGACGAACTTCCGGCAAATTTGAGATTTGCTCTGCAAGTCAATCTGGCCAAGAGCTCATTTAAACCCGTTTCCAATTTTTCCAAATCGAGGCACCAATCACAAACGTTGAGGTGGGCTTTACACGATGACGTTCGCTCTGATTTTAGGTCTATCCAATTGCGCCCAGAGGCACTTGAGCGACGTCCGTTGGTGACGCCCCTTTGGAAATGGGCTGTGAAGCTTCCCCAGACCCACTACACACTCAGTAACGACTGAGAAGGGTCTGGTGTCAACCATGCTAATAAAATATAAAATTTCACTGCAAATTATGAAATATTTCCACCTTTAATAACCATTAGAAAGACATTCTGTTAGTATCCTTTCTCATAGATTCCTGGACATTGATTAGCATGCTATCCAAATCATTAGTTGCTAAGGCACATGTAAACATGATTCTTTTTATTCCGCATCATGTTCAGCTAAGCTGTGGTTAAATTTTAACACTTTTTTCATTTTATTTTAAAACACTTTTTTTTCAGCCAGTATTAATTTGTCTAAAAAAATCTTACTGGCCACAAATTTTGATTGGTACGATATGAATATGAATCTGTTGTCTCCTCTCCACAAGGATATATTAGTCATATTGTGGCACATGAGTTGATGTCAGTTGCAGTAATTGTGTGTGTTCTCCCCAGGATTCTTCATCTTCCCGGGGAGAGAGAGCTGGTGCAGAGAACTGCAGTGAAGAAGACTGATTCTCTCCAGATGAGCTTCAGCAGTCTCACTTCAGGAGCTCCAGCAGGCCAGCCTGAAGATCAACCTGTGGGAGAAACACACCTTCAGCCTCGCTGACCGCTTACTGAGATCAGCACGACTGGCCGGCGGTGAGAGACACGCACGCTCACACAACTATTTACCACTTTATTTACCATTTAACACCTAAAAGCACATGATGATTTTAAAATGAAGTACTCCTTTATCAAAGTTTGGGGTCACTTTTTACCTTAATTCAGCAAGGATGCATTAAATTGATCAAAATTGACAGTAAAGACAGTTATAATGTTACAAATGATTTTTATTTCAAATAATTGCTGTTCTTTTGAACTCTCTATTGAATTCTGGAAGCACAACTGTTTTCAACATTTATAAAAATAAATGTTTCTTGAGCAGCAAATCAGCTTATTAGAATGATTTCTGAAGGATCATGTGACACTGAAGACTGGAGTAATGATGCTGAAAATACAGCTTTGATCACAGGAATAAATTACGTAGTAAAATAGAAAACAGCTCTTTCAAATTGTAATATTTCACTGTTTTTCCAGTATTTTTGATCCTACAAAAACAAAGAAATTTTATCTACCCCAAAATTTTAAATGTTACTGCACATTCACATGATCTCAAGATTCCAGTTATATCATCTTATGTGAGATGTCAGCATTTTAATTTGGTTCTTTGAATCTATAAATGAACACCAGTAGACTTCTCTAAATACACACACTGGGCTTGTATGTCACTCTGTCTGCTTCTATCAGCAGAATCCTCATGGCAACGCCTCCAGCAGATGCCAGGAGAGTGGCATGACTTCGTTCTTCCACTTCAAGCAACTGTCAGCACAAGCATGAGGTCATAACTGAAGTACGTGGACACTTTCCATCGACCCTGGCATGTGGCAGTTGTGCTCACAAGAGGCTACAGAATCCTGTGAACAGACTCTCATTCCCATTTCATCAGACATGAACAGTTTTGATGTTTTATGTAAAATGTATAAATGATTTCATAAATTAATAAACTGAATATATCTACAAAGTTGGTATGCAGTACGGTATTATACACTGAACTTCTTAAATAAGACACACAGATTTTTTCATAAATCTTTATTTCTAATAATAAACACCTTTTGGGGGAAAATAAATAAATCCAGTTGCTCAATGATACTTATATTACTACTGCTTTATACAATAATAACTCTTCTGTTATACACATATAGGCTTTTCACACGTCATATTGTTAACCAGGGGTCAACTAGTTCTTACAATGGGTTACTAACATTGTTACCAGGATTTAGCCACATAATCCAGGTCGGGTTGATGTGAACGCAAGATATTTTGAAGAATGTTGGTCCCCATTGACTTCCATAGTATCGGGGTGAACAACATTTCAGTGAAACTGGTAAACAACATTCTTTAAAATAGCTTATTTTGTGCTCAGCAGAAGACAAACTCATACAGGTTTGGAACAACTTGAGGGTGAATAAATGACACTTTTCATTGAGTGAACAGCAGTGTTGGTAGTGTGAAAAGCTTATTTGTATATGTCAATACAATTTAAAACAAGCGTTCAAATAGCTGCGATTAAACCAGCTGATTTTGATAACGGAAAGTCAATTAATGAATTAACAGTGACTAAGTAGGTAATAATGAGCATCATTTGGAGGAAACAAATACATTTAAGCCCTAATAACTTGCCAAGTAGCAAGAAGAAAAAAAAAAAAAAGATGTGACAAAAAAATACTTTCCTATTTTTATGAAAGTGGCACTGCATGGTTACAGGCATCATAGAAACAATTTACTAAATCGTAATATTTGCCCATTGGTATATCACCCAAAATGCTGAATGTCTAAAACTCTGTTCTAGTGTGATCCCTCCAGCAGAATAAAGGTGTCTTTAACACTACCTGATTTGTGCTATTCTTAAGTTTTATCTAAAATATAAAGAGCTGCTAGGAAGTCAGTGAAAACGGTCCAAAACTTACAGTAAACTGAGATTACAAAAGGTTATTAAAGTTTCTAAATACAAATCTTCCTCCAACCCAATGTCATGGCAATAAACATTCAGTAACTAATTCAATTTGAAAACCATAACAAACCTCAGTATCTAATCAGTATTAAAGATTTGAGCATGTGCATTCAATCATCATTTGGGTCAGGACAGAATCAATAAGCAGAAGTACATCTACCCCAAAACCTTAAATAACCCAAAGATAGAATAAATAAACACTACAACAAATATTCTGGCAAAAGCCATATTCAACATGAATGAAAGAGTTTTAATATAAGACAATGCATACAATTATTATCATACTGCCAAGCCCTGTGCTGAGTGGATCATTAACAAGAAAAAAAAAACAAAAAAAAACAGTACAATCCCTTATTACAACCCCAAACTAGTTAGAATTTGGCCAGATTATTGAATTAATAACACATAATTAACATAAGGGGATGCATTGTTGGCACGTGTGTTTACATATTATTTAGCTTCGTATTTGTATGGCAAAAGGATTTATTTCAGCACATTCAGTGAAAAAGTCAGTGGTGTGATTTTGTGAAATTGGTAACATTTTAAAATAAGGCTTTATACTATTAATATTAGTTCTCAATTAACCAAGAATAATAAATGTGAATTGCTACATATATAAATACATTAATATTACAAGTTGTTTATCATCACTACTTAACTAATGCATTACAAACCAAGAGTGAACAATAAACGAACAGACATTAATAAATGTTCATTGTTTGTTCATGATACCTAATGCTACAGTATAGAACCTTACTGTAAAGTGTTGCTGTGGATTTCGATGTACACTATTAAGGGGTAAACATTTGTGTGTGTATGTATACAAATTAATGACAAAAATGTTTTTTTTGTCATTAAGTTACATTGTGCATTTTTTTGGTTTTAAAATAATTTCTTGTTGAGTGCATATTGAACCATTGTTCGCATCATACTAATCAAATCTGTTGTATTACCGTGTGCCTCTTGCATTGACCACTCAGATGTAGGGGATAGAAAGAAAACAGACGAGGGCTTTGAGACTCCTTCCTTCCCCTCCTTCCCAAAGTTTCCGGGTCCAGATATTTTATAAGGCCTCAAACTCATCAATTCTCTGTTTGGTATTGCCCTGGCGGATCTGCCGGAGAGTTTTGTATTTGTCTCGGCCGACGCGCACGTTCTCTGTGTGCAGCAGGTCGTTCTGAGTTTTCTTGGTGTCGTCGCGAGCCTGGGATAACTCCGAGGTCAGAGCCTGTAAAGAAGATGGTCAGAAATTGTGTGATGCTTTTTTAATCTATGACTCAAGAATACAACCAGTTCTGAATCAATCTCCCTGTCAAACAAACCTATCCAAACCTTTGAATGTGATTCTACCAAGTAGGACATGTTTCTGGATTAACAACATTGTTGTTAAGACCAAACACAATGTCAGGCCCTACACCTATATATACACCAATTGGATACATAGTTGATAACATTCTTTTTTTAGGTTAGGAATAGGTTATAGTTTGGATTGTTTGATAGTAATGTTGTTTTAGGACTGATAAAGTGTGTTATTTCAGGACCATGACCTACTTGGAGAAATCTTATTGACTATTCCTAATCCCAACTATTAACTACAGTTAAAGGCAGAAGGATATTATAGGTTTAAGAGACAAGCCCCAACCCCAGCCTCAAACCTAAGCCTAATCCTATTTCCAAAATCTGATTTGTTGATAAGAATGTCCAGGACCAACAAAGATCTGGTGGCTGTGCTACTGTAATCATATGAGACAACCTGATGAACCCAAGGCCATGTTTGTAGACATCCCTGGTGCTAGATATTGACACCGACCAAGCATATCTCTAGGTCCATCCAACCCTAAACCTAACCCCAACTTTCTCTTAAAATCCAAAGTAATTGACTGGTAGATACTGTTGTTTCAGAGCACGGTTATTTATTCCTACTCGTTAGGGGCTTTCGCACCGGGTAGTTATAGGCACTAGCCACCAGGGCGGTCCCTTGAAAACTACATTTTCTCTTTGGGCCATTCTCCTAGTTGCATTCACAATGTCAGTAGGAACTCTGAAGTGACGCAAGCCGGCCAACAGCGACGTAATTTATTGAACAACGTCAACAACTGAAGGATGGAGGACACTGCGATCAGTTTAGAACTGCCTGGACTTTCGTGGCGGTCCATCTATCGAGGCTTTCCATGTTCATGCCGTTAGTTCGAGCAGTAAGTATGTGGCGGGTGCCGGTGTTTCGTATGGCATGTGTTCGGCCAATCAGCCTACACTTACGTCACTGGTGGTTCAGGTTGTGCTGGGTTAGACCCTACTCTGAAGTAGGAGCCAATTGAGTCCCCACAAAAGTTTTTAAAAAATATTTTAGTTCTAGGAACTCCTTTTGGAGGAACTAATTTAGCTCTTACTTCACAGTCGGGTCTAAACCAGCACTATAGGCACTACCAGTGACGTTAGTGTACGCTGATTGGCCAAACACACACGAAACACCAGCACCCGTAATTTTTAAAAAGGCTGTGTAAACAGATTATAGCCTATATATTTACTCCACAAACTAACTCTACGAACATGGAAAACAGTGATGGATGGATTTTCTCCTCAGAGTAAAGGTTAAGAGGCCCAACACAACTTTGAGAGGGACCAAGCCAAACATGATTACATATTTCTGCTCAGCTAGCAACACTGGACACTGTAACTGAACCGCATGGCAAACGCTAATAACTTTTCATTAAGGTCTACTTTCTATGTATAAAAATTCTATCTCATTACATATTAGAAAGGACTGTTAGACAGATCTTAAAATAATGAACACTGAGAATGCAAGCATTGTTAGTGTGCTCAGGCGTTCTCAGCACCATCAAAATAAAAGTCACAACCATAAGCGTGGCTCACGTCACTTCAGAGTTCCTACTGGAAGGGCGAATGCAACCAGGAAAACGTTCCTGGGGAACCATTAGTTCTCGGGCAACCACCCTGGTGGCTAGTTGCTATAAGTTCTAGTTCCTAGAACTACCCTTTTTTTCGGTCTCTGTGTAGGTCCTCTTTAGGGCTCATGTTCTCTTGTATTCATAACCCTAAAATGGAAACCCCGCGGTGACAATCTTGTGCGGTTTTTAGTTTAACATTGTTTTTGTGCGCAACAACTACAATGATGGAGGACGGCAAGATCAAGACTACACTTTTATTACTCTTCAAATACTTTTGTTGGTTTTATGTTATTTACATTAGCTCCAGCCCCAGCCCCAATTAAACATACCAGATCAAGGTCTTACTAGGCATCAAAGCCACTTAAAGGCAAGCCAGCAACCTGTGGTATGCAGTGAAGGAGGCAAGAGGCTGTTTTTTTTTATGGATGTTAATGGAGGAGAGGCTTCCCTATGCTGAATAAACCACTTTTTGGAGGAAATAGCTTATTAAACTTTGCAGAACAGTGGTCCTTCAGGAGCAGGTTATGACACCCCTGGACTAGAGTTAATGAAGACACTAGATCAACCTAGAAGAATACAACTGCAAAAAGGTTACCCTAACCCTGTTAGGAACATGCTGGAGTCAGACCTGAACTTAGTCTTCAAGGAACAGGATTGGCTACCCTGCCATGGGCTCTAATCTTAAAGCCTAGTAAAGTTCAACCAATTGTTCCTACAATGTTATACTTACCAACAGCTGTTTCTGAACTCGTTCATTCTTCTCGGCCTCAGTGATTCGCTGTTCTTCGTTGCGGTGGTCATGGAATCCTCCTGTCTGCAGGTCTGCACTGTAGCTACCGTTGCTCTCCTCCCCATCTTCATACTCATTCTCATCAGGTTCATAGGTGGGGGGTGGTGGGGGGAGAGGTGGCGCCGCCATCACCATGTGAAGCTCCTCGCGGGTCTTCACCAGGTCGTCCTGGGCCTCTTTCGCCTTGAACACAGTCCAACATCACAAAGATCAGACAGTCTACCAATCCAATTACTGAAGAACTTGAGAATGCATCAAGAGTATGGATAAACAGAATATTTTTGGACACTTTTGCAGTAATGCAAAAAATGTTGAAAAAAGTGATCTTGAGGTGATATCACTATTTCCATATGGGTTCATGTCTTAATGCTCTTACTCTGTGCTGCCATTGTACGGCTTCCTCCTCCTTGCGTCTTTTGGCTTCTTCCAGGAGTGCAATACGAGCAGTATGTTCTGCTAGCTCAGCGGCC
This sequence comes from Meda fulgida, assembly GCA_030578275.1. NCBI lineage: Eukaryota > Metazoa > Chordata > Actinopteri > Cypriniformes > Leuciscidae > Meda > Meda fulgida. Next base: position 25,311,654 of record CM060635.1, on the reverse strand, counting down.
TGAGAGAAATGAATGGGGAGGATTGTTAATGGAAAATAAACAACTCTTAATTTTTCCGGAGAATTGGCGTTAAGTTCTCACCAGCTGTTCTTGACTCTTTAGCTGGTCCTTGGCTTGACGGGCCAGTTCCTCCTTTGCGAACAGGGCTGCCTGCCTCTCTGCCTCCAATCTGGCGGCCTCCTCATCGGCCAGTCTCCTTTCATGCTCCAGCTGCACGGCCCTCTGCGTCTGCTCCAGCAGGTCTGAAAACACGCATCCAGATATTCAATGAGAGGCTGTCAAGCACCATAAAATTAATACTCATTACTCATGCACTATATTCTGTATCTGAAAGCTGTGGAATAACTTTTCGTTAAGCAAAATTAAATTGACCACAGCTGTGGTCACCATTCACTTTTATTGTCTGCAGAGGAGCTTAGACTTTCTGCTACATATAATTCCTTTTGTGCTCCATATAAGAAAGAGACATATAGGGTTTGAAGTAAATAATTATGTGAATAATGGGAGATGTTTGTCACAAAATTACATAAATTGAGATCATTCAGAATGCTTTGTATAGTCAGAGATGGCTGATGGTTTTAGTATGCATGACCAGATAATTCAGGAACTTTATTTAATCCAAAACACAAACTTTCAGAATGAAAAATTAATAGCCCAATAATCTAGTTCCAAACTGGATATCAGAAAGAAAAGCTTTGTGGCAAACACAAAAGAAACATGACATGCAAACAGCAGAAACAGGTGCAGTTCGACACCACCTTGTGTTTGGATTGCCAGTCAATGGCATTGTCAGCTCGAACACACTCATCATGATCAAAGTATAATATCCACCCTTTATATAATAACAAGCTAAAAGGTTACATAAACTGAAAAGACCAAAGTGACTGTATCTGGCTTGACATCTCCAATTATGAGTCACAAATTTTCCCTATGGAGTCACAAAGTAAACCAATCATCGCAATAATTGTCAGATTTGTTTTTATTATAATCCATGTGTTGTTTCATAAAACTAAAGTTAAAATTTTTTTTAAAGTATAAAACATGATTCCTCGTATCAAAACAACTTACATGTTGACTTTTTTTTAACGCAGTCATGAAGATACTTCTCTTGCATTACACATGCAAATGTTTAACCAAAACAAAATATAATTTTACATGATATTACTCCAATTAAAAACAAACACGCTGGACCCTGGCTTCTTACCTTTCTCTGCTTTTTTGGTCTTCTCCTCAAACTGGTAGAGTTGCATCATCAGCTCCTGTTTCTCCCTCTCCATCTGCTCTTTCTCTCTCTCTATGGCCTCTCGTCTCTTCTTCTCGCTCTCCAGCTGAGCTCTGCAGATAAGGCACAACCAAAGAGACACACTGTGACGTTTGCTCAGGACACCGCTCTATACCCACAATCAAAAGTCATCTCTTAGACTGACATGCCAAGGGAGACATAATAAAGTGGTCGTATAATACAAAACTCAATTTGCCTTGCTCATAGTCCGATGTCAATAATTCAAAACTCATTGACCTGCTGCAAAAATGGCTTGTTCAGAAATCTTGTTGGCTTCATGGTATCACAACCATGAAGAGACGGCCAAGTCAAGTTTACATATCAATATCTATTCAGTATTCAGCAACTCATGACGGGCAACAGCTAGTTAACCAATCATAACTACGGTCATTTACATATAAAACTGCTTAAATGCCATTTGGAAAGTAATTTGCAGAAACAAAGCAACTGGAGTTGACTAAAGGCAATGCCACAAAGTTATGATAATGTTGGATACTGCTATTTGATGCTGACTTGAGACTGATAAATCAGTACCACATATATATATATATATATATATATATATATATATATATATATATATATATATATATATATATATATATATATATATATATATATATATAATTTTTGTTATTACCCACCTAGAAACTGCCTAGCAACCTTTCAGAAGATCAAAGGTACCACATAGCAAATCGCTAAAAAAAACCCCACCTCAAACCCTTTACAGACTACATAGAACACATTAGCAACCACTAATACATGCTTTAAATAAAATAAAAAAATCAAAACAAAAACCAAAAGAAAAAAAGCCCAAAAAACAAATGAAAGCAAAACTAAATCAAATCAGCCTTTGCTAATCCAGTTTCAAATCAAAACAAAACCAAAACAAAAAGCAAACCAAACAAAATCAAACAAAAAGAAACCAAAACTAAAACCAAACCAAAGCAACAAAAATAAAAAAAATAAAATAGCAGGCTTTGCAAATCCACAGTTTCTAGTTGTAATAAATGTAGTAGAAATTGTAATATGTACTAATATGGTACACAAATGTAGAATATGGAGTGTTTTATCCTGCAGCATCTGCTGATGAGACGACATCACTCCTCACATCGCCATGGTGATTCATCCTCACCTCTCCATCTGTTTGTGTTGTTTCTCCTCTCGAGCCTGAGCTTTCATCTGCTGCACCTCGATGGTGTCCGGCTTCCTGCGGCGCATGTACAGCTCGTGGTTCCCCATGCACAGCTGTAGGATACGTTTATTAATGCGCAAACGCTGGGCGTAGAACACGAAATCCTGCAGGGATAAGAAGGAAAAGACAAGATATAAAGAAGCAGGGGTTTATGAATCATCCAATGTACTGGTTTTTGATCAGACTGAGAAGTCTGTGTATTAGTATGATAAAGTCGTGTGGTAATGTAAATGCAAGTCCTACAGAAAGCAGCTCAGCTGACGCTCGGAGATAACGCTCTATGAAGACAGAGACTGACCGCTGGTGTTTATCAGCTCAAACAGCACAGCTACAACTAATGACTCTTTACTGTGAAACTGCACGCATTACAGTGATTTACTGTGTACTGTGTGTGTCACAATAAAGCCATAGACATCTTTTTTTTGTCACGTTGCAGTGTTATTTTAGGATTATACACCAGACGCGCCAAATTTTATTCTTGGTGATTTTAATTGTAGTCTATGATAGCCATTCAGTACTTTTTACCAATATGTTACTTGAAATACAAGATGAAATAAGATACTTGATCTCTGTTATGACTCTATTTAGCGGGCAGTGAATTCTACTATTGGTCCTCCTTTGGGTTTCTCTAATTATAAAACAGTTACAGTTCACCGGTTATCTGCGTATAAGAGATATTTAAGGAAAGAAGAGTCCAGGTTTAGACAGAGGACAGTTCACTGGCTCTACAGGGGTGTTTTGATTGAACAGACTGGACTGTTTTTGAAGAGGTCATGTGCGGATATATCACTTTTTGTCCTGTATGTGTTGTTCCATATACGACTGAGATCCAAGGCTTATATTTTGTTCTCTTTAGAGTATTTCCAAACCATATTTAGCATAAAAAGAAAATAGCTTTTCAGATGGGAGAACCACACACAGTTAGAGAGATCAGTAATATGGTGGGAGCAGAAATAAAGAAGGATAGGTTCAAATTTAAAGAGAAGTTGGAATATCAGCTGAATGGAAATAAAATTTAAAGATTTAAAACCTTGGCAGGTAATGAGAGAAAAGAAAACCAATAGGACTTTTAATTGGATGGTTTTAACTCAGATATGGATTTTTCTGATAAATTGAATGAGTAGTTAAGATTTGATCATCATGATTTTAGTGCAGAAATCAATTATTCAAAACAAAGAACAATATAGTAATTGTGAAAACATTGAAGTCCACAAGGTTAAATGTATTTTTAAAAGTCCAGGCCCTGATAATATAGGAGGTTAGGAGTTAAAGACCTGTGCAGAACAGTTGTGGGGAACTTTTCACCATATATTTTTTAGAGTCTCTTAAGCTACAAAAGTCCCAAGAATAATGGAAGAATTCTGTGCCAAAAAAAGTGTGCCTACGATTTTAGACCAGTTGCTAGAATTATGAAAGTTTTTTTTTTTTTTTTTAAAGTTAGGGAAGTGATTTTACAGCAAATAGAGTCTAGCCTTGATCCATTACAATTTGAGGGTAGAGGTGTGGAGGATGCCATTTCTTAATCTTTTAAATCTTGTTTATAAACATCTGGAAAAACCCAAGGCATTATTTATTGATTTCTCTTCTGTTCTTTATAAAATTCAGCCTTATTTGTTAATATAGAATTCAAATAATTTTAACATTGATTTACATGTTGCTGAATGGATTTTAGATTTGTTTAACAGTAAGATCACAGTGTGTTAAAATTAATGCACAGTCTAAACAGTTTTTTTTGCTGTACTGGGTCTCCTCAAGGATGTTATTCGTCACCTGTGTTATATATCATGACTGTGATAGTGAAACTTCTACAGGAACAGGATCAAGGGCATGGTTGAGTAGTGGATGACTGATGTGGTGTATTAAAATTCCACATTCAGTTAAATGTGGAAAAAACTCTTCAAAGATAGAGTTTATATGAGCTATGATGTGTATTATATATTGTTTATGTATTATGCATTGTCTGTATTTCTGTTACCTTTTGCTGCAAAACTAGTTTCCCCTAAGGGGGACAATAAAAGTAAACAAACAAATAATGGTTTTAAAGAGCATCTTGTGCTTTACAGCCTTATGTACAAAGTTCATAATGCTCAATGTTTCAAATACATAATTAGTGACCTAAAAATGGTGCATCATAACAATGGATCTTTAATATCTTCTTTTTTAGTGCAAAAACTACTTAAATTTGGCTTTGTATCCACAAACCTAATCCTAGACGATATAACATTGGTGTGAGATAAAACGTTTGTCGATTAGAGTGTAATAAAACAAGTTTTATTCTCGTCTCGTCAGTTTTTCAGTTTCAGGTGGGACTGTGAGGTATGAATGTCACAATTGTAGTTTCACTTACTGGAGCTTTTTTATCTATGGGCTTGATGACAAACTTCTTATCGTTGAAGGAAATGTTTCTTATTTCGCTCCAGGGGAATCCAATTTTCGGTGTGAGTCTGTGAAGACAATGATGAAATCATGAGATGTTTTCATTCCAAACATAGTTACGCAAAACCTGAAATTGCCACTTAAAAGGTGGAGGGCAACCATCAGATTTCGCCGGTCAGGCAAAAAACTAAATATTAGCACTGATCAGTTTGTAATGCAGTGAGAATGTTGTACCACAGGCATGACGGCCCATCACTGAGATACTCAAGGAATGCTAAGACAAAGAAGGGCCTGCGATTAACGTGAGCCGATGACATCACAGCGAGGAGTGTGATTAGATGTCTTTGTGGAGCTCATGGGAGTGGCGTTACAACAACGCCTTCCAACGTGCATGTCACACTTTCTTTAGCGTAGCTAAGAGAACACAAAGCTATTGCGGCCCACCTCGTGTGACACACCACAAACCTGCCCTAAAGCAAATGGCAGAAATGCTTCAAATAAATGATGGTAATAAATATGGCATGGAAGATTTTTTTTCTAAGGGTAGTGCAGTGTAGGGTGCCAAGAATTTGGGGGGAAAGAAGAGTGGAACAAATACACTAGACCAATAAACTGTCATATTTCATTAGCATTAAAACATTTATACAATATTACATTTAAATCATTTATGTAAGCATTTAAATAGGCCCTAGTTTTTGTCCTTGTAGTGCTATGACTGTATAGTCGGTCTCACGCTTGGCTTTGATTGGCTCTAGTGGGAATAGATTTCCAGAGAGATTGTCGTGCTGACTTGGTCTAGGTGGAATAGAGCTGCTAAAGATGCTTATTTTTCCCTCCTGTGGACAGAAGGCATGCAGTATTTACAATGGTTATCCAAAAATGTACGGATATAGCATTTTCCTTAAATGGTAGAATAAGTAAATAAATAAATAAAATAATATTACAATATTATACACCAGTACATGTTTATATAATATATTATTAGTAGTATAAATAAAATAATATTATATACAGCAAAAGTTTGGAAACTTAAAAAAAAAAAAAAAATTAAGTAGTGTCTTTGCTCACCAAATATACATTTATTTCATCAAACAGTAATATTGTGAAATATTACAATTTAAAAGAATTGTTTTCCATGTGAATATATTGTAAAATATATTTTTTTCCTGTGATGGTAAAGCTGAATATCCAGTCTTCAGTGTCACATGATCCTTCAAAAATCATTGATATGCTGATTTAAGAAACATTATTATTATTATTAAAACGCTGATTCATCCAGTAGTAATGAAACAAGTGAAGTCATTGAATCATTCATTCAAACCACTTTTTAATTATTAATTCAGAATCAGATTAAATATTTTTAAATAGACTGCAGAATTTAACATTTTGTCATAACCTCTAGAAAATTGCGCTATTTTGCGTAGTTGTCTGTTCAGAATCGTGATTTGAAACAAATGTGAAGCTAAGAATATGGGCCAGTCGGCAGAAGCACAGCTAACACAACACTTTACACCGTACAAACACAAGCAAAGATCAGATGAATGTGAACTGTTTCACAGGTCGTTGTGCAACATGTGTGCACTCGAGAAGCCTTCTCTCAGTCACACACACACACACACACACAATCCTTGCCCAACAGTTTCAAGGACTGCACAGCTTGAAAAACCAGTCTTTGTTGCTATGGTTAAAATAGAGGGCATTGTGGGGGAAAAGCCATTAGACGCCACTGCACTTATGTGCACACACAGAGAGATCTCTGTTTAAAGAAACAATGGAAATAAAATAGATGTTACTTCAAAGAAGAACATCGTGTTCTAGGAATCATGTCCTCAAATCACCAAAAGCACTCCTCAATAGCTTGGATTTCACAGATTGGTGTAAATTAAATGTGCAGGCCAAAAGTATTACAAAGTAGCTATACTAGGTAACCATACAGTACTCATAGTATACAGTACTAACAACTGATATCATTATTTTACCATGGTGCTGGCAGAGTGCTTTTTTTGTAATCTAAATTATTTAAAAGAAGTGGAAAACACTGAAGATACATAAGTGTAGTTGAAATGGCACTTCAGATATGAATAATGTCAAATGAATGTAGGTAAAGGCTGAACTCACCTGTCGTCTTTCTCATAAATGTTTAGGCCCAGGGCATCCACACCCAGCCATAGCTCCGATCCCTTCTTGTTCTTGATGTCGAAGTAGTTCACCCCATACATTTCCAGATCCTGAGCAATTTTCAAATACTCGAGCATTGCGTCCTCTCTAGGGATAAATAAAACCGGACAACAAAATGATCAGTTTCAGTTTGTAATGCTGGCTGGTGATATGACCAAAATCTTTTAGCACAGTATGTTATAATATGGTAATAGTATAACAATGTAGTCATAACTAGGGTTTTACACATTAAATAATATTTTATATATTACATAACCATAATCCAAAGAATTAAATAATTTTTATATTATTCTGTATTGTTTTTGTTAACTAAGGTATGTTTGCATGACAACCATGTACTACAAACGGAAAGGTTTTTGCTTTGGACAACGTTGTCAAAGTGATCCTTGTTCACATGGAGCCACGAAAACGACTAAAACACTGTATTATTCATGCCAGGCCAGTAGTTGGCGATGTCACTTTGTGAAAAACACTATGCGCCAATAGACTGAACACGCAATACACGTGCCTGACGTCACCGTTTTCACAAATTCACGTTTTTGTAGTTTACATGGAGAAGATAATGGTATAATTTTCAAAAGTTAGCAGTTTCAGGCCCCCAAAACATTTTTGAATTATGAATTGAATGTTAACATGGAAAGTTGAGACATTATCAACCATAAACTACCGACAGTTATACCAAGTTTATAGCAGTCTCACAGATTGCAAACTATAGTTTGCAGATTCACACTGGAATTTTTTAAATTGCGCCGCAGACATATTAGGCTATGAATGGCAAAACAGAATCTCTACCAACTGACATTATCATTGCATGGCATAACGTATATCGTCAAACCACTCAGGCCTATAGAATGATTTATCAAGCAAGTCAATCAATAAATGCGCCTGACTGTCGTGTTAAGATTCTCTACTGACATTTTAAAAATCTACATTTAGCATCACACTGTCCTCCGACCACCTTGTTCTCTAGAGACTGAAAAGCCTGTGTGTGGAATGTGTGGAAACCCAATACTCTATAATCTTCTTTTCAAGACGTCCACTCAAAAAACACAATTACACACAAAACTGCATGTGTGCAATTCTCAGATAAGATGATGTCATAATAAAGGGGCCATTGATAGCTTTTGCGAGGAAGTCAACTTACTTGAGCATTCCTCGATGTTCCTCATGCCACACTTGAATCCTCTCCTCCCACTGGTCCCGTGTCAACTTGTGCTGGTCTAGAACCCTGCAGGACACAATGTGGAAATGGGCAATGAAACCACAAGACAAACAAGGACTTGTTTCTAAACTAAGTTTTGTTATCTGAAACCTGAAAAAATTATGAGAAATGATTCAAATGAATTCAAATCATGTATGTCCAGGAGGACATGCCCCAGCTAAGCCAAACCTCTGTGTCTCACCGTTGGGGCAGGAGACGATCTGACGTCAGGTATCCAGGCCTGTGCATTTCCTTACTGAAATCACCAAATTTGGCCTGCACTGAATAGGAGGCCAGAAGCACCGCAGTCTCTGGAGGACAGTAGATCTCGTCACTCAGAATGCCATCTTTTACTTGCATGAAGAACAGCTTTTGAGTGATCTCCTGGATCAACTCATCCGACACATCTTCTGGGAAGAACTTAGCCCGGAACTTAAACTGGATGGGGTTCTCCTTCTTTACATCCTGCGCGGAGACCTGCGATAAATGAGTTGATTTCATACGTTAGGATTTTAAGGAAGCACTGATGGAAATAATTCACAAATGTCAAATTCTTTGAAAGCCTGACATCTAATTTGAATGGTTTTATCTGTACACCAGTTAGTTTTGGTGCTTAAACTGACTGACCGAGCAGCATAAGTGCCAAGAGTGTTTTTATATAGTAAAGCAGCACTATTTCTATTTCTTTATGAGCGTGTGAGAGCTGCAAAAAAAAAAAAAAAAAAAAAAAAAAATTGAGGGGGGGGGGGGGGGGGATGAAATGTGAATGTGATAAAAAAGCTCCCGGTTTGCTGTGCTTCCAAATTTGTCCAAAAAGAAAGGAAAGAAAGAGTGAGAGTGAGTATATTACTACTGTAATATTTCCCTGTAATTAGTTAACTACCTTAGTTAAGACAAACTAACAATGAAAAACAATTCTAAATCATTTATTAATTTTAATTAAATGTTAAATTTCATAAATTTACTAATAAATTATTAAAATTTTAAAAAAAATTGCATCTGTTAATATTTAAATGGACCTGAGCTATCATTAACTAACAATGAACAGTTGTATTTTTACTAACTAACGTTAACAGGTGAATTTCTCATTGTTAGTCATTTCAGTTGAATTAACTAATGGGACCTTATTGTAAAGCTTTACCAATTTTAATACAGTATAACTGTAAAATTTCAAAATGTAATATTTATGGCTTTCTTATTTCATTTTCAAAGGTGAACCATCCAGATTTTACTCTGAAATAAAGGAGAATATTTAAGGGTTCCCTGTGGTTTTCCTCCAGGGTTAAACAAGTGCTCTATCTCTCTCTCTCTCGTCGTCCATTTGAGCTCTGATCTGTGAGGTGTTTATGAGAGGAATGAAGCCAAACAAGCTTCTTCTGAAAATCACCCTTTTTTTTTTTTTTTACTGCTCCTGATTTATGGTGGTTAAAACCTCATTTATGACCTGGATTTGCTCAAATATTTTCACACCTTATTAGAATAACAATCCTAGGACACTGTATATTTCTGGTCATAGTAATCTAGTAAAATCAGTCACAAATGTGAAAAAATGGTGACCATATGACCAAGTCAAAAACAGCTGGTCATCTGGATTGATTCAGTCAGATTTAATCAAGTAGCTTATAGTTACAGGTTGGGTTCAGTTTTGGGTATTTTGTGTTACTATGTGGATATCTTCCTCTTATTAGAACTAGATTGCAATTAGTTTGTCATCATGAAATCTAATTTTACTAAAGTTAAATTAAGAGTTACTAAAGTACATCATTGTTAGTTGACCACTCCTGATAACCATTTTACAATTTCAAATATGAATTATATTAATTATTAATATTAAAGGGACATTGTCTGCAGAGCCACAGGTCTGCTACCGCCAAGCACGAAATCAGCCGCCGGCCCGCCGCTGACCCTTACATTTTGAAAAAAACCTAATACTTATTCTAATCATTAAAAAAAAAAAAAAAAACAGCAGACTGAAACAATCCAAAATAGGGTTGTCACGGTACCAACATTTCAGTAGTCAATACTACTAGTAAAATTTTGCAGTTCTCTGTACCAAATATACTCTAATGAACAAGACAAAACGGGACAAATTACAGTTATCCGTTAATCTTTGCAGTTTGCGATTAAACCTCGCATTTAAATACAGTTGTAAATCCAGAAACTTTGTGTGTACTTAGCCGCATGAAAAACTAAACTTGTAATCAGACTGTGAATGTTGGGTTATAATAAACAAACCAAGAGAACATCTCCCTTTATAATAATTATGGCTGTCAATCTCTAAAGAGCAAACTCACTGAATTCTGTACTATCGCATTACGTAAAATGTCTTAATTGTACAATAAATCTCTTATTTGCATAATGTTTGTACTTTGTTGGTAGTAATGAAAGGATTTGCGAGTGTGTGGCTCGTGTTGTACAAAACCTTGTGTTTTATATCTGTTTTAAGCAGATTATGACTAGCTTCTCTGATTGGTCAATGCGTTAACACACTCCACAGATATGATTGTGATCGGCTAATATGCTCAACGCTTGTAAAAACACACTATAAATAGAAACCTTTGAAGGTCGGAGGGCGCTCAAACACAAATGAGTGCGTTTTGAATGAAGCATCTATTGGCGGGTACTCGGTACTGTAGAAATGCTGGTACTGTCAACTTTTTCTTTTTAGTACCAACTGATAGTTCCAGTACGTTTGACAACCCTAATACGAAGTATGAAAAAAGACATCAGTATGACAATAAGTAATTCATTTCCATGTGTAAGGAATTCCGCTTTCCTTCGAAGTGTATTGCATCAACTGTACAAAGACAATGAGGAAACGCATAAATCAAATGTTTAACCTACTGACCGAGTCAGTCCAGCAAGTAAGGCATGTATGTGGAGTGGAAATCTATGCATTTTAAATAATTAAAATACATTTATGAAAACAGAGTACATACTTAAGTCAAGTAATAGACGGTAGTCAGGAGAGATGCCAGATTTAATTTTACGAGGATGAAAACGAAAACTCTGACTAAGATTTATTAAAGCACATTCTGTAGAGAAAATCAGAATATCATGGTGCTGACAATCAACTTTCTTACCTTTTTATCAAGTTTCAGCCATGTAAGGTACCCTTTGCTGTCCATATACTGTAGTCCGAAGTACCATATTTCACGTAACCCAATGGTCTTCACCACCTGTCAGGAAAAATAATGACACCTTTTAACACACAATAAATGGATTAATGAATTATTAAGCGGTAGTTGGCTGCTTTATGACAGTTGTACATTTGGTGCTTTGAAATATAACATGGCACATGCTTGAATTTTGCAGAAAACAGAAAAATGGGAATATTTTAAGAATAAATACTGAATATACTATTTTTGGCTTCTTCCCATCACCAAATAGGCCATTAGCTCATCCACACTCATTAGCTTTAGCAGGGATGGGTGTGATAGAGCACCAGAGGTCCTAAAGGCAAAACTTTAGATTTCAAAAGGTCTATATGCATGAACACAATTTCCCAGAGGATTTGTGCACAATGGTATTTATTACGGTTTTTGACTAATGCTGCAGCGACCATCATCTGCTGGTCCAACTTGAGTTTAGAGCTACACCTCGACAGCATGTAAAATAAATAGCATTTTCAACACTGACACCACGTTGAAAACTTTTGAATGATGAGGAACATTTTTAACAGAACTAATTTGACACAAGTAAAGGTCAACAGGAAACTTTAACAATGCCTTGAGCTCTCTATACAACGCAATTAAAAGAACGATTACCATCTGTAAATTTCTGAAACACAAACTGCACTACAGGAAGTGTTAGGTGCATATTTATTAATCGATTTCATTCTCTCAGATCTGTGTCCAAACCATAATGGTGATTGAAAACAAAGAATTACCCACAAAGCATGTGCACATACGCGTGCCAATGACATGACAGACACATTATGTTTATAAAGCACACAACCAAACTCTCTTTCAAAATATCCTCTTCTTGGAATCTTCGTGCTCAAAAAAAAAAAAAAAAAATTTGCATCTCAGTCTACTAACCACACAAAGTGTTTATGAACAACCGTATTTAGCATGTATTCCTCTGTGGGAATGTAGAAGATAACTTATATGGGACAAATTCTAGTAAAAAAAATTGTAACAGAAACCAAATCAAGGCAAATGTTTTACACATCTGCATTTGATCAAAACAACATTTCAACAATAGTGTTTCCTCCAACCAATAAAGACTTTCTATTGCCTTTTATAACCATTCACAATCATGCCAAATCACAGAAGAAAAAAAGATCCAAACTGGTGACAAGGACACAACAGAAATGTTGTAAACCAGCTCAACAGGTTCTAATAATCTCTAAGATAAGTGACAAAGCTAAGTAAAAAACAAAACAAAAACAACAACAAAAAAACAACAACAAACTGTAGAACAATTCCTAGAATACATTTTTACAATTAAAGACATAAAACTAGCAAAATCAGCTTAAGCAATATGCATGCTTCAACCCAATAAGAAGAAATACAAAACACATCCAGAGCTGGGTCCAATTTCTAAGACTGAAGCTAGAGAACGGAGAGAAGAAAAGGCTTTATTTAAATGAAACATCCTGCTAAGATATTTGATAACAACATTGGGCATCATTTTATTTAATGCGTTGTACTTTAGAGTTCCATAATTTTGCAGGGATTTAACTCCGCCTGCCAGCATGGTCAGCTGGACTCTCAGTGAAAATCTCTCATCTATACCGGGTGCCATCCACAGTTCAGGACTGCCTCTTTAAGAGTACTATACTCTGAAGTGGATTCTGGTTCTGTTCCACATGGAAAAAACTAGAGTGTGCTCAGAGAGGGAAGGCCCTTATTCACTGTTTCCACAGTTGTGACAGTCAATGAGCACATTGGTGTAATGGTCAATGAGTCATGATTCAAGGGATTACTGTATGTTCTTTTCAAGAAGAAAAAGCCTTCCTGTGAGGTTTTCGCGGTGTGTGGGACCTTCTATTTGGAGGGGATTATCCCATGTCACCAAGCTGGTAATTAAATTAGGTCATAGGCATTGGAGCTACTGACAGACACTTGCCCAGTGAAGTCTGAGATTGTCCTGTGATGTCCTCAACTGTTTGACAAATGATTTAAAACATTCTTTTTAAAAATAATGTTTGATATACTTCATATTCAAATAATCCAATTTAAGATTGGATTCAAACTTGAGCAAAGTTATTTTTGTGGTTAAGCCATGTACCACCATTGCACTTTTTTTTGTTTGAACAACAAGAATTTGACTGAAAACAAATGTGAATTTGTCATTTGCATTCTTGATTTACCTTTTAACATTTCTCTGAATAACTGTTTGCAGACATTTTCCTCTGCTTCTGCTGAAGGACATGAATTTGTTTAAGATCGAGGAATTATGGGAATAGAATGAGAAGTCATTGAGGGATTAAACTGATGGATTGCAGATATCCGGTATGCATTGTCTGTTACACAACCTGAACTTGTAAGTTCAAATCAAATAGTCTCTTTTTCATATTTTACACATCGATTGCAGCCAAATATTTGCTGAAAAACATAACTTTACTATCTGTTGTTATAAAATGAATAGTTCAGACAATTTATTACATTAATGCAATCAAAAGTAAATTGTTGAAAAAAGTTCAGATTATAAATCTAACCAAACAGAGAATTTGGCACATGATGTTTAGTGAGGTACTTTCAGCTAAAATGTTTCTCAGCCCAGTATAAGGTAATATTTGCTGCCAGAAAAGGATTTTGCAGTACACAGGGCGGGGGTGTGCATCTCATCATTTGTAAACAGAAATATCATCACCAGCCAATGTTTACATAAAATAGGTGATGATTTCACATGCACACTAGTTTATACCCAGGGCAAAGTTGAGGATTGTGATCATATTTTCAGTCTGTTATATCTTTTGAAATAAATAAATATAGACTCACTGGCCACTTTATAAGGTACACCTGTTCAACTGCTCATTAATGCAAATATCTAATTAGCCAATCATGGCAGCAACTCAACGCATTTGGGTAGACATGAGGTGCGGTCCATTTGAGTACTCACATTTTGTAACTATTATTCACTCACCTAAAGGATATTTAGGAACACCATACTAATACTGTGTTTGACCCCCTTTCGCCTTCAGAACTGCCTTAATTCTGCGTGGCATTGATTCAACAAGGTGCTGAAAGCATTCTTTAGAAATGTTGGCCCATATTGATAGGATAGCATCTCGCAGTTGATGGAGATTTGTGGGATGCACATCCAGGGCACGAAGCTCCCGTTCCACCACATCCCAAAGATGCTCTATTGGGTTGAGATCTGGTGACTGTGGGGCCATTTTAGTACAGTGAACTCATTGTCATGTTCAAGATACCAATTTGAAATGATTCGAGCTTTGTGACATGGTGCATTATCCTGCTGGAAGTAGCCATCAGAAGATGGGTACATGGTGGCCATAAAGGGATGGACATGGTCAGAAACAATGCTCAGGTAGGCCGTGGCATTTAAACGATGCCCAATTGGCACTAAGGGGCCTAAAGTGTGCCAAGAAAACATCCCCCACACCATTACACCACCACCACCAGCCTGCACAGTGGTAACAAGGCATGATGGATCCATGTTCTCATTCTGTTTACGACAAATTCTGACTCTACCATCTGAATGTCTCAACAGAAAACGAGACTCATCAGACCAGGCAACATTTTTCCAGTCTTCAACTGTCCAATTTTGGTGAGCTCTTGCAAATTGTAGCCTCTTTTTCCTATTTGTAGTGGAGATGAGTGGTACCCGGTGGGGTCTTCTGCTGTTGTAGCCCATCCGCCTCAAGGTTGTGTGTGTTGTGGCTTCACAGATGCTTTACTGCATACCTCGGTTGTAACGAGTGGTTATTTTAGTCAAAGTTGCTCTTCTATCAGCTTGAATCAGTCGGCCCATTCTCCTCTGACCTCTAGCATCAACAAGGCATTTTCGCCCACAGGACTGCCGCATACTGGATGTTTTTCCCTTTTCACACCATTCTTTGTAAACCCTAGAAATGGTTGTGCGTGAAAATCCCAGTAACTGAGCATTCAGTTTGGAGTTCAGGAGATTGTCTTGACCAGGACCACACCCCCAAATGCATTAAAGCAACTACCATGTGATTGGTTTATTAGATAATTGCATTAATGAGAAATTGAACAGGCGTTCCTAATAATCCTTTAGGTGAGTGTACAAACTAGAGCATTTATGAATGGTAATGGTGATCAATGTTACATTTGCGTATTCTATTGTATAAATAGGTATGACAAAGTAAGGGCTGGTTGACAAAGGCCCTGTTTTTGCTTCGACAAACGCGAGACACAGGCAGTGGAATGTGGAAAAACCGCAAGGTCTCGAGACGTGCCTTTTGAAAGTTTACCTTATTTTAACCATGGATTGACACATACATTAACCAAATCAAAATGTATTTTTATATGGCATGACTGTTACAGTACAGCTTCAAATCTGTTAATAGTCAATTAATAGCTGCAATAGTCAATTGAATATACATGTATATAATTAATATAAGTTTTGATGATATTTATCAGATGCATAATGTGTATTTTGTATATATTATATGCATTTTAAATTAAATTACAATAATTATTTGTTATGTCATAATCCACGCGGCCCTGTCATTGCCTTTCTTTGATGTTGCAGGTCGTTCCGAACGAGCGATTCTTGTCAGCGAAGTCCACGGATATCCCGTGCTCAGGGAGTAGAGAGCATTGAACACTGCGAAAGGGCCCTGTCAGTCAGAACATACTTATGATCAAGACGATCTGCTGAAGTTCAAACTGAGCATCAGAATGGGGAAGAAAGGAGATTTCAGTGACTTTGAACGTCTCATGGTAGTTGGTGCCAGATGGGCTGGTCTGAGTATTTCAGAAACTGCTGATCTACTGGGATTTTCACGCACAACCATCTCTCGGGTTTACAGAGAATGGTCAGAAAAAGAGTAAATATCCAGTGAGCAGCATTTCTGCTGGTGAAAATGCCTTGTTGAGGTCAGAGGTGAACGGCCAGACTGGTTTGAGTTGATAGAAAGGCAACAGGAACTCAAATAACCACTCGTATGCAGAAGAATATCTATGAACACACAACACTTGAAGCAGAGTTACAGCAGCAGAAGACACACCGGTGACTCTCCTGTCAGATATAAGAACAGAAACTGAAGCAACAATTCAGATGGTCGGGTCAGAATTTGACGAAAACAACATGAACGCATGGATCCATCCTGTCTTGTATCAACAGTTCAGGCTGCTGGTGGTGTAATGGTGAGGAGGAGATTTTCTTGACACACTTTGAGCCTCTTAGTACCAGTTGATCATCATTTAAACACCACAGTCTACCTGAGTATTGTTGCTCACCATGTCCATCTCTGTATGACCACAGTGTATCATCTTCGGATGGCTACTTCCAGCGGGATAACACGCGTCACCAAGCTCAAATCATCTCAAACTGGTTTCTGGAACATGACGATGCGTTCACTATACTCAAATTAGATTATATTTCAGTGAATCACTAATTTTCATGTTATAATAATAATAATATAATAGGAAAATGGCAGAAAGCAAGTTTGAGCTGACATTGAGACAACTATTTGTAACCACTGAAGTCCTTTCAGTATTTAATGCAGTTATGTCTTGAGTAACGGTTTAGTTGCAGACCTGGTCAAAGAGCTGCTTGCCAGTTGTGCTGGGCTGAACGGCGAACTCCAGCTCCGCGTCCATCGAAGTGACGCGAACATTTACCTAAAGAGAGAGAGGGGGAAAAAAAGAGAAATTTCATTAGCAACTACTGTTGACATCTGTGTTTTCAAATACAGAAACAGTGGAAGAAAATGGTCATCTACTACAAGATGGTTACAACTTAGCAAGCAGCAAGCAGATGACCCAGAATGGGATTCTCCAAACATATGTGGCTTGAAAGAAACTGGGAAAAACTGCAGAAGTGGCTGCGCAGAACAATGTGCCTCAGCCACTATTTGAAAAGGGGAAATGCCAATCTATTCTACAGTTAATGTTTGACAGGAAATTGTCAACAGGCAAAAGGCCGAAGCTATTTTACCATCAAATTTGCACCATTTTATGGAACAACAGAGTCATTTTCAAGCTATTTCCCAAGAAACATGAAACAGAGGCGTTTCTTCACAATGAAGACAACAGACTCACAGAATCAAGGAACAAGGAATCATTTGTCAGAGCCAATAAAAAAAAAAAAATCACGTCTAGAGGAAAGTATTAAAAGCAGTTCTCATTCACTGAAGAAAACAGCTGTCTAAGAGAAGTTTCCAACAGACAAGGATTAGCATTGTTGACATGACCCATCTAAGCACGATCGTAAAACCCACATCTGATCACATGATTACCATGAGAACTGTTAAAAATAATGGTGACTGAGAAGAGAAAAAAACTACTCCTAGATTATGTAACTGCTTTAAAACAAATGATCCACTATGAAAAGTCATAACTATACAGAAACTCAAACAAGTGTTCAGACTAAAGCAAAGAGCAGACAATACAGATTCCACTCTTTACACTGGTGGAAAACAATTAATAAAAAATGAATAGTATATTCTTAAATATCATCATCTCATGTTGTTTAAAATGCTGTATGACTTCTTATCATAACACAAAATGGTCAATTTAAAAAAACAAACAAAAAAAAGTGCATGTCTATTTTTCCAAACAATAATAATTATTGTTGACAGCGATGGATTCAGGAATAAGGCATAGAGTTGGAATATAACACATGAGTCATACAGACTGCTTTTATCTTTTGTTGGTGCTTTTGTATAATTTTTAAAGTAGCATTTATTGTAATTCTATTGGGAAAAAGGACCAGTACGTACTTTCTTTAATGGAATATAATATTTTAAACATAAATAAATAAAGTCATGCTGAACTCTGTATGCTATTCCTTTAAAACCTCATCATTCGAAAAATAATCACCGCTATTAGGTCAGGACATTGTTTGGTCCACATGTGACATATTTCATACACTATATTTGAATTGTATTATTAATTAACAGAAACCAGATGATGCGTGGCGATGCCATCACAGTCACTTTCCAAAACTTCTACAGACACTCCTAACTCCTAACCATCACCAGAAGAGCTTAAATCCATGGTATTAATCTGGTACTGGAAGCACTACTTTCTTTTGTATTATTCTTACGTGTACACTGTTTTAGATAAAAGCATGTACTTCATAAATTTATAACTTAATATCAAGATAGATTTATCAAATATCAAAATTTTTGCTCAGCCAGTCTTACTTAACATAGAAGTATATAAGTGACTGATCAGTTGTAGTGCACAATCAACACCAAAAGCATTATAACACGGAAAAAACGTCCTGTCCCAAGCTTAAGAGGACTACCGGGACCTTTCCTGAAAACAGCACTGTGATAATGGCTTCACACACACAAGTCACACGGACATTCAAGGATGGTGTTAGTTAATTAATTAATTAATTAAATATACAATTACACATAATGAACAACACAAACACATAACTTGATCTAGACCATTCACCGACAAAAAATTCGAAAGAAAAGGAATCATAGGCCTGCTGTGTACATCTGAAATCTAATGGAGAAGAGTTCAGCTTAAAGCCTGGCATCCAACTCGCCAAAGAGGGGGAGATGGAGGGGTATCCATTTACTCCACGAAACAAAGGGTCTCTTTCAGAAACGTCCTCTCAGTGGTCCACCTCCTGCATCAGGCTGCATTTTAATAGAGTCTCACCATTTCTCTGCATTGCTCTCAGAAAGGTTTCAGCTGCCCGACTGGCGTTAGACTAGCGAAATCAAGTACAGTCACCAATCTCAGGTTCCAACTATCGTCATGTGGCGACAGGCGTCATCAGACCAAATAATCTATATTACAAGAGCTTAAAGGTCTAATGACTATATAAAAAAAAAGGTTCACTGATATAACCACACATATGCATTTAATCTACAAACAATGCTACACTCTTAAAATAAAGGTTATTTATTAGCATCTGGTTCCACAAAGAAACTTTAACATCCATGGAGCATTTCTATTGCACAATAGTGAATAATTTAAAGAAAAATTGTCAAAATGCTCTAAATTTTTAAGAACTGTTCACTGAAAGGTTAACTGGAGAACCCAAAATTGGTTTTATATAGGATTACTGACTGGTTTGGAACAACATGAGGGTGAGTAAATTAGAGCCCGACCGATATATCGGCAGGCCGATATTATCTACCGATATTAGGCATTTTCCTAACTATCGGTATCGGCATTTATAGTGGCCGATAAATGAATATTAAAAAAAAAATGCGGGTGCGGTGATTCATGCAAGGGTGGCGATGCCAATAAAGCACATAAAAACTGTCACAAAGAACTGACAAAAGTAATGATTGTGAATATAGCAAGGAGACATTTTAATTGTTTATTAATAAACAAGTGTTTTCGGTCAGTGTCACTGCAAAGTTGACAACGCTGACTCGCGTTGAATGAAAATGATTGCTTTATATAATTATAACACTATGTTTCACGTTTAGTACAGTTTGCTTACTACTTTAAAAATGGCATAAAAGTACTGTACATATGTAATTAAAAACGTTTTCATTATGATATTATTAATTTTACTTTAGTAAAAAGATCTGAGTTCTTCCTCCACTGGTAGAGATTAGAGGAATTAAGACTAAAAATAGAAGATAATACGGTTTTGTCAGTGACACTTGATATATTTATTGATACAAGTTATGTTTTATATAACGTGACTAAATTAAAAGACAAAGTCGTTAGTGAAGATTATGCAACAGTATTTATAATTTAATATAATATAACATGCAACTAGTTTGGTTACAGCTCAAATGTATCATTCTCATTCTATCATTCACCCTGTCTCCATTACATATCTTTGTCACACAAGTGTTTGATCACCACATTTGAGTGATCATTGCAAAACATTTATATATTTATTCTGTTTATACTGTGTATTCTATATACAGTACCCATCGAAAGTTTGTACACACCAATAGGAAAGTGTGTCCAAACTTTTGACTGGTACTGTACTATAATACACAACATAATATTGCTATTATAATATAGCTACATTATAATATACACATAAATAATATCGGCCGATTTATCGGTATCTGGCTTTTTTGATCGGTATCGGCCCCCAAAAATCCATATCGGTCGGGCTCTGGAGAAACTGTTGACAGAATTTTCAATTTTGGGTGAACTATCCTTTTAACACGGTCCTGAATTACACAGTAGACGGGTTTTGGTATTGCATGCATCATGGAAGTTGAGAAATTAAATGTCCGATAAATGGTGCTAAATGTGTATTGCTCTACTGTGGTTAAATTTACCTAACCACCTTCAATAAACCAAAACCTATCCAATAATGTAGGGCTGTGCGATTAATCGTAATTGATTTTCGATTTCGGCTTCCACGGATTATGAAAACAAAATAACGAAGGTAAAACGATTATTGTGCCACGGTCACATTGTCCAGTGCACCTTCCTTTCCTTCACAGCGACGTGCTTTTGTTCCTTTCTAAAAACCCAAACTTAACATTCAAATCAGCCAGATAAGTGAGTATTGTTAAATACAGTCTACTGTTGCTAAACTGCGGGACGTGTTTAAAGCAAATGGGCTTCAGATACGCGCCTAAAACTCGTACACACAGAAATGCCGAAAATGTCAAAATTCCTTTTTGGACTAAACACAGTGGGTTATGTCTTAAGTAAGCATACACAGTCAATGCATGTGTAACAGTATATTGGATCGGTGCATTAGCTCTTAAAGTGACAGCAGCCTAAAAAAACTGCTGCTGTCATTAATAGTAATCAAACAACAAATAACAAAGGAAAATCCCACACTGATTGTGGCTGAATAACTTAAGAAGCTTTAATAAGGATTAATCTAAATGTAATGTGTACAGTAAGACTAGGCTATGCAGTGTTATTTTACATTTGATTATTTTTTTTAGCTGTATCTGAATACCACTATTACCACTGTTAGTAGGCCTACATCTTCCTGAAAAACGTAAAACTGTTTATTTATTTTATATTTTCATTCTGTTTTATTTATATTTTCTGTTTTGTTTTTAATTAGTTTATTTGTTCTTATTATTGTATGGCTGACTGTTTACTTGTCTTATATCATTATTTTTAAGGACCTTCTTCTTACATAAGTTAACCTAGTATTAGTTTATTAAATTTCACTAATATTTAAAATTACTTATATTGTGAAACTTTGACTTTGATCATACTGCCCACTAATAATCGCGAAAAAAAATTGACCAAAATAATCATGTTTGTGTGATGCTGCGCCTCCCTGTGTGTAATAAGCAGAGTGTACGCGCGTTGTGCACCCGCCTATAGGCACATATTACTAATGTGCCATTTAAATAACAAAAAAACTAACACTGACTTTAGACCAGATTTTTGTTGGTCAGTGACGCAGTCCATTTCAGTTCTCTAAAAATAGCAACACGCCAACAATGCACCTGAACACACCTCGCTCTTAGACCAGAATGCCCAGAATGCCCACAAATGGGCGTGAATGCATTTGCTACTTAAAGAACATGGCGCAGGACGTGAAAACTGCGTCAGGCTGAAATTAGCAAAAAAAACTTGCGCCGCATTGCGCTGGGTGTATGATAGGTCCCAATTTGTGTTAACAGAAATTCCAGTGAGTTTGATTTGAAATGTCACCCTCATGTACAATAAAATTTGACAAAAATTAAAAAAAAAAGTTCCTTTGAACTGGCTTTAGCCTGAAGTCCCGATTTGGATGGTTCTGTTAGTCTTTCGTTGAGCTGGTATGAGCTAAAGCCAGAGAGCACATAAGCACATTGATTGCCGCCCAATGTGCTTTTGTACTACATCACCAAAGGGCGTGACAGGCATTGTCTGGTTATCAATTATTCAATAGAACAAATGATAAAGATTTGAGAGGAAACACCCTCAGCTGCTGAAAGTGCTTATTATAGACACACCTGAAACAGGAGGGAAAATATTAAATATCTATATATAATATAGAAAACAGAAACCCTCACATCCTCTTTATAGGGGGTTTCAGAGAAAATTCAAATCAAATGTGTAATCATTTTATCAGAATCATTACTGATAGCCCATCTTGATTTAAAAGCATCTAAATGACTCTTTTAAACCCGAATCCTCCACTTGAATCCAATCTAAACTGACCATGGCACCAAGAACAAGCATTTTTGTATTCAGTGTTTCGGTAGGCAGTGCTGAGGGCCAGGAATGAATGAGAAGCAGCATGATGATGTCATTTCCTCTGTACTCTTCCTGACAATGCTGTTACTATCTTAAACAAACTGACATGCTTCAAGCTGCACTTGCTGTTTTCAGTGTTCATAAGCAAATTCAATATGATGTTTGTTTCAAACATTTTAGCTAGGCTTACACAAGTCACACATTCTCAGTATTACAGTTTTGTTAAAGATAAACAAGCCAAAAACAGGAATAAATGATCCAAAAGCCTTATAAACCAAGCCTTGAAACAAATGCCTCTGAGAAGTAACTGAGTGAGAAGCACTGACAGAATTTGCATAAAGTCAAAGATTTATAGATAAATTCCTAACATTTAGAAACTACAATGGTTTGAATGTATAACGTTTAAGAACTAAACTTTCATTACATGTTAAGATACACAAGCATGTTTTCAATCATAAAAGAAAAGGTCCAGAACATTTCAAAACACTGAACATAAGTTGAAACAACTCTAAAAACTCAGACCTTCCATACAAACAAACATTTTACCAATAAGAACAAGACTTGAAGAATACTTACAGGTTTAGGCATTTTGAGTCCTGTTGTAGTAGATCCCGTCAAAGTTTCAGAATAATGTGAGTTTCCACGGAGCCTCCCTCTGAAGCAGAAAGAAGAGAAACGCGTTTGAGCAGCGCTAGTGAGAATGACTCACAAACGGTCTGTCATTTAAACATGGGTGAGATTAAACCCTGACGCACTCCATACAGCCAAATGAATCACGATTAAAAACTGGAACTCAACATTGTGACAGCCTCACCCAAAAGGGGTAACACCGCCTGCCTTAAAGTCCCCACCCCATTCTGCAAATATTTGCTCCAGTCTCTGTTTCCCAAAGATCAACCCTTGACAGGGAATGCAGCCAAATATTCAGTTGTAAATGTAGCGGTACCAGAGTCAAGCAAAGCTACTCTGCTATATATGCTATATATATATGCTATATAACATATATAAACACAAAAATAAATAATTATTATATTTATACAAAAAAACAGAAAAAAAAATAAAAGAGAGAGAGAGAGAGAGAATTTCCTGCCCTCAGCTGTCTCTCTAATATTATTTGAATTACTTCTCATTAGACATCATGTACACTTTAAAAACAATAAAGGTTATTTATTGGCATTTCTGCTTCCATGAAGAACATTTAACATCCATGGAACATTTTAATTGCACAACATGTTCTTTATAGTGGAAGAGGATTCTTAAAGGGACAGCTAACCCAAAACTTACATTTCTGTCATCGTTTACTCACCCTCAAGTTGTTCAAAACCTGTAAGAATTTCTTTCTTCTGTTGAACACAAAAGAAGACAATTTCAAGAATGTTGGTAATCAGACAGTTGATGACAGTGAAAGAAAATACTATGGGGTCCATCAACTGTCTGTGGTTAGCAACATTCTTCAAAATAACTTCAACAGAAGAATGAAAGTCATACAGGTTTGGAACAAAATGAGGGTGAGTAAATGATGGCAAATTTCATTTGTGGGTGAACTATCCCTATAACAACCATTCAGTGTCTATCTACACTGTAGGCTACAACATCACACTAGCTAACAGTCTCGGTTCACGAGTCGGACATGACGAAAGCACTAGGCTAACATGCAGTTCAGTAAGTGAGTCAGATTAATTCAGTAACACCTCCGATTGATTCATCTGTTTTCATGCACTAATACAGATCCGGTTAATGAGAATATTGTTTTCGGGCACCTCATTAGAATCATTTGGTAACCTGCAGCATTTCTCGGGCTGGAGGTTTGTTTTGGATTCACTGAAAGGAACTAACGTTAGCTCATAAGAGTTATTCGTTCGGGATTCAGATTACACCGATGGCATGGTTTCACCAAAGACTGACGTTGCTGAATAGTGCAGGGCACACAGTTAAGAACGGTGTTCCAATTACACCGGCACAGGAAAGCATGTTTGATACGCGTTAACGCGATCGAGGGTAATGAAAATCAGCTGATTTCGATATTTTATAAATAAAAACCGCGCGTTTCATGTTTCCCAAACGTATCACTCACTGGGCTATTTAAACACACATTTGCATCTAAGTTAGCTTATTTGTCCTCATAGTACCGCGGTTCATCTTTAAAAGAGGAACGCTTCCCTCCCCCTTTTCACGACTTATAAACAGCCCATCTTTATGGTAAGATGACTGTCCCATTATTAGAGCAGCACCTGTTGTTGGTAGAGATTTCTCTTTGAACTGGGCGGCGTCATACAAAGAGAAGGGAATGAATGATAGACGAAGTAACTGTGTTGAGGTCTTTGACCCAGGCGATAATCGATAGGAGCAAATCTTACCAGAGCCGGTGAGTAAATTCAGTCCAGCTTCGGTCGATAATTCCCCTCCCTCCGAGGAAATGAGCAGAGTCCGACGCTGGTAATATGGCTGACGGTGCGCTCACCTTTGTGCGCGCGGCTGAATGACAGTCAGCGACTCCAGTTCCTGTTTGAGACACGCGCGCGCGACGCCCACAACGCCAACGGAGGAGACGATGAGAGCGCGCCCTGCTCAAATGTGTCTTCAAAGCCTTTCACATCATAGAAGATAGCTAAATGACTGAAGTTTACTTGAAAAATGATTTCAAATACAGAATAATGTGCAGTAGGGCCTATTTAGGTACTAGGAGGGCACCTGCAAACGGAAGTGCATCATTCAGAAATAGCTAGCATTATAAAGGGGTAAAACAATGTGGCACTGTTGAAGTTCGACAGTGTTTTTTTTTTTTTTTTTGCAGGTCATAAAAGACTCAGATTTTTTTTTTTTTTTTTTACAAATAAAGACTCTAACATTTGTGTCAATGAATATGATTTTCCTTTATCCGGCATTGTAAATTCCTCATCTTAGTGTAAATGTAGGCTACATAAGCCCACTGTAAACATCTTTTGATTGATTGTGATTGATTGTCCAAGGCCATTTTCAAACGTTTCAAGTTTGTGTTTTCATGTTTTATGGGGACTTTCCATAGATGATTTTTATACTGTACTGTACAAATTGTTTATTCTACCCCTAAACCTATAGTACCCATCACAGAACACTTTCTGCATTTTTACATTTTCAAAAAAAACCTCCTCTTCTCCAGCGTGACCAAACAATGTCCCTACGAGGACAAGGATTTTGGATATTGCCATCTTTGTCCCCATAATGTAGGGTTTACCATGCCACACACACATTTCACTTTACCCAACCTGAGCATGTTGAACACAAATTTATAAATGTGGGTTATACTCTCATAATCAAATTTCATGTTAAACAGGACCGCTGAAAAATAAAACATGACTTCACTGTCATGCTGTATCCCCCTTGTATCACTCAAACATTTGCACCTTTATATTCATTTTGCTTGTCTGACAGAGATATGTGAGTGTGTGCTTACTTATACTTTGGAGACTAAATTAAAGATAACAAAATCTGACAAAATAAAGTTGTGTAGTACGTCATAATTTATAGAGGCTACATAAATAAACGTGTGTTGCCCGCTTCTTTAGCCTATGATAGCTTTAATGATAAACAGGTAATTTGATCATCAGTGATTCACTAGAGCAATCATTAGTCATTACATAACAGACTCCAGGAACATCTCAATGTGAAAAGTATGAGGCAATGTTTTAGTCACTACTGCACCTGTTTTTGCAAATTTCACAAGATGAAAAACAACGTATGCGTAACATGAGGAAAAGCTAAGCACTTTCATTCACATGACTGCTGCAAACTGTTGAATAATTAAGGGTAATCGGTTATCTGAGAGAGAGAGAGAGAGAGAGAGAGAGAGAGAGAGAGAGAGAGAGAGAGAGAGAGAGAGAGAGTACAAAACTAATCTATAGAAAACTGTTTAGTCTAGAATAGATGGAGTTTTTGCCCATATAAGGTCTCCAAGTACATCCAGCTTTTATTTCGTGTTTACTTTGAAATGAAACCTCGTGTGTTTGAATGATGTATGGTAATTAGATCATTCAAACATTTACGTCGGTATAATTCTGAATAAGTAAGTACTGTGATGTGACTCAGAGGTATTTCCTTAACGATGTATTTCACAACACGCCCGTTTCTGTTTGTGTGTTGCCCAGAGCTGCACCGACGGAAGTGAAACTCAAAAGCACCTAGTGGGCGTGGCCGTAGATGGGAGTTGACCAATGGAGAAGCAGGATTAAAATAGAGCTGTATATAGCCGACGTGAATGAAAGCTGAAGCGGAACCGTCCAACAGTTCACGTCACGGTGTTTAAGCAAAGGACCAGGCGAGACAGGTAGGCGGAAAAATGGAAATCATTCCAATGGAAATTATTTTTTATAAAGTTTACGAGGACTGACATCATCTCAGTACAGTATCATGGACAATGTTTTGAAAACAGCTCCTCGGTACAACATATATCACATTTGGGGAGGACATGAAAACGAGCCATTAACCTATTCTTCAAGTAATGCTGCTTTTACAAACTAAATAAACGAAAGTCGATCACAAGTTTCCCATTTAAGACACTAGTTTGAGTGATGAGCAGTATTTTTACTCCGCAGCGCCTCCTACAGTGTTGTTCTTGAAGCGCAGTTCTTGAACAGTGTAGTGACAGAAATGTATTCAAATAATATATGAATAATATACTTATAATGACATGCACATTTATTAGATTTTAATAAAGATTGCATGAACCCTTTAATGTTTTCCAGCATCTTTCTGGTTTCCTGATATGACCTGAAATGAGAATAGACTATAAGGTTAACTCTTCACCTCAACTATTAATTAAACTGACATTACATAAACAGATTTTAATTTTACAAATGTGTTAGAGTGATTAAATGTTTCATCCTGTTTACCTCTAATGGAAATCGTTTATTCTTTCATCTGAAAGGCCTCAAATCTTTGGTTAGTGACATCTTGAACGAGCACTGTGGAAGAACAAGAAATCCAAATTATGCCCAAAATTCTGTTATCATTGCCTATAGTGGATCTCAACAAGACAACAGAATGGATAGATCAATCCCAAAGTCAGTGTTATGTATCCGTCACCAGAAAATCGTTAAAAAAGTAAAAGATAAAATACAAAAATCACTCACTGTCAAGCACTGTTCTTGCTACATATCTCTGTTCTAAAGTATTGCTGACTTCTTCCATCAGCCAAGGGAGGAATTCGGTCTCGATATCTGGAGCAGAGATAATGAACTTTCATAGGCAGTATAATGGCAATTCATGTATTATTCATTAAAGAGATGAATTCAGTTTCTCTGTTTTTCATGCACTTGCCTCTCTGCACAGGGTCATAGAAGTACCCACAATCCCTCAGATTGGAATAGACTGAGGGCAACAAGTCAGACAAATACTGTTGAGCAAATGCTCTCGCAGCAATTTTATCTGCTGTCTCCTTCTCTTTTTCCAGCACTGCCTTCTGCTGCTTTATCCGGTTCTCCTGCATTGCATTAAAATACATTGAACATACATACGAAGCATTACCACTCAGAAAATATACATTAACCCTCTTAGATTACTGTCATAACGTCAAGAGAAATGCATTTTATTAGAATTAAGTTTTGGTGCAGTAAACAGTACATTGCTGCTTAGATATATATAAATATAGATATTATTATTTTTTATTGTGTTTATTCTCTATTACAAAGCTTTGTATCAAATAACTGATAGATGTTAAAGAAGTTTTTACTTTAAAAATATATTTCGCACCAAAGTACTAGATATAAAATATATATATATATATATATATATATATATATATATATATATAAATACAATTTATATGTATATAGAATTTATATATTTTACAGTAAAAACCTGTAAATTGGTAAAAATCTGGAAGAAAAAACTGCTATGGTTGATGCAATTGGATGTAATTTTACCATAAAATACTGTCAAATTTGGCTTTTGCAAGTAAAAACTATGAATTACCAAACAAATACCATATAATTTACAGTTGAAAACAGTAAAAGGACATTCCCAGAGGTTCTAGTGTGACACATCAGATATATTTATATTATCAAAAAAAATTAGTTTCTTCTAATTTTTGTTGACATTTTATGCTATTAAGTTAGTTTATAGCATTGTTTTAGTGTCATATGTGTTACATTCACACCAAGGACAATAACCATAACAACAACAATCATTCTAAATATAAAGAAGAGCAGAGTCCACACCTCAAATATAACGATAACGGCACATAGAAAAGTTGTCTTTGGAATTATTGTCAAATTGATTTTTGACAGCCAATGAGAATCCATCCTGCTTTAAAGAGCTTAAGCATTTAAAGTGGCAGACAACATAATGGCAGCTCTCATTTTACAATAAACGATATCGTCCTCTGGTGTGGATGCTACAGTTATTGTTATACCGGTAGTTATCTCTATAGTTTTTTTTTCTTTATTTGTAATTTGTCAGCCGCCCCCTATTGCACTTTGCTGGAACAAATACTTCACACTTAACTGGAGCGAAATAAACCCTAGTTCATACCACAACGCACCAACTGAACTTTTAACCACCAGACACTAAATTGTGCTGTTATTTCCAGACAACAAAACTGTTTAGTGGCCTGTTGCCATTGGCTTTACCTCTGACCACATCCTTGGTGTTTTTTTGGCTGAGCATCATGTTGTGTGTTATTTGTAGTGACTCCCACCTTCTCCACACGGAGGCGCCGTTCCCTCTCCTCTAGCCTCTGCACCTCCACCCGCTCAGCGTCACGGATCTCCTTGAATATCTGCTGCTGGGCCCTCAGGTTAGCCAGCTCCTCCTCCTCCAGCACTTCCAGCAATGCCTGCTCTATCGTCTTCCCCACCAACACCTGCAGCACGGGCTGGACCTCCATGTCAAAATCAAATAGCTGCAGACAAGAAGAACAGATGCAAGTCTTACCACTGGGAAATGATCGGCAGATTTAGAGATGTTAAACGCAACGTTTTCCCTCAAACCTTCATTTAGAATTAGTCTACTGCATGACTCATTTACAGATTGTATTAATTTAATTATATAATGCATTGATTTAGTTTACTGAATGCAACAGCAATTCAATTGTGATGAGCAGGGTTTTGTGTAAAAAAAGAGGGAGTGAGAACACAGACAGATAATCTGCTTGTTAAATTGTGGAGGAATACCATTTCCTGGTCCAACCCTCCACACATTTCAAGTGAGAATCTCAACAGCTGTTTATGAGCACTATTCATTTGACATATTTAAGCTTTTATAAACTCGTGAGTCACAGTGTACACTACAGTCTCTAGATCATAGACTGTAAAAAAAAAAGATGGACGTGTCTCCAGTATAGAAAAATGAAGCCAAAAAATCTCAGAAATAACTGATGACATCTTGCGCCAATTACAGTTGTAATCAAAATGATTCAAATCCCATTGAAAATCAGGTTTATTGACCAAATGTACAGACTTTCAGCTGTTTGCAATGAACAAATCAAACAAAAGTAATTGAAATAGCTCAACAAGTGGTTTCCCCGAATTCAACTGAAAATGCAACTTTTAATGACTTCTGCAGTCTCAAAATTATTCAACCTTTTAATGGTAAGCATCTTTAATACTTAGTAGAACATACTTATGCTATGCATTCTTTTGACTTAGCCATATTTCTAACATGCAGTCAAACGTGACACTCAACAAACCTAGCCAGTTCAGATGTTTCATGTGTTCTAGCTCTAGCGCACCTGGTGCAACTAATGAAGCCCTTGATTAGCTGCATCAGGTGTGCTTGAGATAACACCTGTTTTACAGATTTGTGCTGTTGTGAGGGATTCTATTCAGGGCATTGAATAATTTTGAGACTGTGGAAGTTTATGTCCTATTCTGACGCCAGCCACCAGAGGCCTGTTGCATGAAGCTAGTTGAACCAAGTCTGAGTTTCAGATGAGGTTTAGATCAGGTGCGGCGGGCTCACAAAGCTCGGTTTTTAAATGTTCACTTCTCGCGAGAGAGCAGCACAATTCACTTATCCGTTGAAGATAAGGCCCTGTCCCGAATGGCACCCTAAACACTCAAGGTCAGGTGGAGTGGCATTATTGCATCTGATTCATGTCACTTTACTCAAAGCTGATTGGTCCAGTTTTGGTCTGCGATCTCAAATCCAGAATAAAAGCTGCAGGTTATCCGTGTAGCGTAAGTTACCATAAGGTTGAACACTGTTAACCAATCACCTTATTGAGTTTGCTCAAACTAATCTCAAATTTACCTGATAGCAACTGACATCAGCTTCATGCAACAGGCCTCAGAGGGCAATCAAAATGTTTTGGCTTCACTTTTCAGGACATGTGCGGCACACTTGCTCTGGGCTCACAGTGTCCCAGGGACCAATATTTTAACGTTTCATAAAAAATGGATCACTGTCTGGCCATCCGAGATTTCGGTATGGAGATTAAGGTTAGGATCGTGATTTTTCTGTTGTTTTTCATCACACCATGGGTGTATATAAGTACCATTTGTTGTTTGCTTTTGGGATCTGATAAAACATTCGGACAAGTTTTAGACTTAACGAGCGGATGGAAGAAAAAAGCATCCAAAAATCTGTAGTGCACCTCTCCCTCTTCTATCTGTGTGGCTGCATCACGTCCGGTTTTGGCTGGGACGAAGAGGGGAGTGGCTGGTTTGTCCAGGAACACGTCTGTTTGGCATTCTACGCTGGCGTCCTCTACACGATCGCTCAGCTCTTCCAGATACATCTCTAAAAACACATAAGTGAGAGGTTTCATCACTTGACTTCTGGGTTTACTTGTACGTATGTGAAGATGCATTTCCATTCTGAGATTTACACTTGTAACACAATGAAAGTAAGCATAGTTTATTTTAGGGTAGCTTTTTGTCAGATTTTATTAATAGACAAACTAGTAGGGGAAAAAAGATGGAAACATGACCTGGGCCAGACTCGAACACGGGTTTCTCATGAGCACCAGAGCTCAACATTGGGCTCCGACATTAAGCTCTGCGTTGATTGTGCAAAATCATTCACTACCTGTCTGCAAATCTATGTTCTTTCTGCCCTCTAGTGGTTCTGGTGTTTTGGGGCCAAACTGCTCCTTCAGTCGTTTTCTGGACATCGCTCTTCTTCTAGCCTCCTGCTGTCTCAGGAACTCCACTGGATCAGGCTGAGATGTCTGATAAACACATTTATATTCTTTTATATTCTATTCATTCATCAATTGTATCTTATCACAGTAGCATGCAAACATACATTGTGCTATGGTTCATAAAAGTAGCAAGCTTTTGGGGCTGTTTTGTACTCTGGTATTTTTACATTATGCTGTCAGACAACACAAATACAAATAAACTCTATCTGCTTCTTATAAGAGAGATTTCTAAGCTCTATGCATTAATACTCACAATGGGTAGGATATGTTGAGCATATGTATTTCCTCTGACAACACGTCGGTCATACATGATGTTTCCATAACTGCTCTGTTCTTCACTTCTGCATTGTACCGTAAAGAAAAAGTATATTTTGTTTTTTATTATATTTATTTCTAAATAATAATTTCTAGATAATTCCTCAGTTATAGCGTCAAAACATCTAGGAACATCTTAAATATATCAGTCTACCAATGACATTTAGACTGTTAAATGGTCAGAATATGTGAAGTGAGATGTGGTGAGACTCACAGCAGCGGATCGGCTCTGTATTTGGGGCGGTTGGGAACCGCACGCGGACGGCTGGAAAACGTGTAAACTCCGCTCTGCGTCTCGTGTTGTGCCTGTAAATTAGCTGCCATTTTTCACTTTTAATTGGGATATCAAAAGTGTGTCTGAAGACTGAAATCATTAACTTTTAGTTGTTGAGAGCTGGACTAGCATCATCTGTTGCTGACACCTTTGTTGTAACGGTTACCATGGCAATAGAGAATGGCAACTGACAGCACTGCGACGTCATCGCGCAATGTATTGTGGGGAGTATCCGCAATATTGTGAGGCCACGCAAGCCGGTAACCAAGCAACACACAATGTTTATGTCGTAAATTAGGCTGTATAAATTATTTATTTGAGCATGATTAAAACAAGGTGGATTGTACAGAGACAAACTCCTACCGGGCGCCAAGAAACGCTATCTTGAAAAAATTAACTTTATTGCAAATGCCGATCCTTATGAAGTCCCAAAAGATCAGTTCAGCACAAGCTTGTATAACGATATAAATAAATAAAGCCTTAAACAGACAAAGTGTAACGAAGTTGGAGCTAGCGGCTGCTGCTTTTACAAGCGCTTCCGGTTGCAAAAGCAGAGAGAGAACACATTAACAATATCCACCTGTTTTACAATATTCACATTTGTTTTGTCTTTATTAAGGTCATGCACTCTCAGCGACTGAATGAACCGCCTTTAAAGCCATGGGTGATCGTCAGCAGCAGTGGAAAGGTGGAGTGTATGGCAGGAGTAGCGGAGACATGTAAGTTAACGTTAGGCGCTGTTATTTAAAGTGGAGGCTACTTTTCGGGTTCGTGGGGAAAAAACTGTTCTCAACATGATTGCACTGTATATAGCCTAATACATTATATTAAGTTTGTTCTCAACAATCAGCGGTTCGCTTTGTTTACTTCCGGCTCGGTTAATCTTTTTTTTTTTTTAGTTATTATTATTCCTTACGGAATAATATTATTGCTATACCAATAATCCAGTATAGCATACACGTTTAAGCAAATTGCAAGTAACAGGACACATCAAGTCAAGTCATATAAATTTGGGCCTAACAAGTTAGCGCATTTGTAAAGAGTAAACTTGTATTCAAAATCTTGCCATAACACTGTAAAACAATGAACTCTTTATTGACATAAATAACTGAAACTATCTATTTGTTGTTGGCTTGAATCACTTCAATGAAATAATCACATCAACTAAATTCTTTTTAACTGATCACTAAAGAATTACAAAGAAGTTGTGTGCGAGTTTGGTGCCATTATTTCCATTAGATGTGTGTGTGTGTGTTTCTAATGTTTCCTGCCACATGTGTATAAATAAAATAAATACATAAAAAAATGCTTATCAAATTATACGTGTAATCATTTATAATAATCTTTGCCAGAGATTTATTTTTTTTATTTTTTTTAATAAGCGTTTAATTCAGATCTGATCATGTGTACAACATCATAATAACCAATAGGGGGAGACAGATCAACTCAAACTGCATGATTTTGCTGATGAGAAACTGAGCAGATGAAGCAGCTGCACTCAAGCTGACCTGGGGCCGTATGTATAAAGCCACTCAGAGTAAACATTTTAGTCAGTTATTAATATTTCATTGGTCCTCTCTTGTTTTTCCCTGTGTTCATAATTTCTTTGCATGACAGCCTGGGCAAAATTTATGTCTGGGGTAGATGTATTTGAGACGTGTAGGTTAGAGTTGAGACACGTTAAATAACTTGCGTGAGCAGCAAGCACAAGTTGTGATTTTTGCTGTGCACATGCGTAATCGTGTCCTCTTTGATCGTGGGAAATTTGAACAACGGACGCATCTCCGATCCGAAGATATCGGCAAAAGTTTTTTTTTTTTCTAAGGTAAGACGCTTCAGAAACATGACTCTCCACAATGAATAGCTTATTATCATTATGTGACTGGCATAGGCCTATTTCATTGTTTACTGTTACTTTTGACATTGTTATTGTTAGTGGAATGTTTCCAAGTAGGCTACTGTTACTACATCTGTTCGTTAAATATCTTGTTCCTGTTTTATACATTTAAACCAGTGCTAATTTAAATAAAAATGAATGAATTTTAATTCATATACAAACATGTTGCCCAATTATGTAATGTTTTGTTATTTCCTTTATTTGCCTTTAAATATTATATTTGCAATGAACGGTTAGTTTCCTTTACATCGTTAAAAAATGGGCGTCTCAACTGTACATGGTACTGTCAACTGTTCCACATATACATTTGAGACAAAGTTACGACAAAGAGAGTCTACAAGCTAATGAAATGTCATGTGGAAATTCACTTTTCAGTATATTTTTGGGTGAAAAATCAAAACCCAAAAAGTGTCTCAACTGTACTTAGTCTACACTACAATTTGGCATGTTTCATTGAGTTATCACAAATAAAACAATTGACTCCAAGCACAACTACACAATATGCTTACAAAATCATTTACACATTTTTAATAGGCTACTATTTGAATAAAGGGTGAATGCCAATTTTCCTATGCCGGATATCACTTTTGGCCACTATATGGCAGTTCTACAGAAAGACTCGGGAGGCAAAATGACGTAACAAAGCATACATTAACAGCCCAGCAAGCAAGTATTGCGTTATAAAGTTCTTTGGCGTAGGCTCCGTCCGTAGCTCACAATCCGAGGGTAACGGACTCTGCATTTCCTGCCTGAAGACGAAGGCAGGGGTGCAGCTGACCCCGGGGAGGTGTGGGCAGGACCGTCCTGGTGGAGGTGGGGAGGATGGAGGTGAATGTAGGCGTCAGCATCTGCGAACTGAGACCTGTGTAAGTTCCGATCTTTTATACTACGAGTATTAGATGAGAAGGTAATAAGTGACGTAACGATTGAGTCTTCCTTGCAGAACTTGCGCTAAAGCTTTAATTTCATTGACTTTCCAACTAATCTTCAAACCATGCAGCAAAATCAAGCCACTTTTATGGCAGGGGCTTCCCTGCAGTTGATGGTGCTGTTGATGGAACTAATGTTTGCATTATTGGTCTTACTATAAATGAGGAGACACATCAAGTCACCTTCATTTATGTAGCACTTTTAACAAAATGGACTGTTTCAAAGCAGCTTTACAGTGATGATAGGACATTTTTTTATTATAATTACATTAAATGATAGGTGTCATGCTGCTGTGACCTCGCCCCTTGCAGGCTCACTATTGGCTGGTTCAGAGGGTGGCCATTTTGCCACTTCAGTCAGCACTTAGGAATAAGTCTTGGACTTTGCTGAAAGTTGCTTTTAGCTTCATGTTTAAAGTCTCCTACTCGTAGAGAAGTCCTACTTTTTAAGGTGTTTTTACACTCAAAGAACTTTTAAAATCAGAGTGACACATTTTTCAGTGATTTTTCCGTATTTATAAGCATTTCCGTATTTTCCGTCTGTCAACTCCGAACGACAAAAATCTAAGCAAAAGTCGTGTAATGTATTCCAACCTTAAGTCAAAGCTTAAGACTATTCTTAAGAGCATGTCTGAGAAGTTTTAAATACAAATGGGCCCCTGGGGCCATATCACAAAACAGTGTCAGTTGTTTAGGACTCCTAATGTTCTGCTCTATAGTATTTTACAAAGCATTTTACTGCTAAAACTAGCACCTAAATCTGTGAAACGTTTTAGGAGAGTAGTCAAGAGGATATAATATATACCCCAAAATGACTGTATTCAAAAAAACAATCCCTTGGGTACTTAGCCTTTTCTTCATAAATGTAGTAAATACTTTGATTTATACATTTAAATCTGCAATGACATAACATAAAGGTTCATTGTATGTATTGAATGACGGAGAATAAAAAATTGCAATCAAGTTGAAAATAATGTCCCATCATCTGCGCTGATAGCCTCATGTGCAGCTTGGGTGGGCCGAGTTCAGCTACAGCTCCTGGACCTTTCCCGATCCCACTTCACTTCCTGTCTACTTGCTGTTCTATCATAATCAAAAGGCAAAAATAAATCTTAAATAAATACATAAGAAAATGTCTAACTACCCGTGGCAGTTGTTTCAGGAGTTCACTTACAAATTATCGGATAGAGTAAAAGAGTAAAATAAGCCTATATTTGCAGTGCTGGGATTGAGGGCTCCAAGCTCGGAAATTTAGCCCAAACACGGAGTACTTCCCCATATAGAGTGAGGAGTCGGGGTAGCAGAGGGATGCTGAAAACTGTCGTGGAAATAATAGGTGAGCCAGCTGTGTGTATACCTCATCTCGAGCTGATTGGATAGATCATTTGGACATATTCCTGAACTTGAATTCTGCAACCACTCGAGATGCAGACATCTTAGAGAAAGACGGTTAGCTGAACTTGTCTAATTAGTGACACTTGGCCTACCTTTTAAAATCTTTATTTGAATATGGCAACATTTTTATTTTAAAATCATAATTTTTAATATTGCAAAATTTTTATTTGAAAACTTTTATTTATGGCAATATGATACCTCGTACAGTATTTCTATGACTAAATCACTGACAGAGACCCCTCCCCCATCAGCCAATCACTGTGGTCATGTTGTCTTAGTAAGCGTGTTGACATCATCCATAGCAACGAGGTCAACCCCACCCTCTCTCTTAGCTTCAGACTTATCTTTATTCCTTATTAAAAGTTGGTCTCAGCAGCTTTGTGAGTAGGTTTAAAGAGGAAACTCTTAACTAAGAACTTTTACTGCTATTTAGGAGAACTTTTAGTGGTGAGATCACATGTTTTGTGAATACGGGCACTGGTTTAATTTACAGTTGCTATTATATCGTGAACATAATCAGTGAATGCATGCACTACACAGAATATATCTACTCGATTTTGGCTAAAACTATTGTCTTTTTTTGATGTTGTTCAGTTTGTCCCATCCACCATGTTTAGATAAGGAGTTCACAATGTGATTTCTGGGATACTTTCACTTATTGTGGGCATGCCTGACACATTAAAACTTTTTTTTTTTCAGTATCATCTTTTGAAATATATAAAAAAAGTTTTGTCTTGGGTAATTTAACTCACTTTGTTTAGCATTATTATTATACTTCATAAATCACTGACCTTTTTTTTCTTGCAGTAATTGTTTTTAAATTAAGGAATTGAAATTTGTGACTCAAGGAAGTGGTTTTGGCTTTTAGTCTGAATAAACGAGTGATGTTAACAGATGTCACCTTGTCACCGCAAATGTACACCAGAAATTAGCTCTCCTTGTAAACAACACCGGGGTTATGATTAAACCATGCCAAACATATAAGTCACTTCATTGCAGTGTGCATTCATCATAGATCTATAATTTAATAACTGATTTTTCATAAAAACAAAAACAAAGGGGACTGATTGCCATGTTTTTTATGCATGTGAACTTTGCCAAACAGGGTAACGCTTTAGATTACAGCACGGAAAGTACTGCGTAATTAAGACAAATTTACAGAGTAACTTTCGGTAATTGTATGATGTACTTGCATGTAAGTATAAGGGAAGAATATGTTAAGTTTGGGGAATAAAGGGGTAACAACCGACTTTATAGGTACACTATAATTACAGAAAGTTACACTGTAAAATCGCTTTAATTACGCAGTACTTTCCGGGCTGTAATCTAAAGCGTTACCCCAAACAGTTGATTGCAGTGTATATTTGTGTTAATACTCAAATGCTCTGTTCACTTCAACAAATGCATTTCTAACATTATTAAATATCACAAAGTACTTTATTTTCAGCCAAAATCTCCAGTGAGCATACAAGACCTTGGGAGAATCCAAGGTAATAATAGAGAAGCAGTACATATTGTTCCGAATAGTGTTGGGGTAACACATTGCAAGTAACGCGAACATTTGATCTCACCACTAAAAGTTCTCCTAAAAAGAAGTAAGAGTGGGGGAGGGGTCTCTGTAAGTAAATTAATCATAGAAATACTGTAGAACGAGGTATCAATTTGCCATACTCAAATAAAGATTTTTTTTAAAAATACGTTGCCATATTTATTTATTTGTGTGTGTGTGTAAACATCATGGTTATTGTAGTTCTATTGCAATTGTGAGTAGGCATTTACTCATCTCACTTGCAAAAAAAGATACAGTAAATGAATAGAGTAAAAATCACTACTTAAATATATGAAATAACACAAATATACTTTGTGTATTTAATCTCACTTTATTAACCAATGTCTTTGCTGCTAACCTTAGATGATCCAATTCAACCAAACCAATAAGCAGAAATGACTTTATATAAACATCACATTTGTGTTTCTTTTTTTTCCTTTTTTTTAATGCTGAAGTGAGAGTGTTGAACTTTCTTCTTCTGCGTCCTGTTCTTCTGCAGTCCAGAATAGGTTTGTTTGAGCTGCGAGCTCTACTTTATAGGTGTGAATTTGCATTTCCGTTCATTTCACTTTTGGTGTGAAAGGGCCTTTACATTTGCTAAAAATATAACTCTACAAGTAAAAGCAAGCCAAATCTAGGTGATAAAAAATAATGCAAAGGTAATGTAATGCATTACTTTCCATAAAAAGTAACTAAGTAATGCAATTACTTTTTTAGGGAGTAACGCAATATTGAAACACATTTAACTTTCCCCAACACTGGATCTAAATATGTGAACTTCCAGTTAGTCTGAAAGAATACTATCAGACATTGAAAAATGTTTATTATGTTAAAGGCCCCCTGAAATAAAATATTTATTTTTTTAGCTTCAAGTATGAATATGTTAGCCTTAAGGTTATGAATAAGCTGTTGTGTTCCAAAACAATGACAAAATTCGCATTTAGGAGAAATAAGCATTCAAAACTTACAGTCTCTCACTTCTGTTAAAAGGGATCACGGATTTTTATGACATCACCACGGACTTCAGCTTCTCATCACAACTTCGGTCCAATCAAATGCTCTCTAGAATCGAAAGCTCCGCCCCCTATGCTATAAATACCACCTGGCCAAAGCAACCGAAATGTGAGTTTTATTCCGTTAACTGTACGTTGGCTAAGAATGAAATGGCTAGAATTTATTCAAACCTCTACTATTGAATCCAACGTATCATCAGCGCTCGGATTCGCTTCTATGATGCTGTCAAGTACGACTTGCAGTCTGTGAGGTAAACTAAATGCAATTGGCTGTTTGAAAAGGGGGAGGAGCCATTCAATATGTCTCGCATTAGCTTCCTGTTTCAGTCGAAATACATCAACGCATCGTACAAAGTTGCGCGTTCCAAGGCACTTCAGTGGACCTTTAAGTACAATATATTTTGTGCCTTTTAAAATATCTCAAAAACCTTAGAGTTAGGCTATGTTCTGTTTCATCATGTTTCCCCTGTGACCTAGTTTCCCCGTGTGTTTAGTCATTATATTCACCTGTTGCCCATCAATTAGCTCATTAATCCTTTTGTTAGCTCCATGTATACCCTGTGTTCTCCGTCATTCCTTGTTTATGTTGTGTTGTGTGTAGTTTGGATATCTCTATTCTCCTGAGTTTTGTCATTAAAGGCGGTTATCTTTATGCTCCTTCGTCTCCGTGCTGTTTGCACACGCAACCTGTGACACTTACTTATATTTTGGACTACGTATATGGAGAGTTCCCCCAAAAATGTTTCTGTCGAGCACAAATGCAGACATGCATAAAGATTTATTTCAGTTCATAGTGAGCCAAATCCCCCCAAAATAACAATAATCATTATAAAAATGCCATAATATGTATTTTGTGCCATGAATGCCATAATTTGTATTTTGCATGAATTTTCTTATAAGAGAGGCAGTATTTTTCTTTTTATTCTCTTATTCTAAAACTTGGCACATATGGTCCAATTTTATGTGTTTTTTTTAAATATTTTTGGAGCTTGACAACCCACTATAAATTGTCATTGTATGGCAAGAGCTGTGTAACAATTCTTTAAAAACATTGTATTAAAAAAATAACATATTATGGCTTTGCAACGATATGCAGTTGAGTAAATGATGTTAAAATTGTCATTGTTGCTGAATTATTTCTTTAAGAAAACCCTATATTAAGTGGAACTGAGCAATGGTGGGTTACCGCAGCTTCAGCAGATCTCACTGTATTCGGGTTCCTGTTGGTTGCAAACCAAAATATTATTATAACATGTATTTCTACCTATCTTTTGGTTGTTACTACAAGATAACATAACAACTGTTCTCCCTCCATTACAGTAATTTCCAAGGCTACTTAATATTATGCATATCTTGGTTTAACTCATTAATACAGTGTGTGCAATCTGTTGAGATTACTGCTCTTGTCACTTGTGTTATTTTTAGAGCATCTTTTTTTTAGTCAATGTAATTGCTGTTAACATTTCTCTCTATAGACTATGTTATTGGTTTTGTATGCTTTGTTTGAGAAATTCAATAAAATTGTCCCCTATTTAGATTTGTTGGTAATCTAATACTTGTCACTGAATACAAATGGTCACTAATTGGTTGTTAATTTAACTTTAAAGGTCCAGTGTGTAATACTTCTGTGGATCTATTGACAGAAATGCAATATAAGATCCATAACTATGTGTTTAGTGGTGTATAAAGACCTTACTTAATGAACTGTTAAGTTTGTATTACCCTAGAATGAGTCTTTTATATCTACATAGGCGCGGGAATCCCCTTCTATGAAGGTTGCCATATTGTGACGTCATGTTTCTACCGTAGCCGACAGCGAACACACAGCGCTACAGAGCGCGTTTCGTCACTACCTTGAAAGAGAAGCCGCAGAAAGCTAGAAGCCAGATAGACACCGAGAGTAGTGACTTTCCCTTGTCAGTGGTGTAAAATATGTAGTTGGATTGTTCATTGATTGATTATTCTCCCTCGCTGTGTTATGGCTTTGCTATGTGGGGATAAATGTGCTGGTTGCGTTCGTGAGACAGCTGATTAGTACTCTTTTCATTGACCGTAAAACAGTATGTTACAGGAATCACCAACCCGTCGATCGCGACAAGTCGATCTTGGAAGCATTTTAAGTCGTTCGCGAAGAGTTTTCAAAATCAGAGAAAAAAAAGCCTATTGTATGTAGTAAATGGTGTCTAAGGGATGCGGAGGCGCGCGCTGTTACAATCATGTCATTTTTGCCGCGCGCACCTTTGGGCTCATGCGGACGCGTCGAGTTTAAACCAGGCTTTACGCTTTAACCAGCTCAGCCACAGTAACAGCTCATATTAGCCAGGTAAACTTTTACTACCCTGTTAGAAAAAAAATATAGTTGCATAGTTTCATGTGGTTCTTCTCCCTCGCTGTATTATGGGTTTGCTATGTGGGGAGAAATGTGGTTACGTTTGTGAGACAATCAGCTGATTACTATTATTATATTATATATTAAGACCCTCACCTGACTATGGCTTTGTAAACTTTATCCATGATGTGGTTTATAATTGACTGTGGTACAGAAACAGTGACAATGTTACACACTCTCGGCTTACTCTGGCTATTCTCTGCTGTCTCAGTCGACGATATGTTTGTCCCGTTTTAGCCACCATAGCTTCTTCGAAAGGGAGGGGTGAGCAGTGGGGGGAGCCATTAGTGCAACTCGCAACCGAACCGCTAGATGTCGCTAAAAATCACAAACTCCGCACCTTTAAGCATTAAAACATTAATTATATAAAGTGCCCATTCATCACTGTATAATAGACACAGCAATGGCAACTGAGGAAGAACCACAGTGTTATGTAACTAAGAGACCTCTGTCCATGAACACATGCGACTATTCAGTTTCATTATGTAATGTGTTCCTGGCCAAGTTTATAGTAATTTTTGAAAACAAAAAGTCTTAACCTGCCTGGTATTTCCACTTTGTCTGGTGACCTTTATTAATGTCACAAAGTTTACTTCACTTGCTGATTGCTATGAAACTGACTGTATAAAGCATGATGCTTTAAAAGCTTGATGCTAAAGATCATGCAGGTTGTGCAGCATGTTCTGAATCTTGATAAGAATATTTAGAAGACTTGCCAGCACTACCCATATACAGACCAATGTTAGCGTGTGCTATAGAAACCATGCTGAATGACATTTGACACACTTCAGCCTGTTTCTTAGTAAGGCTGCCAGAGGAGGAAATAGGGGCATATCTATAGATATGTGAGACAACAAACCAAATTCAGCGAAAAACCAAATCAGTCCACATGATCACCGACTTCCTCTCCTACGCAGAACACGGTGTTCTCAATGACATTTTGTTCTCTATGTTATGCAACTATTTGACAACGATGGGGAACAGTGCCGTTCAATATGCTATAGGTATGGAAGCATGGTTTCTGTAAGTTCCTCATAATCTCTTTTAATGTTTTTTTGTTGGTATCCCAAAGGAACAAAGATTAAAAAGAATATTTCACCTAAAAATTAAAATTCTGTCTTCATTTACTCAATCTCATGTCATTCCAAACACAAACAGCATAATTTTATTATTGTGGAACACTAAAGATGAATTTTAGAAT
Organism: Meda fulgida; assembly: GCA_030578275.1. Taxonomy (NCBI): domain Eukaryota; kingdom Metazoa; phylum Chordata; class Actinopteri; order Cypriniformes; family Leuciscidae; genus Meda; species Meda fulgida. The sequence continues at coordinate 25,269,084 of CM060635.1, read as the reverse complement.
TTTTATCCAGGCAACTCTTTTTAATACATTGAATCCGCAAAATGACAAACAAACAAATATCAATCAGACAAAAAAAGACTTTTTATAAAGCTGGAAATCTCTAATTACCATTCATTATTGAAACAACAAGGGTAAGCAAGTAATCTTACCCAAAACCCCGTGATCATAAGGTGAAATAACCCTAAGACTCAACAGCTTTTCGAGACGGTCAGGGATGAGTTCAAACGATGTGGCCTCTAAGATTGTTTATTGTAGTGAAATTAAAAAGTAGCAATATTACAGAAATCTTGTATTTTACAGCTGTACATTGGGACTACATCAAAATTATTCTGTTACTAACATACACCATGTTATATTATACAATTTAATTGTTATTAATGTCTATTTACATAGCTTCATACTGGCAAGAGTTTAAAATGATTTAATATTAGCATATAAAATCACTGTAACACTATGTGTCACTAAGTCAAACAGTTGAGCTTAACAGTTGCAGGTTATTTTAAAGCTGAGGTGTGCAATTTTTCTATGTTAAAATATGTTTTCCTATCCCAACTTAACTTTAGAGTCCGCTATAAGGAAGCCATTTTATGGGTTGATTTACCTGAAAAGTGTTTACATTGTGGCACTATCAAAACAATTGATAGCTTGGTTGATTATCCTAACCAGGCCAACATGGCAACAGTGGATCAACCAATGATGTAAGTTTGGGGCAGGGCTGAGGAGAGTTTGGGAAACCTGTTTGAAAACAAGGTGATACTAGTGGCACACAAATCACACACTTCACCTTTAAATCTTAGCAGGAGTTCAGTTTTACAAATAAGAAAGAAACACTCATACATAAGATTCCTTAGCATAGGAGAACTCCTCAAATACAGGCTGACTACACCTGCGGGACACTTTGTCATTCCTCGTCTGGGGTACTGACTCGGACATTGCCCTCTGCCGAAAAGAAACCGGCTGTGGTTCTACAGATTGAACACTTTCTGTGAATGTTTCTATGCATTCTGTGGGTTCGTTAACTTTGTAAATGTCCAATAGGTAGTCGTTCATAGAAATGGGGCGAGATTTCCTGCCCAGCTCTCTGGCGTGTTGGACCGTCATGGCCCTGTACTGTGGAGGGGCCGGTTGTGCTCCGGTCTGCAGCGCCTGCTCATAGGATGGGGGGCTGCATGGCATACGACTATCCACCTGTTGGAAGACTTCGATGGCGGAGAGAGGCCGTCGACGCCGGACAAGTTCATCAATGTTCTCTGTCTCATTTTGTGAGTCCTCTTGGAGCGTTTCACAAGGGAAGGCAACTTCCTTCTGAGATTCCCCTTTTTTCAGACTGCCTCTGTTAAATGTAAAGTTTCCAATGCTTTTTGCCCTCATTGAGAGGGATCGTCGGTTCACTTCAACGTCTCCTTGGTTATGTCTAGACTTACTCATAAAGGATGAATGCCTAGTAGACTGGCTTTTCCGAGGGCTTGCAGGGGAGGGTAGTGGTGAGGTGGTTATTGATTGCTCTGAGAGAGTTGAGGAGCTACCATCTGAGGAACAAAACGATGGGCAGGAACCATCCTTAGATGTTGGAGAAGACACACTGATGGGCATGTTCAAACTCCCAACCACTTTCTTGAGAGACATGTCGGATCTTCTGTTCTCACAGCGGTGGGGATGCAAGAAGGAGTCATCTGAGTTCTGCTTCTTGAGTGGTTGGCTGTCAAATTCTTCCTTCTCTGTTGAAAAATCATCATGGCTGCGGGCAAGTTCTCTTAAACCCATTATGGAGGTAGAGGGAAAAATGGAGGGCTCAGAGCACCGGCGATTGAAAGGGTTTGTGAAAGTGTCAAATATAGCGTCAGAGGAACAAGACTGAATGTCAGAGCGTCCTATCTTGCTTAGGCCTGGGCTCCCACGTGGCATAATGTTGTCCTCTTGAGTCTGGCTCTCAACTTCCATGCAGTCATAATCAACATCAGGATCTGTGCTGTCATACGCTGAGTCATGCTGGTGGACATCGAAGGATATATCGGGGGACATCAAGGAGGCTGAATCTGTTGAGAATAGATCAATGTTAAAGGTCTGCGTGGCTCTGTCATGCTATCAAAACTATGCTCTGTTCACTTGAGCATACCAGCAATCCCAACGCAGCAGCATTTGCTCTACCAATGAGGTTGGGGTGAGACTATCAGTGTTCTCATTGGTAGAAGGGAGACTGTTCCCTGCTAAAAAAAAATCCAACCTAAACTGGTAGCTGTGTTTTGAATCATGATAGCTGGTCTAACATGGTCTTTAGCTTTGCCAAACTAATTATTAACATTTTTAAGCTGGTAGATCTTGAAGCAGCAACAGACCAACTAATAGTTCATCATACCGGCTCTGGATGGTTCAAGCTAATACTTGGAACATGGTAGCTGATCAACTTGCAAAAGCTGGCCAGCTTGGACTTGGCTATAAACTAGCTACCATGTTCCAAAACACAGCTACTAGCTTAAGCTGGATTTTCTAATAGGGATTGATGTAATGCAATTCATCAGAAACATCATCTTTAAGGGGCCTTTTTCTAAATGCAAATGTATTAATACCATGCAAAGTTTGGTGAACATTCTGTTGAGACATGAGGTTGTGGTCAACCTCAAAATCATAAATGGAGGTCTTGATAGGTTGGATATTATTTATTGAGTTTGAACAAATTACATGATTTATTGCAATATAGGATAAAATGGCCTCATGTCTCATCAGAAAGGGCTTATCAATGGTGCATAGATCTTAAAGTACATTTAGATATTTTATTTCAATTCTAATTCAAATAGTTTAGATGTATTTACCTGACTTGTCAACGGGGTCCTCTTCCTCTAAATCCCCCAAAAGCATCAGGATAGTATGTCCAAATACCTCACAGCAATTTTCAATTAGGAACTGGATAAGTCTTGTTACCTAAAAAAACAAAATAAAAATAATGATGTCAATTTTATAAATTGTGTTGAGTTTTGTGTGCAACTCAGTGTCACAGTGCTTTTGCTGCTGTGGTATCTTATGCATCTAACCGCACCATGCATATGACAGTGCCAAGTTTTGATCTTAAATCAACAGATTAGTCAAATCGAGACTGCAGAGGTGGATCAAGAAAAAAGAAAAAACAGAAAACATTGAGTAGACTTTTGACATATATTCTTGCTCAGACACTATCGAAGCTAAGCTAAGTTCTATGTTTAGAGCTATAGGCTCAACACCAAGGCAGACTCCAAGAAACCATTTCATGATATATTATAATAGATTATTTAGAAGTGTCATTTAAAAAAAGGAAGGGAAAAAAAACTCCAGCCAAGTGTCTGACCTTTTCTACATCATCCCTGTCTAGGGGCTGGCTGTCACGATGCAGCAAGGTTGGAGCAATGCACACTGCCAGGTTCTTGGCATCCATTTTGTTGGTTTCTGAATGCTGACTGATGTGGTGAAACAGGCACAGCAGGTGCTGCAGGAGAAGACTGTTTGCTTTGGGCAACTTCTCGGCCATTCTGAGAGTAGAGAACAACAGATAAAAAAAATAGTTTGGCCCTTTTTCTATTAACCACTCCTCCCATTTTAATTTTGATGAGGGAAGGACAAAAACAGAATCACCTTTCTGACATTTTGTGGCCAGACTTCAGCTTCCATTTTCCCTATTTTCAAATCTCTGAAGAGTACATAGAAAGCCCACATAAAAGTCCCATTTCTATCATCACATCTGTGCCAGGGACTTTTTTTTAACAGCCCACACATCTGCTCACAGTTTCTCACTACCATCCACCCTGAAACTACAGTGAGTTTACAGCTAGGTCACAAGAGAGAGTCCTACTCACCTTCTCAGCTCACTTTGAGCATCCTCTGCCCTCTCTTTCTCCAGAGCACTGATCCAGCTTTCATAGTGCTCAAATACAAGAAGGCCTCCAGGGAGTTCCCTTAGGTAAATCTGTCATTACATTAACATTAAAGAAATGACTTATTGCTCAACAGACACCTCCGAAATAGAAGGGATGTTGATAAGAGACACCCACAGGCAAAGGCTGGGCCTAACGCAAAAAGTCTATTATATTCACCTTCAACAATCCAACCAAGAGTGTCACAGGCAGGGCTTCCATGTCTACCTCGGCCCCAGAGTTCAGCTGATCTCTGAGGACATTCAGGTTTTTGCTGCTGCATGGGACTCTGAAAACACCTTCAGTAAATGGACCCTTCCTGAACAGCAACATGAGTGTTTCCTGTTGGAGAGCCAAAAACGTGAGAAGCTTGAGGAATACAAATCTTTTACTGACTTTAAAGGCTCAAGTCAACATGAAATTGTTCCTGGAGTCAAAAATGTGTCATATTTACTTTTCTTTCTGGTGCATGTGTGATTCATCAGTGCATGTTATTCCAAAGAAAACAAACAAAAAATGAATGTCTTCATAATCTGTCATCAAAATGTAATGACTTGAAACTATTTTTCTATGACCCAAGGGACACTTTACTTTTTTGCATACCATCAGTTTCCTCCGTATTTTTGGCAAGGGGTTTGACTGATTCTGTAAAAACTTCTAAACTGCTGTTGTTTTAGCCATATTTTTGTCTCCAGTCAGAATTATCTCTAAAGTTTTTGATTGAGGTCTGGATAAGTTTATCAAAAAATTACACAATGCCTGTCAAAATAAACAACACGTGTTCAACCGATTGCATCTGTGGTGATGTTTTTGAAGACAGATTGCTATTTACTTGTTCTTAGACAACAAATCAGAAGATAATAATACATCAATATAATACACTGACGTACAGTAATTGGTTTTGGAAGTGTGGTGTCATCTTGCAGATGTCGTCCAAACAGCAAGTTCTTGGCATTGGACTCGGGATGAGCAGGAACGCTTGGGTTTGGAGAGCTTCTCTTCAGCTTAAATGTGAAAAAGTTCCTTTTGCCTCCATTCTCTGTTCAGGTCAAGAAAAACACAATATAAGCATTACTTCAAATTGAACTACAGTTGAAAATGTTTACTACTAGAGTAAAGCAGTGATGTCTTCAAACTGTGTTTTTCACACCTTTGTTTTCTTGCACTTTTATTTTCACACACACTCAGTTTCAATGTTTTTTTTTTGTTTGGTTTTTTCTGGCGGGCATCTAACCAAACAATGTGGTTTCGAACAGCCATTTTGACTAGTTTAAACTCACCAATAGGCTGCTGTGAATGTGCCTCCTGGTTATGAAACTGCTTTGGGAGGGTGGAGATTTTGCCGTTGCCCTGGGGACAGGCACATGTTTGTCATGAGCGCATGGAGTATCAGGGTGTGACTTCAAATTACAAACATGCAACTGTCAAAACTCATTTTTAGCATCCTTATTTTTGTAGCTGTAGTCATTTTAAGTGTCATTGGAAGTAACTCGCTTAGAAATAATGTGTTTGCAAAAGGTTAAAATCTACTGTGAATTGGTGAATACAAGAAAAAATTGAGAGCTCACATCAAAAGGCAACTCTACGCCAGAGTCCATCCCAACTCCACTTAGAGTTTTATTCTGTAAGACAGAGAAAAACAGCAAAATAAATGTCAGTTTATTATCTGTACGGCAAGACCCAAATGTATTTCCATACACAGACCAAGGCTGAAGACTTACATCATCTGAGATAAAAGGCATAGAAGAAAAATATCCCATTCCAAGCATAATGCAGTTTGACCCTTGGGAATCTGATCACTAATGGTTATGAATCAGTGACAGAAGAACACGTACCGTGGTATTGCCACTCAGCACCTTCATGAAGACGCTGGGCGGTGGGGAAGTGTTGCCTGCACTCGATCTTGCCTCTGCAGTTTTCCTGCAATGGCATTTGAAATTGGAACATTATCTGTTATGCGCCCACACATATATTGACTTAACAGCAAGAAGTTCACCATCGATAAACATACTAATAGACTTCTGCGTCCGAAACTGGAGAGATTTGCATTGACGGTGGGGTTCAGAAGTCTAGATCTACTTTTTAGCATAACAAATCGAATTTACCTTGAATTTCAGAATTGAGTGCGTTCCGCTTTTGCATTTATGATATGTACTAAATGACACCTCACCTGTGTAGAGTTTCCAACCAGTGATCCTTTAGCTCAGGCAGACTGCAAGTGAGAGAACAGCATGGTTAGTTAGTAATACACAGAGAGTGTAGAGCGCGTGATTATGTTGTGAAAATGAAGAGGCCACACACGCTCGACCTCTTTACAACAGAAAGGGCAGGAAAGTCTCAGTGAGTCATGAGTACAGGAAGCAGCATCACAGCGACAGCTACCACTTCCTCATTTCAGTGTGGCTAGGCGACAAGTGGAAAGTTTGTCTGTACGACTTGCAGTTCATTTTCGAGTTAGATTAGGCCTAATAAAACGTATAGGTAGGATTACTGAGAAATGTGTGTAATCATTTATATTTTTGGGATAGTGTGAAGTATAAATGTTGTCTGCAGGAAAGATGACTAACATCTCATTTTTAAGTTCTGCCTTTCTCAGATCTTGTTTTAGACATGGTTATAGGTGCATTAATGTGAGATACACATTCAAAGCTATCTGAATTATCCACTGTTTTATAACCCTAACATTTTGTTACAGTAAATACAGTAAAATAGTATTTAAAAATGTTACATGCAATTTAGCCATTTTACAAAGTTATGCAAGATTTAGCTACTGGATGTGCCTTGACCATTTTTTTTCCTCAGGTGAACTGTCACAGACCCCAGTGTGATTTCTCAGAAGTATAGTACCCAAGACTCATTTTTTGAAGGTCTATAGCTCCCGGTTCTACTGGGTTTCAGCTAATGAATATGATGCAGGTTTTTTTAGGTGAATTTGCCCCCTGTGTTGTTGAGCTTTACTGCAGTGTTAGCCGTGGTAGTCTAATATATTGAAACATTTTGAGATCAGAGCAATTTTCGAAAGCTTGCACTGTATTCTGCGAAAAAAGTAATTCAGTCCTAGATTTGGCTTTGAAAGTGCTTCCATATATAATGTTTCTATAAACTGCAGCACATAATCCGGGTTTTCTATGACAGCACTGAAAGTAAAATAAATTCAAATAACGATATCACATCTTCTACTCTGCAGTTTTTTAATATATTTTAGGCAGAAAGTTTTCTTTTGTGCAGCTTATGGGATTTTTCTTACAGTTGTCATGTCAAAGTCCAGGGCAGTAACCTCTATGAATAGACACTGAAGCCGTTTACCATGAAAATACATGCGTATTCAGTGACTCCTCCCCAAACCCAATCGCAGACTCAGGCATCAGGATGCTAATCAGAAACCTGTTCGCCAGCAAACCCCGACTTTTGGAAAATCTCAAGAAATGGCTTAACCCCAAACTAAAACAGATACAATTCAATGAAGCCTTTGCACTAAAAGCACAAGTAATGATCTCATAGTGAAAGCCTGACACTTTTTCCTTGTAAATTTAGACTTATTGTCATCATAAGAAAAACAGCTTAAATAGCTTCAAAGTTTTGTAAAGTTATTAGAATTTTTTTTTATGAAATAATCTTCATGAAAATAACAAAGGAAGTTGGCATTGGTATCAGTCAAGAAAGCCACTCAGCTAAAGCCACATGTCTGACCAGTTTATATTTAAAATCTGAAGATGACAAGTCTAAAACTTTGGATGGTGGAGTGGTAAAAATCCTCTTTAACTTATTAATCCATCTGGCTGCGGTTCTCCAGCAGAAGACTTGGCCTTCTGTCTCTTTTTCAGTCGGATCAAATGCATTCATAATTTTTGAGGGCTAATAGTCAGATGTCCATAAAAACATGCCCTTTGGATAAGCGTGTGCAAAACTTGCATCAGAAGACGCGCCGGTCCAGGAGAGTCAAAACCTTGAATTAACTCATGCTCTGTTGGCTGATGGACTGTCTGCACTCGCTTTCACTATCGGGTCTCACTCCTGGCCTCAATTATCCCTGTATTCTTTCATCCCAGGAGCCATGATGCCTGAAGCAGCAAATTGGGTACGCCATCTGAGATCGTTTTTTTAAAAGGAATAATAAAAGAATGACCGTCCTTTAATTATCACTGCATTATTTATTGCCTGAGAGCTGTTTTCACAGAGCCATGGTGCTGTAGAGGTTTATTAATGCGATACAGGTGAAGCTCGAAAAATTAAAATATCATGCAAAAGTCTGTGTATTTCAGTTGATTCAAATTAAACGGTGAAACTAAAATATGTAGTAATATACAGGTCCTCTCAAAAAAATTGCATATTGTGATAAAGTTCCATTATTTTCCATCATGTAATTATAAAAATTAAAGCTTTCATAAATTTGGATTCATTACACGCCAACTGAAATATTTCAGGTCTTTTAAATGTTTTATACCGATGATTTGTCATGACAGCTCATGAAATCCCAAAAATTCCTGTCTCAAAAAATGTGCATATTTCATCCGACCAATAAAAAAAGTGTTTTTAATACAAAAAAAAGTCAACCTTCAAATAATTATGGTCATATGCACTCAATACTTAGTCGGGAATCCGTTTGCAGAAATGACTGCTTCAATGCAATCAGCCTGTGGCCTGCTGAGGTTTCTGGAGGCCCAGGAGCTTCGAGAAGCGGCCTTAAGCTCCATCCAAGTGTTGGGGGGTCTTGCTCTCCTCAAACTTTCTCCTTCACAATATCCCAGATTCTCTATGGGGTTTCAGGTCCAGGAGAGTTGGCAGGCCAAGTTGAGCACAGTAATACCATGGTCAGTAAAACCATTTACACCAGTGGTTTGGCACTGTGACCAGGTGCCAGGTCGTGCTGAAAAAGAAATCTTCATCTCATAAAGCGTTTCAGCAGATAAGCATGAATGCTCCAAAATCTCCTAATAGCTAGCTGCATTGACCCTGCCCTTGATAAAACACAGTGGGACCAACACCACAGCTGACATGGCACCCCCGACCATCAAAGACTGTGGGTACTTGACACTGGAGGAAGACTGGGGAGAATGAAATGCCAAAAGTTCCTGAAGGCCAGACTCTGGCACCTTGATTTCCGAAATGACATTGCACCACTGATCAACAGGCGCAGTGCTGCTTTCTCTGTAGCCCAGGTCAGGCGCTTCTCTGCCGCGTTTTCTGGTTCAAAAGTGGCTTGACTGGGAATGCGCAGCTGTAGCCCATTTCTGCACACGGCCTGTGCACGGTGGTCTGGATGTTTTCTAGCTCCAGGACTCCGTCCACTGCTTCCGCAGTTCCACCCCAGTCTGGCATCGGTCTTCTCTACACAATCTCCTCAGGTTCCGGTCACTCTCTTCTCGTTGTGCCAGCGTTTTTTTTGCCACACTTTTATCCTTCCCCAACGAGACTTCCTACTGAGGGCCTTTGCTACAGCACTCGGAACACCTATTTGTTCAGAAATGTCTTTCTGTGTCTCACCCTCGTTGCTTGAGGGTGTCAATGATGCCTTCTGACAGCAGTCAGGTCGGCAGTCGTAACCCATATTGCGGTTTTGAGTAATGAAAACAAGGCTGGGAGTTTTTAAAAGCCTCAGGAATTCTTTGCAGTGTTTAGAGTTTAAATTAGTTGATTCAGAGATTCGGATAATAGCTCGTTTAGAGAACCTTTCATGTTATGGTGAATTTTTTGAGATTAGGGAATTTTGGTTTTCATGAGCTGTATGCCAAAATCATCAGTATTATAACAATAAAACACCTGAAATATTTCAGTTGGGGTGCACTGAATGTAAAATATTGAAGTTATAATTTTTAAATATCATTACATTAGTGAAAAATAATGACTTTTATCACACATGCTAATTTTTTTGAGAAGGACCTGTATAACTGTATACAATTCATGATTATACTTCTCCAGGGCTGACATTTCTGTTTTAAATTTTTTTTTTTTATTGATTTCATGTAATATTCTAATTTTTCTTAGAGTTTGAATTTGGTCTTTCCTAAGCTGTAAAGCCACACAGTCAAATTTTTCGAGTTTTTCATCCGGTATAATTCAGACCGTGCAGTTGTTCTTTCAACCCGACCACTGTGTTACAGCAAAATTAATGTCAAAAATATCCCCTTCCCTTTTTAATCCAACTTTTTATTCAGCCCTGACTGTATGCGTCTAAACTGAAAACCAGCACACCAAAGTCTTTCCTGACATTCACTCATATTTTAGGAGTGGCATTAGCATTTCAAACCAGCAGGGTTAAAACTAAATCACTTCACGCGTTAACATCGATAGTCTTTCCAGAACTTAAAAAATCTATAAAAGAAAGGAAAAAACTGCTTGAAATATAATGCTGCCTGTAATATGACGGGGTAAACTTATGTCTGCATATGGGGTTTGACGCGATGCTTTCCACACGATGCCCACGTGGAAACACACAGAATATGATGGTTTGCATCTTCCCTAAGGCTCTGTTGAGTCTGTGGTTGTATAAAAAGAAACGACCGTCTCTGCCAAAAAGACCAGCATACCTTGCATGCAATGCAGCCGTTCTGTCTTCTGCTGGTTAGTGCTGGATTGGGGATTTCATCTGCAAGATGTCAGTTTTGGCACTTTCCACTGATGCAAAGTCAATCTCACGTTCCTGCAGAAATCTATGTCTGTTGTATCCAAAACTGAAACCTCATTTGACTCTTTATCAGCATGGCAGGAGACGAGGAAATCATTTTATACAGTGTTTTCAAATTTAAACATGATTGTCCCTGTTACTCAGAACATTGCAAGACTTTTGTCTTTAATTCATAGGCAATATAAGTTACAATGATTAAAAATAAGATAGTTTAAATAACTAAAAACAAACATTTTTGTCCCAAACGAGTGACAGCTTATCAGGTTAAATGTTGAGACCCTGCTTCCCATTATGTCAGTTTTTAATTATTATTTTACAAATAATTTTGTATTTCATTTTTTTCTTTACTTCAAATGTACAATATATAAACACCTAACAATTAGGTGGTTTGTATGCCATTTATTTCCCCAATTATGCTAACAGTTTAATAATAGTATTAATGAAAATAAAGATAGATATTTAGCCATATTTACACTCTGAACACTCTACTCATGCTACTTTTGAGAGATATTCGAATTAATCTAATTTCTAATTCCCCCAATCAAATGGTAGTGGTAATGCATTCCCTGTAATATTCTTGTATTAAATTCTGAAGATTTCAGCAGTTTTGTCATAATGTGCTTGTGCATCACTCTTTTTTATGATATTGTTTAAGGATGTGTTATCTACATTTCTGACACTTAAAATAGATCATGGAACTTGATTAACACTTTCAGATAACAAAAATGAAAATACTGTCCATTTATTTAATCACCGTCATGTTGTTCCAAACTTTATGATTTTTTCTTATTCAGTGGAACACAAAAAAGACATCTGTAGAATCTCACACAACTCAATGTTCAGTCACATGCCTCCGTTTTTAAAGAAAGGCCAACAAACACAACATAACTGTAAACAGGGCCATAGATGCATCACAATTAGTTTTGACGGCATTCAGGAAACGTGGCCATGAGACACACAAACACAGAAATGATGGCCTGATAGTGCTGACATCAGTAGCACGCCTGAACTAACACGTACATTAGTTGGGGCAGATTTGTGTCGAACCGGAGGCTTTAGGCTAATCTTATGATGATCAGATCTAGGCAGGGGGAGCTGGTGATGTGGGAGGGTTTCAGAGCAGCTCAAACAGAAAACACTCAACCAGACAATTCAAATCTCATTGCGCAGATCAGCTGAGCCAATCACTTTGACCTTGAGCTAATGAATGTGATTGTTTGGGACCGATCGCCGGCACCCTCTAGAGTTTCATGAACTGAACTAGATATTTATTTACGGCTGTTCACACTGGATATTCCTTTAAGAACACATTTAAAATAAAAGGAAGTTATCCTTTTCAACAATTCAATGGTGTTTAGTTTATAATTTTGCCTGCCAATTGTTTCATATTAGCAAATGTTTCGATGACTGCTTTGTTGAACTCGCCAAAGCATTAAGGCCGAGGTCCTGTAACGTAAAACAATGGAAAGAGTCCTCAATAGCCCCATCTCATGAAATGCGTCACTGTAGTCCGCAATTGGGTTTCTCGTGCAATATATATGCTAAAATAGTTTATGTGCATTGACATCATTTTTTTTGTGTGCAAGTGATACAAATTTATTGCGTGTAATACGCTCGTACCCCACACCACTAATCCGTACCCAAGGGGTTTTACCAGTGCATATCATCTTTTTTGATTTGATATCATTGTTGCAAGGGAGTGCATATTTTTTTGGTGTGGCACAAACACTCCTGCCCTACAGAAGAGCTGCTGCGGAGACATTCCGTATGATCAAGCCTCTAAAAGGTGACGTTTTCAGTGACATATTTCAGTCTGTTTCATCAGCAACTCCTCCAAACCTTCCCCCCAATCTTAATTCAAGATTAATACGACGAAGGCCCAACTCTGTGCGTCTCCTCTCAGGGATGGCCTGTGTTTCATCAAAGCTCACAGTGAAACCACTGTTGAAAAATGGGAAGTTGGTACCCCTCGGGCTCCTTGACCTTTTCTCGCTCCACTAATCTGTCCTGGCACTTGAGGCGCGGATAAAGGTTAAGGTGGACCCCGTAGTGACCTCTTATATACAGTACGTTTCCTTTGAGCTGACGACTTTAAAGCTACAGGGATCATAAGACTTGACTGAGCTTACTCAGGCGTCTGACATCCAGCCTGTCCACTACCAATAACTGTGTTATATCCACCGTCCCCATTCACCTCTACTTCCGAATGTTCATTCCACAGCGTGCGCTTAATGAGGATTATTATGGATTATTAGAAGAGGGCCACTAGTTTTTTAGAGCTTTGCATTTCCCCCTAGTATTAATGCTAAGTAATTGATTTAAATGTATGCTATTAATATATTGCATTATAATATTGTTTAATATGTCTCAGCCCAAGGAGGTTCAGTGTCCATGCTGAGTCATTGTCCCGTCAGGCTTTGTGTTCATTCTACTTAAAATGATTTTTTTCCTCATGCTATTATCACAATTAGAGCTTGTGTGGAGTCCCATAAGGGACTATTGTTTGAAAAAGTACATACATTGGGAAAGTACAATCAGTTGAAGTGAATGAAATCTTTTTTGGAAACATTATGTGTCTGCGGCGATTGGTTTGTCGTACTTTGTATTACATTTGAATATGTGTAATATATTATATGTTCTTAAGTGTGTATGGAAGCAAAATGAGTTTCATACAAATTAGCCACCTAATTCCATCCAAATTTAAAATATTATGAAATTAGAATTGCCATGAGAATATAATTAAAATAGACCATTAATGATTTGCCATGAGAGTGTGTCAGCATGATAGATAAGCTTTTCCTGATGATACGTTACCAGGCAAATTGAAAGATTTAGATTTTTCTCTAGCAGGACAGGTTTGTATGTCACATGACCATGGCCGCCAACTATGGTGTGTCCTTTTTATTTTAGATACTTTACTTTTTTAATTATTATTGTGTCTGGCAATGTTAATTTTTGGACACTGATACATGGATTTTTAGTGACCACATTTCTAAAGAAGAATCCCTCACAGATAATGTTCACATCAACCAAAAACTGAATGTAACACAAGGGCTCAAAATGTATAGCTTAAAAGTTTTGAAATCAAATTTATAACAACCTATGCATAAAGCAAACAGCTTGTAATTTTAAAGTCACTGTGTAAATTTCCCATTGGCGATGTGTATCCTTGGTCCTTGACTCATCTTCATCTTCCATCGTCACCTCAGTAATCAACACAACAAAGTCTTCGTTCTCGTGGGTTGACTTTCAGGGCTTTTGATCTTTCACAAGTCTGATGTGTCAGCATATTTTAAAACATTACTCCGTATGGTTTTGCCACTCACAAATTAATATGTCTTTGTGTAATTTCTAACAGCATACGATAGATACTAATGCATATACACGATGTGGACGCCACTATCTATTTAAAATGTCCCCTGCATTGCTTGTTGAATCGAAGCCGACATCTTTATATACATAAATCAGAGAGAACCTACTTTATCCAACTCCACATCAGTGATCCAGTTTCCCTCACATCTTTTTTAGGATATATAAGAGTTTTCGACAGCTTGGCAGCCCTAATGCACAGATATGAAGGAAATGTTATGCATACCTAGTTTTCCACCCCATGACAGACTGTGACAGCATTAATCAAAATAGTTTTTAACAGGCAGTGCATCAGCACATCCGCTCGCTCCAACAATCTGCTCCTCTCTGACATTTTTCATCATGCGCCTTTATCCATGCTCACACACCTTACAGAGATCCTGGCCCAAATAAGTAAAATGGGGGGAGAGGGGAGTAAACAGAAGAAAAATAAATCTACCCCTGACAATAACGGAGCAGCAGCAAGAAGATATTCCGCGGTGTCAAAGAGCCACTAAAAGCCAGGGCAGTTTCGCTCATTTCCCACTGCGATAGATGATGATCTGCCTCCCCTTTCATCCTCCACTGGGGCGTTTTCATGAAGCAAAGACGTTCTTTCCGGGAATGAGAAGATGCTCTGCCAAGATAACAGAGCAGGGCAGCTGCGAATACAAGCAATGATTTGCCACGGGCAGCTATATTTTTAAATTATTAGTATTATGTTGTTTGTGACTTTTACAAGGCTTGCACCTTGGAACCTATTTCCAAGTTTTGCGTTCTCGAGTACCTGGCACTGTTGTTGTGCGATGACGGCGGCCGGAGGTTAAAAGGTTAAACGTTAAATTTTTTCTGGTTTAGAACGGTCGTGTTAGCGGCCCCTAAGTTTAAGGCAAGGCACTTTTATTTATAAAGCACATTTAAAACAGCCACTGACGGACCAAAGTGCTGTACAGTCGTTCAAACTATATAAAAACACAAATACACCAACCCAAACATAAACAAACATACGCCCATCATAAAGCACATCATAAAATACATTTGACCAAACGCCAAAGAGAAGAAATATGTCTATAGGGTAGAAATGGATTTCCGGAACTAGCAAGCAGGGGGAGATAGGCCTTAGACAGATCCGGCACGCGTCATTCGCACAGACCGTGGAGCCGGCGTGACAGTAAAGGTGCACTTACTTTCAGACTAGATCGAGCATAGTAAGCATCAACTTGTTTCGAGGACCTTAATGGTCTAGAACATGTCCTGTGGAGAAGATCCGCAATGTACTGAGGCGCCTGACCATTCACCCCTTAAAAACGTATAAAAAAACCGGTATTCGATCGGCAACCAGTGAAGCCAAGCAAGAACAGGCGAAATATGTTTCCACTGTTCGAGTACCAGTAAGAGCCTGGCGCAGCGTTTTGTACTACCGGATTTGTAGGCGGGAATAAGGATGACTTAGCCACCCCAAGGGTATAAGTGAGTTTACAATAATCCAGCCTTGATGAATAAAGGTATTGATCACTATCTCCAAATCTTTTACTGTTAAAAATGCTTGCATATCGCAATAGAACCACAAATGATAAATGCTACCTTTCACCACTGATTTAATTTGTTTGTCAATTTAAGGCCATGTCAAAAATCACCCCCAAGTTTTTAGTAAGACACGAGAGGATCCCACTTAACGGACCCAGCTGCTTTTCAATCTGTATATTAGAAGGCTGGTGAAACCAAAACAGTACCATTTCCAGTATTATAATCATTCATGTTAAAAAATTGCTGCCAGCCAGCCTCTTACCTCGTCCAGACAATCAGCAAAGACTTAGGTCATAATTATCCCATTTTTCATAGGGAGATAAACCTGTGTATCATCAACATAAAAGAGTTATATGGAATTCTTGTGTTTTCCGAAAAACCGAGCCAAAGGGAGCACATACAAGGAAAAACCACAGCGGGCCCAAAATAGAACCCATTAGGTACACTCACAAGTACAGAGGAGGAAGACCCATTTTCAACTCTCCACAGAAAATGTTCTAGCTGAAAGATACTATTTGAACCAGTTCAATGCGGTAACTTTGATTCCCTACCCAGTTCTTCAAAACCGTTCCAGCAAGATAGGCATGTCAGGTGTATCGAAATGCAAGCACTGAGATCCCAAAGGGAACAAAATTGCGCAGTTAACGCGAATCGCACAGCCACAATAAGATCATTCCACACATTCCAGCAAAGGCTGACTCTTTAGTGTGATATTGTCAAAAACCAGACTGAAATTTGTAATAATAAATTAATTCTCACTTAAAAATACCGTCAATTGATGGAAACAACCTTTTCATTACTTTTTGACAAAAATGGTAATATATGAAATTGAATTTAATTTGAAATTATTCCAAAATAAAAGGATCTAAACTGTCTCTTTTGCGAGAGGATTCACTACAGCCTGTTTATGTTGCTCTGGCAGTAACCTTAGAGAGGCTGCTGTTTATAATAGCTAAAACAAGAAGGTTCTACTAACATAGCACTTCCCTAAAGAGACGAGGAGGCATCACATCCAAGGAAACAAGAGGAAAGCTTCATTTTATGATAAGCTCAACAAGAAAAGTAGAAGAAATTTTTTATGGGCTCAAACTCAGTTACACAGGCCGCACATGGGTCATTAACAAACAAATTTGGGATGCAAGAGCGAATAGCACTAATTTTATCCACGAAAAAATTTAAAAAGCATCGCAGAATTTCAGTGTAGCATCATGATATGAAAAGTGAATTTGGGTTTTAAGTATATTAGTATGTACTAAAACAGGATCGTTTGGACTATGAGCAAGCGCTGCTATCCAGGTTGGGAACAATATTTTTCCTAGGACTTAGCAGAGTGCGGTAACTCAGCCATGCAATGTTTTCAGATAATTTCATATGGTAATTGGAGCTTCTCTTTCTTCACTCTTTCAGCCTTCCTCCACTCTGTCTAGAGGCCCAAGTATCCTTTCTTAAGCCAAGGTTGCGACCTCAATTTCAATTTCTAATTTTAAAAGGACAACCACGTCCAAAACATTAACCACACAGAGATGTTAAAATATTAGTTAATAACCTAATGATCAATTCAAAACTAACTTTATCTGGACAATAACTTTATTCTAGAGCTGCGGTAAAAAAAAAAAAAGCCAAAAACATCTCTGCTACATTAATTTCCTATTATCTCTGTAAAGCTGCTTTGAAACAATCTATATTGGTAAAAGCGCCATATAAATTAAGGGACTTGACTTGACTTGACTTTAGGAAGGCTGCATAACCTAAAAAAAAAAGAGAGTAGGTCTAAACTGTTAATCAGAATTAAACCTCATGATGGTCAGCTAAAAAGCAAAGATGAAAGACAGATTTTCCCCTTTGGAATAACATGCACAAAAACCTTATGAAAAGGGTTACTTTCCAACTTTAAAATGGAGATGAATGTCCGGCTTATTCCTTTCTGCTAATGAAAAGAGGGTTGACGTGTTGTTCTCCAGGCTACATCTGGACAGAACGCTGGACCAACATCAAAATGCACATCTCATCTCTCCCTCCCCCCGCCCCCCCCCCCCCCCTTTCTCACCCCCCCTTCCGAGAAGAAGCATCCAGTGTGTGTGTTAGTTAGACACTCAGATTCAACACCGACCGCTAGACCAGTGTGATGTAAATAATCTCCTATATCCATCTATGCATGTACCCTTCCAGCTGCCCCCGGGGGTAGAGTAGCCAAAATCTTACTCAAGTATAAGTACTTGTACTTACGGAAATATTTACTCAAGTAAAATAACAATCGTAATAGTTACTTGAGTAAGAGTAAAAAGATGTGATGAAAAAACTACTCAAGTTGTTAGTTATTAGTACTTTCGATCTGATTATTAGAGAAGCGAAAACCCTGATTTCAGATGACTGGAGAGCTTTCACACACCTCTCCTTGAAAAATCTCATTGTTCTGCTTACATAGTAACCTAGGTTAAAGTGAAGCAGCCTATCTCAGTCCTGTGATGGGTACAATTAACATCACATTTGCATGTGTCACATAGTGTCACTTGCAATAAATCTTAAGCAGACCCAGCTGTTTTCTAACAGGTAACTCTGTCTTTATTTTCATGTTTCACAAAAATAAACTTGTCAGCAGCCTCATTTAATCAAGCCTAAAAGAGAAGAGAAGGTGTGTGTGTGTAGAGTGTGGTTTGTTATTATTTTTTGTGTATAACTTGCTGTATTTATCTGTAGTTTGCGTTTCAGTATGTAAATGTTTATTTGGTCAGGTTCTTTCTTGAACAAACCAATTTAACAGAATTTTACTGTTGAACTTCCAACAGTAATTGGCTTTCAAAAATGTACAATGCAGTCTCACCCGATCTTTAAGCTGTTGAGCAGAGTTCCGGCATGACGAAAAACGTCTCTCCCAGGCTGCAGAAGCCTGGGATGGCTGGTTTACTAAGAGACAACTTCTTGACTTTGATAAGGAGTGTAAAGGTCCATCACCTCCAGCTGATGGACATGACGGTAACCTCTCCAGCTCACCTGTTCTGAGCGTCCCGTTTTCATGAGCCGAAGAGTCCCGAAGGTACTACCTGCACATTTCTTCCCCCATGTAATCTCCAGTTGTTCTTTTTATATAGTCCTGTTGCCCAAGACAGATTTATATACTTTACCCCTGCATAATCCTACATTTTTTTAATATATTTCCTTATTTTTTCACATTATTCACAGCGAACATCCAAGACCTTATTACTTATTAAACTGTAACTTACCACTAATAAAATAAACAGAGGGTAGGTGTAATGAAAGCAGCAGACACTAGGGGATCCATTAGCAGTATCATTTATAGAGTAGTCAAACAGGCAGGGATCAAAAACGAGCAAACAGGGCATGGACACAAGGCTGAGATAAACTAGGATATAACAAGCAGTGTCGGGGCAGGCCGGCGAGAAGCAGGAGGTCCAGTAACTAGCTAACACCAAGTCGAGGTAGGCAGAGAAACTAACAAAACGGGGTACACAGTCCAAGGTCAAGGCAATAAATAATCCACAGTAATAAACGCTCAGAATGAACAACCAGGAAAAGTCAAGACTTCGCACTGGTGTGGTGCGTGGAAGTGGTTTTATATGTGTGTGTGTGAATGAAATGCCGTGTATGGTGTTTTGTGTAATCAGTCCAGGGGATGTGGCATGATGGGAAATGTGGTGCTAATCGTGACAGAGCCCCCCCTTTAAGAGCGCATCCCAGAAGCAAAAAAACAACAAAAACACAAAAGTTCAGGAGGGTGGCGAAGCGCGGTGGTCGATGTGGGGGAAGAATAGAGGGCGCAGTCCGTGTAG
This sequence comes from Meda fulgida, assembly GCA_030578275.1. Classification (NCBI taxonomy): domain Eukaryota; kingdom Metazoa; phylum Chordata; class Actinopteri; order Cypriniformes; family Leuciscidae; genus Meda; species Meda fulgida. Next base: position 25,249,915 of record CM060635.1, on the reverse strand, counting down.
GGGAACAGGACCAGGGCATGCCATGGTCCCATCCAAGAGCAAGGACGGACCCTGGGTCTTGGAGCGCGGGCGAGCCCGGCCTGTGGCAGGTGACAATGGCCGGAGCGGTGGTTCAGGGGACCGGGTGGACCAGGCGTCAGGTGCAGGCAGTTCAGGTGGCCCATGCGAGTTCAGGTGGCCCAGGCAGTTCAGGTGGCTCCTGAACCGCCCCAGACCAAGGCGGTTCAGGACAGAACGCGGCTCAGGCATGCAAGCGGCTCAGGAACAGACAGTGGCTCAGTAACACAACAGAAACAGACCTGTGACGGCGGCCATGCTTGTCCGTAGACACTGGCTCGAGGCGGCCATCTTGGCCATAACACTGTGGCTCGGAGGGACGGCCAATCATGTTCCGTAGACGACTGCTCTGGAGGCGGCCATCTTGTTTCCGTAGACACTGGCGTCGTAGCCCATCTTGTCCATAGACACGGGCTTTCGGAGGCGGCCATCATGTCCGTGAGACACTGGCTCGGAGGGAAGTGCATGAAGGGAAATGAGAGTATGGCTAATCGTGACAGAGCCCCCCTTTAAGAGCGGCTTTCCAGAAGCAAAAAACAACCAAACACAAAAGTTCAGAGGGTGGTGAAGCGGAGGTGGTCTTGGGGAAGGATGAGGGCCAGTCCGTGTATTGGAACAGGGACCAGGGCATGCATGTCCCACCAGAGAGCATGAGCGACCTGGGTCGTGAGCGGCGGGCGGAGCCGGCTGTTGCAGGTGACCAGGCGGAGCAGTGGTTCAAGGGGATCCAGGGTGACCAGGCGTGTTTCCGGTTGCGCCAGGCAGTTCAGGTGGCCCAGGCAGTTCACGGTGGCCCCCATCTTGTCCGTATACACTGGCTCGGAGGCGGCCATCTTGTCCCGTGACACTGACTGGCTCGGAGGCGCCATCTTGTCCGTAGACACTGGCTCGGAGGCGGCCATCTTTGTCCGTAAAAGACACTGCTCGGGAGCAAGAATGACGTGAACATGTCCCCTCTGGATTGACCGGAGGCTCAGAACGGCCTCCAGGCAATTGCAGGATGCAGGACGACCTCTTCCTCCTCCTCCGCTCCGAGAGGTGGCTGGCCCAGGGAGTGAGTGGCTAATCGTGACAGTAGGTCTTCTCTCAAGCCAAATAAATAACATTTGAATTGACACATGAATTAAGAGATGCATTACCTGTTGTCAAATGCCTCTGGTCTGTTGTCCAGGCAGTTCTGAAATGCACAATAACTCGGAGAATAATTCTGTAACAATTAACCATTTATTAACAGCCCAGCAAGCAATATTAATGGTATAAAGGTTCTTGCTAGGCCCCCCCGTAGCAATCCGAGGGACCGGTCTCTGCCTTTCCTGCCTGAAGACGAAGGCATGGCGAAGCGACACCCCCTGTGAGGTGTGGGAAGGGACCGACCTGTGGTGGAGGTGAGGCAGGAGGGAAGGGACCATCCTGGTGGTGGAGGGGAGATGGAGGGGAATGAAAGCGTCGCATCTGCGGACATCAGACATGAGTAAGTACCTATCCTTTTAATTACTACAAGTATTAGAACATGATTGGATAGATGAGAAGGTAATGAGTGACATAACAATTGATCTGTCCCCGGTTAAACTATGCCTAAACTTTCATTTCTGAAATGCAGGCAATAAGCTCTGGCTCCTTCATGACCTCCTCCAGGTCATGAGCGGTTTCGGATTCTACAAGGATACTTCGTGTAGGGCCTTAAGGATGGGTTGACAGGCTTTAACAGTTGACTTTCCAGCCTCTTATCAATCTTTTCCAGCAGTTGATGAAGTGTTTGGCAGCAGAAACCCATATGAACTGATGATTCCCTGGCTTGGAGTAGTTGAGGGGCCATTCAAATGGCTTCATTTCCAATGACGTACTCAGCCAAAAATCCCAATTTCAGCTGTAGTAAACCTGTACCATAAAACACAAAAAGGTTAATAATAATATTAATAATAATAATGATAATAAAAGAGATCAGCTTTGTCATAAAATACAACTTACATTTTTTTTATCTTAATAGCGGTGCATATCTTCCGGATTGCTTGTTCTCCTTGTTTCCATGGTTGCGCACCAACCTTTTCTACAGCGAGAAAACATGAGTTTCCAGCTGGGCTGATGGGGTCGCAGAAACTGCAGTTTGCACTCACGTTCCACAGTTTCCAAAAGCCAAGGTTGATTCTGTTGGTTTTTGTTTTCCACAGTGCAAAAGCTGACAGTGAAAGCTCTTATTTGAATCGCTTCCAGCTTCTGCTGCTGAAGCATCAACAGTAGGCAACAAGATTTAAGTAGATGGAATGCACTTTTTGATTTCTGGAAGTTGGTATCCCAGGCCACAAGCCCCCAGTTAAATATCAGGAAGCTCTCGGTACTCCATCTCCATATTCACTTTCGTCAGATTCCTCATGAGTATGAAGTCTCCCTCCCTCCTGTGCATCATCTTCTTTCTTTTCCCTCCCTTCTCCACACCTCCCCCCATATATTCGAAAGGCCTTCAGCAAGTTTGAGCCAACTGCTCTGTATCGTCCTTCTCATTTTGTACCTACAGTGTAATTCCGCTAATGCTGCAGAAATACATTAGAATTGTTTAGGATCTATCAATCCGTCTGCAACCAAGGCTCTTAACATCGCTGAGGAAAGATGCACGGTCTCCTCAGTGCAGGTCGGTCCTGAGACCGGCAGGTCTGCAGTTGTAGCAACGTTCTCAGCACTGTTTAGTTTTTGGACAAGGTACACTCTTCAATATTTTCAAATGAATCCGGGCACTTCTAGATGCCGCGTTTTCCTGTCAAAGACTGTGCACATTTGGGTTGCACAAGGTTCTATCTTTTTCCTTAAATTAAGTAATTCCACCATTAGAAAATGGCTGGTTTTTCCTTTCAAGACACATTTTACTCAGCAGCTTGTCTATCACGCTGCATTACCTTAGTTTGTGAGGGCTAGAAAAGGCAACCATGTCTTTGAATTCTTTTTTGAATGAGGTTCTCAAACCGTGGCACGAGTCTGATCCTCGTTTTCTGACTTGATTAGGTTTTCATAACCTTCAGCTGATTTTATAACAATATATACATATTAGGTTACATTTTGGTTTTATTAATATTTACATTATCAACTTGAATTCCAATTAATTGGGAATTACGTATCCACAGCACTTTGCATAAATATTAATAACATATATATATGTATAGAAGATTCATTTGGAATTTTTTTTATCAAGCTCTATGTTTAGGTCAGTAAATTCACTTATTATGACATGAAATGGGGTTGCTAGAACCACGCGCGCCACCCTGATATACCAGTCGTCCACCTTGCGGCTCGGGAACACTTGGAGGGTTCCAAACGCGACCGTTCCTGTTTGGCGGCCCGGAAAGGCATGGGCCATCATCTCCGGTCCGATCCAGTACAGCTGCACACCTGAAGGGGGCAGTGGCAGACGAATCATCAGAACCTGGAAAAGTCTGACCTCCGATCAGTCGATTCGACGTCTGTCATCATTTGGAGCGCTGAAGGTATGGCTGGTACACACCTCGAGGATGGGTCCCTTCATTTCCCTCAGCGGCTCTACTGGCTGCGTAGCCTAGGAGGGAGAGGGTTCCTAGGGTTGGTTCCCCGTGATCCCTCAGGTCACAAAGTAACCCTCGAAGTCACCCTCGAAATAACCTCCGCCCCTTTCTGACCATAGCTCCGAGATGGTACATGACTCCACAATGGGTGCTTGACTCATCCACGAACCTTTCCTCAGCGTGTTCCAATGCCCAAAACGCGATGCGTGATCGTGTCCCTCCTGACCCCAGGTAACGCCTCATCAGAAACACATCTTTAAAAAGACGCGCCTACCCGCGTAAGCTCTTTCAGGGACTGCCTCTCATTGTGCGCTGAAGCACGCAGGGAACGTCGCAGCGAACATGGCAGGAACGTGTGCACGGCTGTCGTGCGGCGTCTCCTCTCCGGAGCGCACCCTTACGCGCTGTAAAAACAGTGTGCATGCTCGTTTAGTTTCACTCAAATAAATTGGCCTCTCTAGCGATTTTTCCATATCTTATTCGTCCTAATGACAGACTGATAGGGGAACCACGTGCCATTGATCTAACAGACTTTAGTGAATTAATAATATATGAAACTATGATTGTTAAAACTGAACAGCGAACCATTCATTCTAGTCGAACCTTAAGCTCCGTCCATTAATGATTCAGTTTAAGACCAAACTTGTGAAGCAATTTTGAGTGTAACCTCAGGCTCAACATTATTGCATAGAAACACATCTGGGTTAATCAAATATTTCGCTCAGCTACCAAATAAAGGCTATAATGATTCAGGCTGCTATTAAGAGGGACAAAACGGTTGAATAATTTATAAAAGATCATTTGAAAATGCCGCTCTCCAAATAGCACTTTGCATGAATATAAGGCTCGTTTAATAAGAATAAACTTCTATTTACACAGGAGATTGTTTTTTGCGGAAAGAATGACAATGGCTTAATAAAGTTGTGTTCGTGCTGCCCCCCTTTTCCAGTGCTGCTGGTTCCGGAAGTATTTATTTCCAGTAATTTCTTTAAAAAAAAATTGTGAAGAGTTATAAGCCATAAACCAAAACCAAACAGCAACGATGTGAATTATAACATTACAAAATAAGATTGTAGCAAAAAGGTTTTTGAACAAATCGACAAAAAAAACAAAGGTACAAGACAATACATTTTCAGTCCAGAAGCATTGTGAAGAGTACAGAATCACATTAAAAATGATGATTAAATATTAAAAACTCATAACGATACAGCATCCTGTGCTTCGGGAGTGGCGGAGCTAAAGAGTCTCTTGCGTGCTTTGCGTGTCGCGACTCTCTGATTGATGGAACTTCTGTACAGCATCGTGGGTAATGTATTTTCCACTGATTCCACTGTAATACAAGGCTACTTTAAAAATAAGCTGCAATAATGAGGGCTGGACATCCTTCAACAAAAGCAACAAACATTGATTAAAACCTCACACTCACAGTAGGACTGTCTTTAAAGTTATATGCGAAAATGGAGAAAATGTATCTAGCTTTTACTTTCCACAACACCACTGTTGTACTATACTTAAATACGGCACAGTGCTACACCTGTGCTTATTGGCTGGTTAAGTTTGACTGCAGCTGAGAGTAAATGCAAGGTTTTAAATGTGACGAAATAGCTTTGTTTGAATCATTGTGTGCCTCACATGAAATAATGCAGGTACATGTTTGCATGTGTAAGGACATCCACCAGAAGCAAAAAGGCTCACGCCTCCCACACACACCACACACACACACACAAGCCTTGTACACACACACACGCGCACAACAGGATGCGCTGGCTGCTTTCAATCTCTCCCTGCAGCTCCGAATTTCATGCTCGGGGGGGGGGGGGGGGGGGGGGGGGGGGGTCAGCATTAGAATAAATTGTTTTGGCAGAGAAGCACCACACACACACATACACCCACACCACACACACCACCACACACAACACACTTGGGGGCAGTGGCGGCATCACCATAACCTGTGTGAATCTTCATTATGGCTCTGAGTGAGGAGGGCCGGCCTCTTCTTTTACTGAGCCGGGATCGCTGAAGTCTGCAGATTGGCTGGGATGGATCTGTGTGGTTGGTGAGGAGCTCGATGGGAGGTTTAGAGCTGCGCTTCCTTCACACACACACACACCGACACACACACACTGGCTGACGGATGGCTCTTATGACCCTCCCACTGCTTTTATATTGATTAAGGACTGCCCATCGAGCATCAAGGGCCTGAGGGCGACTGGCGTCCCCTGCAATGAAGGATCAGGGAGTCCTCATCTCATCTGAGCACGGCTCTTCATTCAGAATTTCATTTACAGCCGGGCTATTCTCAGATACGTTATACCGTCCTCGTTTATATTTTATCACACATGTTATTTAGGGCTGCTTACAGTCCGTAATTAATCAGAACTGCTAGATCGTGGCAGGAATATGCACTGAAAAAAAATCTAGATAAATAAAACAAGATGAAATAATAATCAATCTAATGCTACAAAATATAGATAATAACAATAAAAAAATCAGGAATAAAACAAATAATAACTATTAATATTTCCATTAATTAATTTTATGTAAATCACTTTGAAAATAAAAAAAAGTGCATTGTAAATAAACCATACACATGCTTGCACCATTGTCAGAAAGAATGACAAATTCTGATACAAGGACTCACATGGGAATACACATTTTTTTGACCACTATACATTTTGAAAGTTGACCTAACATTGATATGTGTGCTGAGTTCTTATTCGACTGCATTTGTTGTGCATTTGTTTGATACATTCGTTTTGAAAGGCGGCTGGCTTTGGTGAAAGGCTGCATGAACACACACCTGCTCTCCAGCTCATGCTATCCTGCACACTTATGTGCTGTATGTCAAATGGATTTACACTCATCCTACAATTATGACACGGCAATGCGTAATCTGCGACCTGGCAAATTTAAGCCATTTAGCAGCCACAAAGTCCCCAGCCATATGACATTTATTTTTTTGCGCATATGGATTAGTTTTGGGACAAGCTGAGGGAGAAGGAGACCCTCTCCCCATTATACAGCTTGTCTAAAACAAATGGGTCGTGTGTTGCAGAGAAATAACCAACACTATATTTTTCATCTGACTCCTCAGTTTTTCTGGGATGTCACAGATGAGTAGGTGAGACAGCTGGGAATAATTGGGGGTTTTACCTCGCCGTCATTTTGAGTGTGTCGTGAAAAATCAGCCCCTCGCTTGGAAATCTGGGTTGATGGGTTTTCTAACAATGTGTATTTGAGAAATTCTGCTCGTTTATATTTTCCATTCCTAAACGAGAAATGCCCTTTGACGCCGTATTCTGGAAAAAAAGACATTTTGTTTGCCAAGGGAAGGAATATGGCTTCGACCATGCAATTTCACGTCTCATTACCAGTTTATTGTCCAAACAGATGTCAATCAAGTGGACCCGTCTAACCTTTACACATATGCTATACTATAAGTGCACACATGTAATGGTCATATTGTTTTCCAAAAGAATTAACAAGCACTCAGCAATTGCCTTCCTATAACAGAGGTCCTGTTCAGCTCAGTCCACAATATCAAATGTCAGATATAATCCAGCAACACAGTGAAAAACATGCCCATGTCTCACACCCTGCGCTAAACAATGGGAAAGCTGAGAGAGTGTGTGACGCATTTCAAACCAGGCCCGAGAACACACTTCCGCCGTCGCTGGAGCATGCAATGTTTGCTTAATTTTATTAGCTCAATTCCCCCACATCCGTATGCATCGGTCTCGGTTCTAGTAAATGTTGAGAAACAACAGGACATAGCGATTTGTCAATCTAGCATGGCCTATCGAGCACATGACACAACCGTCCCCTCTTCCCAACATCCCGGCCAATCAGGCGAGTCCATCAAGTCAAACGCCGGCTCTCAGGGCGTGGTGCTCGTTAGTTAATACACGAATAGTCCACCCGTCCACCACGTCCGGCTCACTGCAGTAAATCAACACTTCTTCAGACTCCGGCCTCTGCACCCGCTGAGGGGAATGATACAAGTGAGCAAATATTACTCATTTTAAAAATGACACGAAGTCAATTTTATGGAAGTTTGTTTGGTGGGAGAGGATGTGGGAGAATTAGTCCGGGAATAGATTCTAATAGAGTTGGGTATCTCCCCATTCTAGGAAAATTGTAATGTTAGGGAATTCAATCAGAACCAAAACAAGCATTTTATTTGGTTTATTTATTTTCAGAAGAACATGTGGTATGTTTGCCAGTGCATCTGTTAAGATGTTCATGGTGGGTGCCCAAGTGTTTAATTGGGGTTCCTTGGATGTTTTCTAGGTTGTTCTTGTTAGTTGCCGAAATGTTTAAATGTGGTTGCTGTTTAAGGAGTTTCCTAGTGGTTGAGGTTCAATGTGGTGCTAGGGTGTTGCTAGGATATTCTGTTGGTTGATAGATTGCTGCTAACTGTATGTAGTACTAAGGATTTTGCTAGGGTGTTTTCTGGGTGGTTGCCATGGTTATTATGTGGTTGCTAGGTTATCTTTAATGGTATATTAGAATTTTTTTAGGGTGTTCTGGTGGTTGCCAGGGTGTTGATATGTGGTTGCTAGGTGTTTCGGTTGCCATAGTGTTGATATTCAAATACATTCAATTGAATTCAAGTTTATTGTGTAGCGCATTTTTTACATGTAGTTGGCCAACATGTTGATATGTGGTTTCTAGGGTGTTGCTAGGGTTTTCCAGGGTGGTTTGCCAGAAATGTTGATTTTTAATTAAAATCAGTTTATTTGTGTAGTATTATTTCCACATGTAGTTGCTAGACTGTTTCTATGGTGTTCTGTGAGCTGTTGACAAGTGTTGATATGTGGTTGCCAGGTGTTGCTAATGTTGTTCATCATATGCAAACATTTATATTGATAGTATCTGCCTAGAGGGCAGCACTAACGACGTGGGCAACTCCGAAACTCTCTCTTTCCAGACAGTCAACTTATGCACATCCTGTATAAACACAAAAATGAAAAATATGGTGCATGATTTCCATACATTTCATTGATGTCCAAAGACAACAGTGGAGCAATACTCCAATCCCCACGCTGGATAATAAGTGGCCCTTGCCCAAGAAGCATTTAAAAATAAATAGAAATTATCTTTTTATATTATTATTATTATGAGGAATCCACACCCACACACAACTTGTATTAAAAAATAACACCCTGTGTGTCTTGCTAAATCCAGTGGCCACTAAATCCATTTTTGTTGGCAAAATTAAAACTATCAAGTGAATAATTTATCATGTTTAGGACATCACGTGCTTCAGACCTATTGATTCTGAGCGCGAGAACGGGGTTAATTCTCACCAGCGTAAGGCGTGTAGAGGCTTTAGAGTAATTTGTAGATCAGCCCCGGCTGGTCAGGAGGGCACAAAGGATTGTAAGATGAATTAATTCTGAATCAAACACATCAGGGGAAATCACGTGATCCTGCAAGCCTCAAAGTGCCCTACACAGCCAGTGAACAGAACACAAACACAACACACTCCTGGAGCACTGCCTTATAACAGATCGAAGTCTCCTACTGCCAGAACCAGAGCAAAAATAAGATGTTAGTTTACAATCTAATGAATTAATTAATTAAAAAAATACATTAAAACAAGATAAAGTATGAATAATACACACCAAAACAACAGTAAAATGAATGAAATTCATATTACTGTACTTATCACAGTAATAACATAATGTATGCCTAATTACGGAGCATCTAACCTCACCAAACACTAAATCCTACCCTAACCCTATAGTAAGTACATGTTGTTTATTAAAATTATAAACTCAGTACTTAAATAATTACACTGTAACAATGACACCTTAACAATAAAGTGTAAGCGATATTACTTCATTGAAACTATTTCACTTTCTGTAAAACTGAAAGTCTCATAATGTTTTTAATCCTCATCTGTGATTAAATTTCAATAACACACAAACACTCAGCAAGGTTATGTGTTCGTGTTTTTTCTGCCTCGGCGGCACACACTCCGCATGACGTCTGCTTTGTGCATTGCACAATGAAATATTCTTGTTTATCGTTTCCTAAAGATATAGGTTTAATACTGTCGAGGGCTGGCTGAGCTGAAACAAACAAAAAAAACACAGCAATTAGACATTTATAAAAATAACAAATGCAACAAATATTCTCTTTGAAGAGTTATAGATAAAAACACTCACATGGTATAAAGAGGGAAAAAAGGTCGAGTGGTTTTGCATTTTAATCAATTCAATCTTGCAAAGGCAAGAGATTATGCTAAGTTCTAAGGATCATGCTATTTACCACAATAACACCTAATTATCACGCACAGCAGGGAGGGTTAGTTGACCCACATAGACCCGCTGAACATATTATAGACATGATTTAATTCCCCTCCGCAGTTTGTGTGGAACACTCTTTTAGGATCTTTTGGCACATTTTGCTGAACTGTATCCGAGTATGAATTAACTGATTTCTTGTTGCTATAAAGAGTTTATATAGATTGTCAGTCTTAGTCCTTAACTTCGCCATTGAATGTCTATGAAATAAGCCTGTAAAAGACTAAAAGCATCATTGTTGGCACACACTTCTTGTGCGTGTAAATTAAGACCTGTTATACCGCACACATCACAATACACACGTACGATGCTTCGAATCATGTGTCTTATGCTGCTATGTTTTTCCGCACCAATCCAAATTACAGTGTGAATTCCGCATGAAAGCTGGTTTCTACCATGGAATCAAAATTGTGACTTTTTGTCCTCACAATTTTGAACTTATTATAACTCAGCAATACGAGTTTATAATCTCAGAGTTCTGAGAGATGTGAGTGTGTATTCGATGGACGCTTACTAATCGCATGAGGCCACGGGAGGATTTATGAAGGACCAGTGAAGCGTTGACAGTGACTATATGCTGGATCTATATTGGCATTCATACTACCCATACTCATACTATAAAGAAAACATACGGTTTTTAATGTCACAGTAGATTCAAATAAATATTCACCTCTAGACGCAGCGAAAGGTTTTTATTTTGGGCCTTATATTATTTCAGCTTGTACTTTTTGCATTTAATATTTTCCAGGGTGTGTAAGGCAAAGTCAAAAGAAACAAAAATACATTAAATAAAAGGGGGTTTGGTTTTTATGGTGGATTTTTCTTAAAGAAAGCATAAACCGAGTGTAACGACGAGGCACTTACAATAGGAGAAAATGGGGCCAATTTTTTCGAGAAGGATTCAAACAGAAATGTGAACTTGTAATTTAATAAAAGCAATTAATGACTATTCTGTTAAATGTTTTGTACAGCTGTAAAGTCTTGTATTTTTGTGGTTGATTTGGGGTTGTCATGGCAACACATGCAAAAGTAGCGGATAACATACATTACACAAAAAGTCAAGTGATTTTTTTTTCACTCTAAAGTATGTCTTGTGTTGTACTATTGCAACAGTGAATATTTTAACATGCAGATGCCTCAATTCCCATTCATTGTAAGTGCAATACAATGAAATGTAAATACTTTTTTGTGATTAATCCACATATTGGCCTTCCGAGGTTAAATTTGTACGACCAAACAAAAGGTAACTGGTCTTATACAGAAAAAAAGATTAATAATAATAATACTAATAAGTTTAATTTATATAGCGCTTTTCCCAGGCTCAAGACGCTTCACATTGACAGGTGATTAACAAGCATTTACACATAACAACAATGGGCATTTGCCCATCCAAGTAATGGGCGATGTGCAGTATGGCAAACACATTACATTTATAAATACAAACATAAACAAACATTAATTTCGCAGACAACATATGGGCAGTTGGAGTGAAATGCAATATAATTATTGGACCTAGGTTAATTAACATTGTGAAATGTGTCCATGTCAGATTAACATTCAACAGACTGGTAATACTGTTAAATCAAATGTGTTTTTGAGTTTATAACTTAAATACAAATATATATATGACTATATTATTAGAGCATCACTGAATCAACCTGAATACAATAATATATACAACAAAGCTCTTTTTTTTATGGTTAAATCAGCTAATAAAGAGTACAATTTGCATGCCTTTCACAAACTCTTGCTGTAAGTTTCAGGCTTCACTAAGAAGGTTTTCCTGCTGTAATGTTGGATTATTTCCTCATAATTCTCCATTGGTCTGGCGGCTACTCCTCTTCCCAGTCTGTCAGTAACGCTCTGTTCACGTTCCTGTAGTGAAGCCCCTCCTCCTGAAAAGCACACTGTGCTCCTGATTGGTCGGCGGGAGCAGTGGTGTTGTGATTGGTCGAAGCGCTTTCGAGTGATGTTTGGGGAATGACCCGCCCCTTCCCATAACCACCAGTTTAACACACAACTAACTAACTCAACCAGGCCCCGCCCCTTTATTACTGCGAATTAAATTATTATAATGAGGAATATTGTGACGTGTTCCCGAAAAACTCAAGATACAATGGAGGCGTTATAAGAGAAGAACTGAACATATACCCACTAAAGAAAGAAATGAACAGGAGAAAAACGTGTTCTATTTATAATAGTGTATTTTTAAAATGGGGAAAAAACAAAATCGAAGCAAACCAGAGCCATTCACAGAAGTTTACTACTAATCCACTACAATCTGCCTAGAAGTGCATAAAACAGTGTGCAAGAAAGTTGTCCTGGCGCACTGAGACTTCAGCACTGTCTCCTCAGAGGTATATACAGATATTATTGATCAACACAAAAGCAGTGAGAGCGCCTCGATGGGACTCGCCAGCAGGGGTTGCTGCTACGTCCCATCGCCTGGCATCTCCACATCTCCCAAACAAGCATTGAGACGGGATCACTTTAAATAGCAGTTTCAAGTCTACCGTTTGAGTCCATCCATCATTGTACTATGCAATCAACTCGCTAAATTTTTCATACAAAAAACTTGGCAATCCAGCTTCTCAGCGCAACGCCATCTGTTGAATTCCGTTTCAAAGTTGTGTTTGGCACTCAACGCAACGATCGCGGCTCTTTCTCGAATGCTTTGGGAGAACATGATCGCGTTCCCAAGGGAGGGTTTTGTAAGAGATAAAAGCAGCTACACATCCTTGGACCAGTTAATGAACTATCACTATCTAGAACCATGGGAAGGATTAGCTGCTAACGCTAGCGCTCGCCCGTTTAGTCACTCACTGATGCATTAGCACTGCTTCAGTAAAGCTAACATCAGAGCGTAGTAAGCCGTCCAGAGCTAACGCTTCACACAACACGTCCCCTCGAGTTACATCAAAACCTCACGACCACTTGTTTAATTCCGTTGAGCCTGAAGGACGTTGAATAATGTGCTCTTGTCTAATGCGCTTTTATCCTTGAAGTTTATATTCAATTCCAGCACTAATTGGCAGATTACAGCTAAGCATTTAATGGTCATAATGTGCAGTGTACGTCCTCGTGTTACTTTGAGCACACGTCAACACACAAGGAGTCAATTAAGACGTTAAGAAGTGTTTAAAACGGAATGCACCGTCAGTGGTGGAATGTGCAAAATATAAAAAGTATAATGTTTCAGTGTTTGGGTGGATTACCCCAGATGGTAAAAACACGAAAGATATTATTTACATCGAAGCGATTAGTGATGGAATACAGCTAAATAATTAATATAGCAAGGCCTGGGTCTGCTCATATGCATCATAAAACAATACTTTTTAAAAATAATACTTATCCCAGAAATAGTATAATTATGTGTGAACTGAGTGTTATGATTTTGCAATTAAATGTAAGTGTATATAGTTTAAATATAATACATGCAATTAGTTGTTGTTTTGTTTAACCCACTCAAGTAGGACTTCAGTTTTTTTTATATGCAATTTTATAATTTACTTCATTTTCTTTGAAATAATGATTACAGTGTAAAGCAGATAGATGGCTGACAAGCATTTATGGCATACTTATAATGTCAAATCTTTTGATGTAATGTATTTATATTATAGCTCTATTTGCAAATGAAAAAATTTAATGAGAGTGTGTAAATATTAATATAATAATAATAATAATTCATTACATTCTATATATCACTTTTTTTCTCCCGACACCACCACTAATGTGCAGCATCACACCACACACACACACACACACACAAACACACACAACACACACACACACACAGACACACACACACACACACACACCTACACACACCACACACACACACACACGACCCACAAACCTCAACACCACACACACAACACACACATTTGAAAAAAGTAAATGGTGACCAAGTGCTTTCAAAGCTCCAAGTACAAGAAAGCGCATAACCGTAACCGTCCCAGGAGCAGTCCACGTGACGACGTCTCACTCAAAGCTATGTATAATCATCAGATGGCATGAATATATCTACATAGATCCATCTTCTTAAATAAGTCTTTTTGTAGGTTGACAGCCTTGGTCACCATTCACTTCATCAACATGGAAAAGAGCAACAGTAACATTCTGCCAAACCTCTCTTTTAGTGTTTCCACAAAATAAAGTTCAAACAAATAATAAATACATCATTTTCATTTTTGCTAAAACTATTCTTTAATTTGCATGCATGGAGGCTTTCCCCCACATATCTGATTACATCAAGTACACAAGACAAAATAACACTGGTCCAATTCATTATTCCTACCCCTCCCTTTAGAGCTGGACATGAGAGCTGTAGTTATGCAACAGATTCTGCATTGTTTACCGGAACGTAATTACATGCGTTTCACCACGGAACTGCTCTCTTCCTTCCTCATCCTCTGTCGACCTCGTGGATCTGATAAATGAACGGGAATAACTTGCACATTACTCACCGCCGGATGCAGGCCCACACTGCTGCCATTAATCAGGCTCAGTCACGGGGAACTCGCAGGCCGCAAATATACTTATGCAAAACACAAGCCCCGCGGCACATAACGCAAACAAGGTGAGCCTTTGAAGAAAGAACACAAGTTAGTCCTGTTGGATGCCAAAGCCCCCGGGAAGCCGTCTACACAGAAAATAGCAGCAGCTGTGCCTTTTGCACACCACTTGCATCTTCAGATGTTCTTTTTTTACTGTAAAAAGGTCCTAAAAAAAAACGCGTGCTTGGTATTGTGGCACTTAGATGCTTGCAATGGACTGACAGTTTGATGATTTGGAATGTGCAATTGAAGTAATAAAGGTTCTCCAATCAGTGCCATTGTAATGTTCTATGGGGTATCCACACAATATACCAGAAATTCAATACAGTTATTTAGCAGACATTATGAGTGAGAAAGTTGCAGCACAAGACAAACTCCTGCATAATGCATTACGTTAATGGCCACCGGTGGGAAACAACCCAGATCGTTGCGAATGCTCGGTCAGGAAAGCCAGTGAAACCTAATCAGTACAATTTATGTCCTCGCCCGAGATATTATAGGAGGATATTGTAATATTTCCTACGAATATGACTTCAAAACTCTCTCTGCATTATTGTTTTTTTCCCTCCATTATTTAATTAAATGCATGGCATTTAAAAAAGCAATTACACTAAGATTTTAGAGTTTTCTTATGTGGTCCCTCAAAGTAAAAAAGCATCCAATTTCCCTCGGACTCTTTTAAAAGGTCACCAATTGCACAAAAATGACGCACTTCCAACTTTGAGAATTCGACATCAGCGCCTCTCCATCGAGCTCTTACACTCCCCACAGAATGTGAAGCTCCACACTCCAGTTGTGCACACAGACTCAAGCAAGGAGTGCAGGATAAATCAGTTTAAGACTATTATTATCAATCCACCTGCATAAGTTAGCGAATCAACCGCATAAATTGGCTGCAGGCATCGGTTCAAACTACAAAAGCAGAAGCACAGGAATCAATAAACGCTCCTGTTTGCTGTTAAGGGCGGGTTGACTCTGCTTTGTCTGTCTGTCTTATTACGGGACCCACCCCCCCAAACCCCGCACAGCAGAACCAGGAACAGGAATGTAAAAGGAATTCGAGTGGAACATTCTGGAAATGTCCTCTCAGAAATCTCTGTCCATCAGTGTTTAATATCCATTTTCACTTGAAGGCAAACAATCTGAAGATGCCACTTTGAATGAGTGTTGTAAAAAGAACTATTTGTATAGTCACTCGGAAGTGCCTGTGGTGTTGTGTGTGTGTGTTGTGTGGTGTGTGTGTGTGTTGTGTGTGTGTGTAAAGTTGTTCAGTGCAAACCTCTACAAGGGACGCAGGGCAATACAATCATTGCTCATGCTCAAGCTGAATGGGCTTCTGCTGATCCTTCAGCCACTGAGATCGTGTGAATAGTCCTGGTTGAGTGGTTTGCTGTAAGCTCTACAGAGTTCCTCTGAGCCTCCTCCTCCCCAGCTCCACCTGCCTAGATCAGAGACCAGGATTCATGTGTGTGTATTAATGCAGCATATCGCTGATAACAGGTTTCATTACTCGAAGCTTGTAACACAATGCGCATTATGACATCTGGTGTCAGACTGGTTTCCTCCACCATGTCTAACAGATCCCACAGAGCAGAAAACACACGTGAGCAAACAAAGCTTCGTAAGTCTGTGACATACAAGTGGTGGGGATAAGTACCGTTAATCTAATCCTCATCGAAATTAGTTTGTGCCAATGACATCACAACAAGCCTGGTCAACCCGATTTTTCACCTATTGATCAATAATATAAAATCTACAAAATGTGATCATAAATACAGTACATGGATTGACGAAATATTTTGGGTGTGTCTTGTTTAAAATAAATAACCTTATGGGTAACACTTTATAAGGTAACACTATACAAGAACTCTGCGCTATTCATCCATTAATTCAGCATTAATACATTCATTCATCATTTATACAGCATATAATAGACATTAAGCAGTTAATAAAATACAGCTATCAATGCTTTATCTTGTTTAAAAGCATATCTATAATGTGTTTAATAATGTATTTTCATACTTTATTATTGATCAAGTTTATCATTTCTAAATTAAGTTAATAGCTTATTTAAAAACAGTTATTTAGGAGTTGTCAGTGATTTATAAGAGTCACCACTGACACTGAACATAATGCTAAACTTCATTTAGAAATGATAAACTGATCATTAATAAAATATGAAAATACAATTATTAAACACATTAGCAGATATGTTCCTAATCAAGAATAAAGCATTTATAGCGGGTAAATTATAAACTGCTAATGTCTACTGATGCTTTTAAATGATAATGAACTGTATTAATGCTGAATTAAATGATTAAAGCGTGCCGTATTATAAAGTGTTACCAAATTTATTATAGGGAAGTGTGTTAAAATTATTTAATAATGCAATCAGATGAGGTCTGTAGCATCAATGTTTTTCAAACCACCCTCCCGATCTTCTGAGACCGCATGAAGCTGCAAGACTCATCATCAGTGTTTGAATCCGCCGTTGCCTTTCGAAAACAGCGCGGGTCAACTCGTCCCCATCACCACCTGTTTAACCTGCCATATTCACTAACTTGCTAAAACTATTCTAAGCGGTTATATAATGATACATGATGTAATCATGACATTTAGACCTGTTCATAAACCTTATCACCCAAAATTAATTGCGAAATGTTACTTTTTGGTTTCGGTAAAAAAAAACAGTTAGTGCATCACTAAAAATAATGTAACATTATTTTTTAACAGTAACACGGTTTGTTCATATTAGTTCACAGTGCATTAACCTACTGTATAAGTCCTTAAGTATAGTTGATAATTAACAAAGATGAACAAATGCTGTATAGTGCAGTCATTATTAATGTTAATTAATGAATCTTATTGTAAAGTGTTACAAAATAATCTATACTTTTTTTATTGCAATACTTGTGTTATACTACTGTCAAACTTCATTGAAATAAACGACGTGAACAAACCTCTTATTCGAAATATATTGCTTATAGTTTACGGGAGTTCATTCGCATCTAAAGCACAATTCTAGGCAATTTCTATTGAGCTTCTAGTTGGAATCAGAGCCATTGCTTGGCCGTTTTCTCAAGTACCAAAAACCATCTCTGTCACTAAAACGTATTATTATTATGGTCCAGCATCCTTTCCTTTTACTATATGTTTTGGAAATTAGGCACCTCAGGGTTTATAGGAAAAATTGAAGCCATTCCAGACTCATTTTTTTGTCTTAACAAATGGTGTAGTTTTGCAGTGGAACCGCTTGCAGAGAGGAATGAGGAGAGAAAAAAGAAGAAGAGAGAGAGAAGAGAGAGAAGAGAGAGAGAGAGAGAGAGAGGAGGGAACCTACAGGGAACTCAAGCTTTAGTAATGTGGACCATAATTATATATGGCATGGCCCATGGTTTGTGCTATTAATGTTCTCTCCTCTGGGTGTTGTGTGCGGAGTGTCCCGAATGTCTCTATATGTTTGCTTGTGAGGTCGGTGTCCTCATTTGAACTATCACAGCACCTTGACAGTTTCATAAATGTAGATTTTCACCTGTCAAGTGGACTAAGTATTTATAAACAAACCTCTAAAGCTTCACCCGGTGGCTGTATGCAGCGTCTCCATAGTCGGCTCAAATCAATGGGCGCCTCGAGGGCCGTCCCACTGTGTCCGGATCCTCTGATTGGTGCTGCGCGTGGCGAGGATCTCTTTTAATTTCAGGAACATATCTAGTCCTTTGGTAATAGTTAAGTGTGTATCGATCCCGCTGCACATTGTCCCTGACACCAGGCAATGGAGCTAAATGAGCCCTGTGAGTTTCCTACGCTAGAAAACTCTGACCGTCTCCCAGAGCCGCCCTCAACCACAGCGTGACCCATTACAGAGACGGCTAGGCTTTCTGAAGAGGATATCTGTATGCAAAAAGGCACTAATCATCGCTAAAGGTTTCTGACGATTTTTCCCAGGAACCCACTTTATTAAGACAAATTTAGCCATTTTTATAGAACTTTTTCTCAGATCTTCATGCAATTAAATTGAGAAGAGAGATAACAGGCAGTGGGTTGTAGGATAACGCATTCCAAGTCAAATAATTAAAATCATTACAAAAAAGTCAATACTTTTCAAATAAATAATGCAACTTTGTCTTCGGCCATGTATGACTGAACAGCTCTCCTGTCCGCATGTGGAATCGTGATCGCTTGAAAATAATTTAGTTTTAATATAATAAAAACAGTGATATCTGCGCAAACTGATATTTTGCTGTCAGTGATTCAACCGCTTCACACATCCTCCACTCGCCACTCGTTCATCACTCCTCCCACTCGTTCAATCACTCCTCCCACTCGATCATTTTCACTGAGTTTAAAATCACCATCACCTGCACCTCATCATTCCACCACTTATATACAGCACTCATTCTCAACACTCATTGTCTGGTCTCATCATTACTGACACACAGACACTCCCACACTTTCAACCAAAACTTACCTAGTTTCCATTGGGACTGTCTTCATTCCTGTCTTCAATCATATGCCGTCTTCAGTTACAGCCATTCGCCTGCTTATGCCGTTCCAGTGACTTAACCCTCCGGGGACCAAGGTGTTTTGGGGCCACTGGATGTTCCTGACATTCCCTTATATTTGATGTTTTTTTTTTGCAGTTATTTATAAACATGTTAATGGCAAAGGTGTAAATTCACTCTATATAGCACAAACAGGGCTACCATAATATGAGAGCAACATAAATGTACATGTTTGAAACCAAAAAAATTTTGAGAGAATATTTTTATGCCGCTGTATATTGAAAAACAACAAAACAAAAGTTTTAAATGTTTAAGGCCACAAACACATACTAATTATCTTGTCCACAAGACCAGAACAGGATCAGGCTGAGGGCGTGCCACGGCGGAGAAGACCCCCTCTGGCGGCCACGGCGGAGAAGACCCCTCGGGGCGGCCACGGCGGAGAAGACCCCTCGGTCGGCCACGGCGGAGAAGACACCTCAGGCGGGCACGGCGGAGAAGACTCCTCGGGGGCCACGGCGGAAGTCGACACCGTCCGGGCGGCCAGGGCGGAGCAGGACGTGGTGGTCTTACACCGGCCTCGGGAACAGCAGACACCGGCTCGGGAACAGCAGACACCCGGGGGGCCTCGGAACACAGACACCGCTCGGGAAACAACCGACACTGGTTTGGGACCAGACGACACCGCTCGGGAAACAAGAAGACGCACCGGCTCGGGAACAGACGACACCGTCTCGGACACAGACACTCGCTCGGGAACAGAGCAACAGGACCGGCTCGAACAGCAGACACCCGCTCGTGAACAGACGACACCCCGGCTCTGGGAACAGACGACAGCCGCTCGGGAACAACGAACACCGGCTTCGGGAACAGTACGACACCGCTTCGGGAACATACAACACACACACTGTCGGGAACAGACAACACACACTGGCTCGGAACAGACAACACACACACTGGCATCGGGAACAGAACAACACAACACACTGGCTCGGAACAGACAACACACACACACACTGGCTCGGGAACAGACACTAGAACAGTAACAGCCACAAGGACAGACAAAACACAGGTACAACACTGGCACTGGCTCGGGAACAGACCAAACACTCACTGGCTCGGGAACAGACAACACACACCCTGGCACGGTGCTAGTAACAGACAAACACACACCCTGGCCGGCTCAGAACAGACCAACACACACCTGGCTCGGGCCTCAGGAACAGAACTCTGGCTCGGGCTCAGAACCGACAACACACAGCCGCTGGCTCTGGCTCAGGAACAACTCTGGCTCGGCTCGGGAACAGGAAACAACACACACCCTGGCTCGGGCCTCAGGAACAGACAACACACAACCCTGGCCGGCTCAAGGAACAGACAACACACACCCTGGCTCGGCTCAGGAACAGACTCTGCTCGGGCTCCGGGACAGAAAACACACACCCTGGCTCGGGCTCAGAACAGACTCTGGCTCGGGCTCAGTCTGTTCCCACCAGTGCCAGTGTCTACAGACAAGATGGCCGCCCTCCGAGCCAGTGTCTACGGACAAGATGGCCGCCTCCGAGCCAGTGTCTATACGGACAAGAAGGCCGCCTCCGAGCCAGTGTCTAAACGGACAATATGGCCGCCTCCGAGCCATGTCTACGGACAAGATGGCCGCCCTGTCCTGAGCCCGAGCCAAGTCGTTTCCTGAGCCCGTGCCAGAGTCTGTTCCTGAGCCCGTGCCCAAGTCTTTCCTGAGCCCCGAGCCAGAGTCTGTTTCTGAGCCCGAGCCAGGGTTGTGTTGTCCTGTCCCTGAGCCCGAGCCAGAGTCTGTTCCTACCCCGAGCCAGGGTGTTTGTTGTCTGTTCCTGAGGACAAGGGCCAATCAACAAACCCTTGGCAGGGTCCAGCCAGTATGATCTTCCGGCATCACTTGACGATGTGCCAATCCAGCCCGCTACAAAACAGGTCCACAGCTGGGCGTCATTTATCGCTCCCAGATGACAACCCCCAACGCCCCCCCCCACCCCAAAAAAAAAGTCCTCACATACCTCTCCAAAGGGCTGGCATCTGAGACGAGATGATAGGAATTTCCCTAAGGCCTGGTTGCTAACAACAGCTGATCCATTGGTGGTGAGTACTTCTGACACGATGTGGTTGAGACAAGGAAGAAGCAGGATCCACCTGCAGCACACTTTATTTAAATTTAAACAAACTCCAACTTGACAAGGGACTCAGACGGGGA
The DNA here is from genome assembly GCA_030578275.1 of Meda fulgida. Lineage (NCBI taxonomy): Eukaryota > Metazoa > Chordata > Actinopteri > Cypriniformes > Leuciscidae > Meda > Meda fulgida. Next base: position 25,228,735 of record CM060635.1, on the reverse strand, counting down.
ACAAAAGGGACTCAGGACCAGAATAAGCAGCATCCACAATACAACATCAGAACTCACAAGACTGGACTGAAACACAGGCAAAATACAAGGGCAATAACAAGCTAACAAGATACAAGGGAGCCGTGGTTTAATCAGGTACAACCTGGAAGAAAATAGAGATAATGGGGAGGCGGGAAACAGGACTAAACCAAAAACACAAAGAACGGGGAAACAGACAATTATCACAACAATGCAGAGGGCTTGAACGGCCCAACACCGCATCATGAATAATTACGCAGTTCCTCCCTCTGAGTAGACTGCATACTAATGAGCCAACTGCATACTAATGAAAGCCTTTCACTCAGGGGTGTACACACAAGAAAGAATGCAAGGACCAATATATATAATAAAAAATATATCTTACATACACAACACACACACACACACACACACATATATATATACAACCAAAACATAAAATGAAAGTCAAAGCATATTTATAGTCACACCTGGAAACAAATCCTGGTCAAAAGCAAATTTTATAGTCACAACCTGGAAACAAATTCTGGTCAAACAGGCCAGATGGGCCATTCTACAGAATTGGTTCAAAACATCTTTGAAAAGAAAATTTGTATTTTTTTCCATAAATGTCTTATAATGTAAATTTTTTTAAAGTAGGCCGAGTAAATTTTATAATACTATTTCAAAGTTAAGGATTCATTATTTTGATATAGCTTGCATTGAACAAACCCTGACAACATTCCCTGCCACAACGCATGTGCGAGTTGAACTTGTTTCGACTGGTCTGATGTATGCGTGTAATGAAACTGGGGGAAAAAATACTGTATCACACTCTTGTGTCATACAGATTACATAACCTGAGAATTTTTTTTTTTTTTTTCATTTTCGGACGTGATTCAGAATGACTGCACTGACAGAGAGAAGGCAAAACTACGGATCATGTTTGTTTTTCTTATATTTGACAAAAGCACAACACTGTTTTTATTGTGAGTATACAGAAAAATAATCGACACTTAACAGGATCGAAGATGTAGTAACACTTATATGTAAGATCAAAATCAACAGAGTATTTTTAGTCTATTTTTCTGCTATGTGAAAAAAAAACGAGCAAAACGCGCCGGCGCGTTTGCCGTCCCCAGAGGGTTAACTTCTGCATCTGAAATAAGACTTCAAATATCCATCAGCTAAGTTCTCTCTAATATCAATCTGTTTGAAATCCTCACCCAATCTCTCCGTCTGCTTCTGCTATTCTGAAAATAAACATCATTAGCCACTTACCACCTGTCTGACTCCTGTTCCCTCCGTGACAGAAGACCAGACCAAAAATGCAGAACCCAGCGGAGCCTTTGGAAGTTCCTATCACGCGATCCGTTCGCGGAACTCGTCAGGCGTTCGACGGCTCTACTTCCATCACCACCGGATAATACACCCACCGTTCCCAAGATATCCTTCACTCTGCCTCAAACATCTACTCCGCAAACACCCGCTGCTTCGTCACTGCCCTCTGCGAGTCCCATGGCCCGACCAGCGACATTCAACGGAGGAGGGGGGGGGGGGGAGGGGGGGGGGGGGGGGCGGGGCGGGGGGGGGGGGGGGGGAGTGGGGATTAGGGGGGGAGGGGGGGGGGGGGGAGGAGGGGGGGGGGGGGGGGGGGGAAGGGGAGGGGGGGGGGTGGGGGTGGGGAGGCGGGGGGGGGGGGGGAGGGGGGGTGGGGGGGGGGGGGGGGGGGGGGGGGGGGGGGGAGCGGGGGCGGGGGCGGGGGTGGGGGGGGGTTGGGCGGGGGGGGGGGGGGAGGGGGCGGGGGGGGGGGGGGGGGGGTGGGTGGGGGGGGGTGGGGGGGGTGTGAGGGGGGGAGGGGGGGGGGGGGTGGGAGGGAGGGGCGGCGGGGGAGGATTGCAGCGTTTTTTTGCCTCAAGTACGCTCTATTTCCAGGTACCAGGCACATAATTTCTCACAACAATTCATTTCGCGTACATTTGTTCATCTCCCTGCGTCTGGCCGAGCCCTCCAGTGGCCCAGTCCCTGTGGAATTCAGATTCACTCTGAGCAAATCTCTCGTCAAGTTTCATTCCAACACTTCCTCAAGTAGGGGGGTTTTGGACAGTACAGTCTCGGGATCTAACTGTACACGATCACTCTTCATCTTCGCACAAGCAAGTCCTACTGTGAGTGCATACGCTCTTCAATTCCGCACGCTGGCGGCTTTCTAGTGCTGAAAGAATCGCATTGATTACTGTTTTCGACATTGCTCAATCCTAACATCAGCTAGCTAGTTGTGGTCAACGAGGATTTGTTGGAAATTGAAAAACCTCATCCAGAAAACCCTTCGAGTGTCCCAACGCCTGTATTGCATTATTCTTCTGCTACCGCTGTCATCTCGCCCCTCGGCTGCACTGTTGCCGGTCCTCCGCACCAGAGCCCCATGCAAGGTCGACACCACTCATCTCATCGCATCACGGAACGACAGCTGACGCATCAGCCACCACCTCTGTCTCTTACTGTGGGGTGACAGACACCTTCATCAACACTCTGTCCCTATTCGACCTCAACGACTGGCGGTGAGTTCAATCCAAGATCCACCCAAGATTACTAACGTGAACTACAATACTATTCCAGTTAATAACCTTTCGTGTATGTGTCTCAGCACAAGCCCTCCTCGGCCTCAGCGGAACTTCATTTCCACGCACTCCTGCAAAGACTGAAATGTTCGAAAGCTTCGAAGTCATCAATCTCTTGTCAGACTATCAAGGGTATCCGCTGGTCGAGGTTCGAATTCCTCACGTCCACCCCCACACTCACACGGCTCTGCCTAGATGCCTACATTCGGAGGGATCTCTCCTTAATGGTGCTGGATGGGTCAACTGCTGAGCTTCATCCTGGACGACCCTGGATGGTCCAACATCAAGCTCCACCATCGACGAGATCGGGGAAATCCTTCGATGGGGTGAACAGTGTTTTCCACTCCTGTCCTAGCTTCGGTTGAGAAAGTCCTGAAAGAAACCTCCTTGGCTTCTTTCGTCTGCTTAGGGACTATTCCAAGTTCCGTTTGTTCCTCCTTCCATTAAGTCCAGGAGGTCCAAACACCAGGTGGAAATTCCAGTTGAGAACAGGGCGTTCCAGATGTATTCAGCCAAGCAGTGCGACCAGCATCCAACCCCACGTCCATGGGACTGTGCTATCGACCTCTACCTGGAAGCTATCTATCTAAGGCCGTGTGTAGTCCTCTGTCCATCCCGAGCAGAAGGCCATTGAGGAGTATGTCGCAGAAGCCCTCAAACAAGAGTACAATCGCGTCATCTACATCCCCTGCCCTTCAGCTTGCTTCTTTCTTGGCTAAAAGGACTGGAGGCTTGCGGCCGGTGCATTGACTAATCGTCACTCAACTCTCAAACAGTAAAGTTCGGTGAATCCCCTTCCTCTGTCCCAGCAGCTTTGGAACAGCTGCGGGGTGCCTGCATCATCTCGAAACACGATCTCCGCAGTGCATATAAACCTGATCCGAAATCGTTGGGGTTGATGAATGGAAGACGGCATTCATCACACCCTCTGCCACTATGATACAGAGTTATGCCCATTCGGACTGTCCCAACGCCCCTGCAGTCCTTCCAGGGGTACATGAATGAGGTCTTCCGAGAATCACCTCAACCGGTTCGTGGTTTCCTTCATAGACCGACATACTCATCTACTCTTCATCTCTCTCTGAACAACAAACATTACGTCACCTAGCTGGCGAAACGCGACTCACAAGCTCTATTTTCAAGCTTGAGAAATGTGAGTTTTCACACACCACTTCTGTTTCAATTCCTGCAACATCATCGATCAACATGGAGTTCAGATGGACCAAGAGGAAGGTGGAAACCATCCGGAATCTGGCCTCAACCCTCGACAGTAAAGGAACCTCCCACGTTTCCATAGGATTTGCCAATTTCTACAGATGATTCATCAATAACTCAGTCACATCGAGTTCTCCTCTGCTGACTTCTTCCTCAAGGACCGGCCAAGTCTCTGACCTTAATCCCCGAAGCCATCTCTGCCTTCGAACAACTCAAAAAGCCTTCCAGACCGCTCCAATTCTGGTTTCATCCGAACCCCTGAAATCCCTTTCGTCTATGAGTGGACGCTTTCCTCAACCGGAGTTGGAGCGTCCCTGTCACAGCAGCGGCAGGTTTGAATACTCCCACACTCCATCCAAGTCCCTTCTTCTAAGAGAAGGTGTCCCCGGCGGAGCGGAACTACGATATCGGAAGAATCGGGAACTGCTCGCCATCAACCTGGCATAAAGAAGAGTTGGAGGCCACTTGGCTGGAGGAGCAAACCATCAGTTCGAGTTATCACCACCAACCGCAACCTGGATACCTCAGAGAGGTGAAGAGGCTGAATCCTCGCCAAGCCCGATGGGCGCTCTTCTTTACCCGTTTTGACTTTCCTCGTGTCCTAGCTACCCGGCCCGAGCAAAGAAACTGCAAAGCCGATGCTCCTCTCCGACTAAGGGGCATCATCCATCCTTGAAGATCCTCTCCCTGAACGATTCTCCCTCCACCGGTACGTCAACCTGATCGTCTGGGACTTCGGCGAGCCAGATCTCCCAGGAGAAAACCGCCTTCATCCCCGCACGCGCCGGAAAGTCCAGAGGGGTGCGTCTTCATCCACGTCACCTTCTGCAGCCCTTCTGGATACCATATCATCCGGGCCTGGACACCAGGTAGCAGGCGTACCCCCTCCCTCACATCCTCAGTAACGGTCTGGTTGCCGTCAATCGCCCAGGATGTTCCCGGTACGTCAGAGGATGCTCAGTCACGCGTTACTACCACACCCCCACCTCCCCCGCTCTTCCTCTTCCAACAACGTCAACAAATAATCAGTGTTTGAGTTTGTCATACAGCATAGCATGACTCTCACAGTCCGTATCAGTTCACTCAGATATCTGACATATAGTCCTCCTAAATCACGTAATAAAGGTGAACACATGCTTTTTTATGACCTCAAGAGCTGTCAATAATACTTTATTGACATTCATTCCATTCATCCACCTGTGACTTCAGTCCTGTCTGTTTCATTTGGCTTGATTTAAGGCAAACATACGACCACAATATATCAGTGTTTAAATATGGCTTTATATAATAGAAGTCATCAGTTGGAATCAGAGTTTATATGGACTTAATTATTACTATTGTTATTAATATTGAATGACATCTGAAGAGCTAAAAGTCAATAAGAAAAAACTCACATATGTAGTAATTTTTTTCTTATTTTTTAAGAAAATATAAAACTATTCATAAGAAATAATTTTCTTATTCTTTTTTCTATTTTTCTTAGGTGTGTGAAGAAAAATTTGAATTGATTTGATGTGCATTTCCTTCCGAAGTTGATTGTCCTGCATTTTTCGATCTTCATCCCAGTTTTCCCATGAGATGTGTGTGAGTCAACACAGCCAACAAACCTTGATACTTAACACATTGAGAAAAACAAAAAAGACAGCATGTTATAATATGCACACAAACACAAAAATAAAATAAAGCTGTAAATGTGAAGTGGACCATATGAATATTGAGAAGGGTATGTATAAAGTAGAAGAATGGCTGTAAAGATGTTCCTCCATGAAATAAGACCAAGCCATCAGTTTTATGAAATGAGGAAAAATAAAGAAAAATGAAACTCTGGCCTTCAGATTGCTAGAGAAGACTTAAATCCTTAAGAGCCTGATGAACGGAACACAGTTATCAATTAAGGAGTAGCAAAACACATTTTTTAGTGATTTAGCACAGTCTCAACTTAAGTGAATATTTATCTAGACAACCAGAATAACGGTGTTAAATACGTTAAGTAGTTTTGGCTTCACAGCACCTTTCAAGTGTTGGATTAAAAAAGCTAAGATGGATCAAAAAATTTCCAAGATAGTAGTATGTTACATTTTTGTCTTGTGACATGCTTGACAGTGGCATTCTAACTATTCTATGGTATAGTTCACTACTGTATGTCAACTGTCATAAGATTTTTTTAGAGAAAATGTTAATACTTTAGTTAATAAGATGCATTCAATTGACAAAAGTGACATTGAGACATAATGTCATAGAATATTCTATTTCAAATAAAATGCTGTTCTTTGAACTTAATATGCAAAGAACCTTAAAAATAAAAGTATGACGGTTTCCATCCCCCAAAAAATTTAAGCAGTTATCACAATGTGATAATATTTATAAATATTTTCTCTTTGATCATCAGATCATCATATTAGAGTGATTTCTGAAGATTCACATGACACTGAAAGACTGGAGTAATGAACACGCAGAAATCGCTTTGATCACAGGAATAAATACACTTTACTAGAATGCACATATTAAAGATGATTTACATTGTAATAAAATTTCACTGTTTTTGCCTGTATGTTTTGATCCAATAAAAATTTCAGTCTTGGAAATCCAGACACTATCAGAAAACATAAAAAAAATCTAACTTTTGAATGGTAAATCCAGATTGAAATCCCACATGGTGACCACAGCCCAGAAGAGTAACAATATCTGTAAACTTTCTACACTATTATTCCTGTTATTTTCTATTCTTTCTCTTTTCCTTTTTTTCCTCCTTCTTATATCACTGCTTCCAATTAAGATTAGTTGAGAAAGTAGTGAGTTACAGTTATTTCCTCACAAGTACACTCAATACTCATTATCTTAACATAAACATTTATCATCGCTTCAACATTTTGGCAATCAGAATCAAAAAATGAGTCCCAAAAAGATGTGTAAAACACTGGCAAATGGAAGGTCATGATGGGGTCAAATGTAGTCAGTCATGTGGGTGTTCATGAATAGTAAAACTATTCAAACTTTGCACACTTTAAAACTATATAGTAATGCAAAAAAAAAACCTGAGTGTAGAAAAACATACGGTTTATCCAAATTAATGGCATTTGATGAGATTTCTTGAGTTCAAAGGAATATTTCCAAACCTGTTTAAATGTCTTTGTTTGAGGTTAAAACATGGCATCATTTGGTTTTGGGTGAAATATCAATTTCAAAACATAGTGGACTGGTCATATGTAAATGTTCTGTTCAGCTTTAGTTCTTGTCGCTGTGAATTGGATACGTCCGACAATACTCATTACTCTGTTTTACATTTGAAAATTGCATTTCCCTTTCAAGGGAACCGCGCTGCGTCGATTGCCGCTACAGGGAAAGCCTTGCTGTTGATTTATTAAAGCACATGTAAAATCAGTCACAATAGTGTGACGGACGTCTCCCCCACCCCCCCCAGAGGCGGGTGACGTCAGAACCCAGGATACTATAACGCCTGCCCAAACAAAGCCGCGTCTGCTTCTGTGTCCTTCACAAGCGCTATATGTGATATTGTCCCTGTATAATGTATTGTCCGTTATATATATATATATTATATATCTGACCATGGGCGAGCAAACTGCAGTTTAAAGTGTGGTGTGCACCCCTGCCCGCAATATTTTAAACGGGTGGGAACCCACACACTTTATGTGTTCTTTGTTGGGTTAGGAGCATCCACGGTCACGCTCGAGTGAGTGAAGAGAGTGTTATGAGACTTAGACGAAGACTAAGGGGTATTGGCCAACGCTGTTTGCGAACTGCGAGCGGCCAGCAGAGACATCTGTGGCTGAATCTTAGCAAAATTAAAGAGAAAGATAAACCTCTTTTTTAATGGTTGCTCCCATCTCTCCTTCTGGCCTCTTCGGCAACCCAGTAAATTCAGAAACGTAGTGGGCCCTGGGATGCCCCCCCTCTGAGGAGGGTCCTAGAGCAGTCAGTTCCAGGAGTGCATCGTCTCCCTGCCTGTTCGCCGTAACAGTGCGACGGGACCATAGACGAGACCATGAGAAAAGGGTGTATAGTTGGGTAATGTGCAATTTACAGCTTACACTTACAACTTACAGTCTCGGTCTCACCCACCCAGGTTTTACGGGGGTCCTATTGTGTATTGTATCAATTCACGAAGTTAGGCAGACTTAATATTTATTTAGTCACTTTAAAGTGACTTGAGCCAGCTTATTGTTTTGAATAAGGGACTGTAGTGTTACAAATTATTAAATGTTTAATTTAGGTTCCATTACAATGTGTGTATAACTTTCTCAGTTAAAATACTAGTGTTCTCCATATTTGAGGTATAAATGATGTGATTTTAAGCAATTCAGGTGTCTGACCTTAGCTTTTGTCTCAAGATACAGCTGTGTTTTTGTTTCTATGATAATGTGAAGGTATGAGTGATACAATCCAGGCTGATTGGATTGTCTCTAAACATGACACTGGTATGCTGATGAGATCAGGAAATCTCTGCAAACGGTCAGGGTTCCCAGCGGGATATTCCTGACTGCCCTGATCTCTCTATTGTAAAGTAAATTAATCAGATTACTGAGGACTATCACCTTTTGCCTTTAAATGGTTCTTGGAGCTCCTGTCTCAACAAGAGAGTCCTGCCCCATCTTGTTCGTTTGAATAGTTATGCTGATTGGATTAGGATTGGTACTCTAGGGCAGGTTCCTAAACCTGCATACTTCATTTACATGCTTTGTTTAGATTGTCTCCACGTCTATGTAACTCCTCCCCCTTTAAAGGTATAAACTACAGTCGGTAGTCTGCCTTAGTTAGACTTGGATGAAATGCACCACAGCGATGCAACAGAGACTTCCCAATAAAGAAACTGGGTGTATGAGATGCACACACACAAAATAGCCTATTGCAGACAAAAGACAAATTTAATGTCATGCTGCTGGTGATGCCCACTTTGTAATCAAAATTAGTTTCTGATGTACAATAATGCATGAATGGTCATGTCTTTCAGGTGTATCTTATTGCATTTGCTGTGCAGTGGAACAGCCGCATGGAATCACTCCGGGTTGCTGGTGGTCATGGCGGGCGACGTGGTGTATGGACCCACGGCAGATTCAGCGCCTGAATCAGCAGGCTGAGGTGCTCTTCGGTAAAGATATGTCCTCGAACCCAACTTTGCCGCTCCAATGCCCTACCCTGCTGTATACAAGGACCCAAGACGAGGAGGAGCTCCTTGGAGTAGAGTTTTCATGTGCCAGTCAACCAGCTTCACTGCAAGGGATTACTATGCCCAGCAAGGTACACAATCTTGCATTATAACAATATACATACATACTAAGCGGTCAAAATACCTATAATATCATGCATATTCTATCCATGACATGTTTGTATGATATTGTAAGGGGTTTTTACAGTCAAAGACCCAGAACCATATATGAAGAATGAAGACCCGGAGTCAGAATTATAAAAAAATGAAGAAAAGTTTTACTGAAGATTGTTTGCAGTATCAGCAGAAGTCCGCTTCAAGTCCGCCCCGCTTACAGTTACACAGATCACAGCAGTTTTACCATTTCCAAGGTCTAAGATACGTCATTGCTTACAGGTTGAATGATTCCCATTGGCTAAGAAATAGATAACATATTAATTTTCCCCACATATACAGATAGACATATCTCCATCCGATTATGCAGCTGAAACTCAGACCCTGAAGTTAATCATGTCATGACTAAACAGCAGAGTCGTCTCAAAATATCAAGATAATGTTCTTTCTCTCAAGGATAGCTAAACTTTAGTTTAACTGGAAATTAAGGCTTTAACAAAGAAATGGTCCCTTAAACTATTGGCCTTCAATGACCCCTATATGTTTTAACACGTTGAAAACCTTTCTCAACACAAAACAAGTCCATATTTCATTTCTGGAAGCCGGGCTTTGATAACAGATATCAAATAGAGACATTAGAGAATACATGAAAAGAACATTTCAGTAATCACAATGGTAACTTCTATAACAAAGTAAAATCTCCAAGAAGTCATTCAAACTCATTTGATATTAGAAGGAAAAATATTGATTAATACCTTGATTATTATAATCACTCATTACATTTACATTTACATTGAAGCAGCAGTGGATTCCAATCCATCACCTTCAATATAGTTACATAATATGAAACAAATGAACTGCAGCATTGCCATTTTTGTATAATTAGTCAACTGTTAATTGTTGTAACTGCCTAGACACACCTGGTGATTAGTACATTACAAATTTGCAGTTGAGGAAGAGTAGTCCCGTGAAGAAGAGGAGACGGCTGAACAAAGTGAGGACAAGCTAGCAGATGAGGGTGTGGACGTGGGTGCAGAGTCAGAGGAGGATCCTATGGACACTGTCAGTGACAAACATGTCATCCTCACTCAATCAGAACAGGTGGAGGAGGACAGTCCTGCTCTGCAGGATGTGCTGATGACCCAGATCCATCTGCAGCTTCCTGGGCTGGAGGAAGTGGAAGCCTTGGCCCTGCTCTTTTTAGAACTGGCAGATAACAGTGACCGTCACCTAGTGCCAGCTGACCTAAGGCTGAAGATTGGCACTGCAGTTGGTGCTCTGCATGAGCATGAGAGGTCTGCAGCCAACTTTGTAAAAAGGTATGAGTCTAGGTGGGGTTACACCCTGTTTGGCAGATGCTTGGGAGCTGACACACCTGAGACCAGAATAGCACAGAAGACAAAGTTTTCCTGGATGAGGTACCCTCAGGCAGCCCAGGTGACTGAGGATAGTCGTCTGTTGTACCTCATTATTAAGATGCTGAAAAACCAGCCACCAGCCAGTCGTCTCACCTCCCCCACTAAAATCACCAATGCAATCAAGGGCCAGTATAAAAAAAGGTTAGTAGACCGAGTCAGAGATGATCCCGTCCTCAACGGTCTCTCCATTCCTCTGCCCAATCTGAATGCCGAGTCCATCTCTACATTCATAGCACGGGAAGAGAAGAAGGCTAACTACAGGGCAACAGTAATGCCAAAGGTGAAACCTCACCAAAGACGTGCTGGCAGAAGAACCAATGCCAGCAGCTCCTACTCTGCCAGAATCCCTTCCAGCTCTAGATTGACCTCAGGTTCAGTACCAGAGCCTACGTCATGCAGCTGGGAAATGGCATGGTCAGAAGCGGAGGTAAGTTATTCAGTTCTTCATTTCCAAGTATGTGACTTTACTACTTTATTACAATATGTGAACATCTGAATTTATCAGCTGAATGCTTTAAACTTAAACACAACAAACCATGTAAATTGATAGTCATACACATTATTTCTCATGAATCTTACTCATCATCGCATGTATGATTTGTTTTTGCAGGATAATTAAGGAAGAGCTTGTGAACTGGCCCATTCAACCTAAACACCCTATGGCCACGTACATCCCACCCAGAGCGTCAGCAAAACCTGTCCTGTTAGTGGTTCCTGCACAGCCACAGGGACCATCCATGTTACTCTGTGGGGCATCCAGCAGTCAAGGCTTCATACCTTTCGCGCCGCCTCCTGCGCTGAGATCCAGACCAATCAAGCCTCATAAATCCATGAAGCCTTGTGGGGCCTGCCAAGTACCCCAGTGTGGTGGGCAGCGTAAGAGATACACACCCTCCAAAGACAAGGCTGCTGAAAGTAGCCAAAATATATTTACCTATTGCCCAGCAACAAGGAAGTCCACAACTTCAGGTTTTGAAGGTGTTGTGTTCAAGAGTTTTGAACACTTCAAAAGTGTAGTAGATGAGGAGCTAAAAAAGAAAAAGAAAAACAACAACTAGAGAGACAACTACATCTGCAACTACATCCCCCAAATCACAATAGCAGATTTCTGGGGTATGGTTTTGGACCTGGTTCAGACCTGGATTGGTATATATATATATATAATTGCCTCGTATACCAATTCGCTGATTAATAATACACCATCTATAAAACACATAACTATTTTCTCATTGTTTGGCATCAAATCAGACAGTGCAAAAAAAGATGTGTTAAAAATTTAATGAACGTGTAGCAATTTGTCACCGGATGATTATTAAGAGAATGAGCGGCAGGTGTGGAGGGAGTGGTGATTGGGGCACATGCTCCCAAAGTGGAGTATAAAAAAAGGCCATTTTTAAGAGAGGAGGAACATGGCGAGAAAGAGAGGACACAGGAAGAGAGGTACAGAAAAGCAGCGGACTTGTAGTATGTTTATTCCTCACACAGTCTGGAGAACCCCAAGCCAGCGGCAGGAAGGATCCCGGCGGAGATATGAGTGGAGGCTTAATTCACTGGGAGGTATTGTGGATTGCAGTGTCTAGGGTGGAAACAAGCACGTTTGAATAGTGATGGGCAGATCGAGGCTTCGTGAAGCAATGAAACAGTCGAAGCAAATGTGCCATTTTGTTTCGAGGCTTCGAATCAATCCGAAACCCGTCTCCACGGTGACACCTAGTGGTCACTTGCAGGTGTTGATCTGAAAACCTTTACAAAGAGCTAATAAAAAGTGTTTTTTTTATTATTGTATTTTTGTAATATATGAAGCTTGTAACCTGTAGTCTCTTCACATTGCATAATGTGATTTTGGTCATGAAAAATGAATATTAATAAAAATAAATCAAGCCACAATGTCTCCCCTTTCTTATAGATTTAGGACTCAGCCTACTTCTTTTTTTACAGATAATTTCTCCAGCCTTTGAAAAAATTCTCTCACAAGGGACACTTGTTGCTGGCATACAAAGATATTTTTTAGCTAGGACATACAAATGAGGAAAGATTACTGCTCTCTCTTTCCAGTAAGTTAGAGGATCATGAGTTCTGGGCAAAAATGCATCGCTGAGGTATTTTTTCACTTCCACAGTGGCATCAGCTTTAGGATTGTGTATCATCTGGGTCTCACGGATACGATTGTCAAAATGTTCCCATAAACTGTCTTGTGTTTCAACTGGTGTTGATGATGATGGGCCTGATGTTGACATTTGTGGTTCTGAATTAAAAGAAAACGGCAATTAGTAACAAATCATAAACTGACAACACATATGAAGTATAAATTTCATGAATCACATTACATAAGATAACATAGACTGAAACTCACCAGGAGTTGTGTTTGAAAGCATCAGTGAAGCACACTCCAGTGTGATGTGCTTTTCAGCATCCAGGGCTTTGGCAGGATTTCCAAAAGCCACATTTTTAACCTTGGGTCCAGCAGTGTAGCCAGTGCCAAGGCTATAAAAGTCTTGTACCCTCCACATCTGGAGTGCAGACCTTCTTGTAGATATGAGCCTATGAGCCAACACAAGAGAAAACCATATTAATTAAAATAATGACAACAATATGAGAGTTATGGCCAATTACACGTATGGTCATAGTGTCCTACCTAATTATACAGTTGATTCCTGCGTTGCATTTCCTTTTTTCTGTGCAAGCTTGTGCTGCAACATCCTGTACAATGGTATGAGTTTTGAAGCAGACACTCTCTGTTCCTCAGACATCTCTGTTGTTGCTAGTTTGAATGGTTGAAGAAGTGTCAATGACTGTTGAATAATGTCATACTCAAGACTTGTCAGGGGAGCAGTATCACTGTTTAAATTGGCAAGTGCAGCACCCACTGGCTCACGTTGCTCATACAAGCGTTGTAGCATGTCGAATGTGCTGTTCCATCTCGTTTCAACCTCCTGTATCATTTTCAGACTTGGTATGCCCATCAAGCTCTGCATCTCCACACACTTGTCCTTTGCTTTGCAGCTGGATCTGAACAACCCCACTATCTTTCTGGCTTTAGCCTCCATGAGATGCTGGGCTGTGTGGGTTTGGTAAAACAGTTGCCATTGTTGCCTCTGGTGTTATGTAATGGCATGTTACACCAAGATATCCATCCATATTAATGGAAGACCACATGTCAGCCGTAAGGCTAACAAATTCCGCCTTTTGTAGGTCCTCCATTGTCTTCTCCTTGGTTGTGTTGTACCTTTCGCTGACCATTGTTTTAAGCACCTTCCGGGATGGGAGGACATAGCTTGGATCAAGCTTGCTCACAAAGGCCCTGAAACCCTCATCCTCCACGATGGTGAAGGGCTGCAGATCCTTCACCACCATGTTCAGAAGAGCCTCATCCAATTCCCTCTGTCTGCCTTTTAAAAGAGAAGATAAAACATACTTTCAGACAAATATATTGGAAAAATAGTAGCCTACCGTGAAAGTAGTCTACTGGTTCATTTGGAAACCTTCCTAAACAAAGTTATGTTATGAATATGTATGCTCAGTGTGCAGAGAAAGATAAAGTGCATTATAGGAATACAACAATTACAAAAAAAACAAAATGATGTCTTGGCTGTAGATTGGGTACTCATATGTAGACATATAAAATGTATATTCACAAAGTATAATATTATATTGACAACATTTGTTTTTAAAATGATTGGCAGTTGTGAACGGGATGTAAGGCATGTCTTAGTCCATGGCCTTTCTAAACAATGGCCCAACACTTAGTTATTATATTTCACTTATAATTAGCCTATATTTCAAACAATGCATACCTTGCTTAGATGGCCCAGCAGTGTCAGTAGCAGGCCTTGGTACAGGGGGAACACTACCATCCTCTGCACCCTGCAGAATGGCAGGATGAATGCTCCTCAAATGGCGCATCATGGATGATGTATTGTTGCAGTAGGCTAGCTGCCGATCACAATACACACATCTCACTTTATTTGGGTTTCCAAATGGAAATGCTCCCACACCACAGATGTACGGCATCTCTTCTGTGGAGCCTCCATTTCTATCTATCTATCTATCTATCTATCTATCTATCTATCTATCTATCTATCTATCTATCTATCTATCTATCTATCTATCTATCTATCTATCTATCTATTTTATATGTAGCCTATCTATCTAATAATCTATATGTATCTGCAATATATGTATTTATCTATTAATCTATATATATATATATATATATATATATATATATATATATATATATATATATATATATATATATTTCTATCAATGCATCTATTAATGTGTCACTATATGTACTCTGTGTGTCTCTAAGTCAATGTGTAAATGTAAATGAAATCCTAAATATAACTAAACAAATCGCACTATAAATGTCACTATATCACCAAAAATCCGCTATCTCAAAACCAAACTCCTCTCACAAAAACCCACGATATGAAAATGCGTTGACAAAACTTTTATACTGTGTGATTGTGTGATTTGTTCCCGAACCGACCAATCAATGAAACCCTGATTCAGCGGAGCACTCCACCTGATGAAACACTTAGACGCTTCATTTAGCCGTTGTCACGTGACGTGGGTGTTTTGAATCACGCTTCGGATCAGTGTTTCGAATCATCTTTGCTTCGGGATCTCGCAAAGCTTCGGAACGTCTGTTTCGCGCCAGCCGTCCTTACGTTTGAAGTCTCGAGTGTTTTGCTGATTGCACGTGTGCAGGAAATTCTAAATTCTACTTCCACTTGTAGTCCCAGCTGTTACTGATCCTCTGCTGTTCAGTCTCTGTCACCAGGAATGAAGAATCTCTGAACTGGTGAGCGAATGAAAAGCTTAGAGCTGCTACTGATCCTCTGCTGTTCAGTCTCTCTCGCCAGGAATGAAGCATCACTGAGCCGGTGAGCGAATGTAAGCTGTGACCCTCTGATGTTCAGAGCTGGAGGAACCATTGAGCCGGTGAGCGAATGTGAAGTTGTGAGCTATTACTGACCCTCTGATGTTCAGAGCTGGAGGAACCATTGAGCCGGTGAGCGAATGTGAAGCTGCGAGCTGTTACTGACCCTCTGATGTTCAGAGCTGGAGGAACCATTGAGCCGGTGAGCGAATGAGAAGCTTAGAGCTGTTACTGATCCTCTGCTGTTCAGTCTCTGTCGCCAGGAATGAAGAATCACTGAGCAGGTGAGCGAATGAGAAGCTATGAGCTGTTACTGACCCTCTGATGTTCAGAGCTGGAGGAACCGTTGAGCCGGTGAGCGAATGTGAAGGTATGAGCTGTTAGTGACCCTCTGATAAGAGCCGAAGGAACCATTGAGCCGTCTCTGTCGCCAGGAATGAAGAATCACTTAGCCGGTGAGCGAATGAGAAGCTAAGCGCTGTAACTGATCCTCTGCTGTTCAGCCACTGTCGCCAGGAAAGAAGAACCACGTAGCCAACTTTTTAAGGCTTTTTATAATCCAATAAAGAAACATTATTTATTTTAACCTCTTGTCTGCCTCATGTGTTTCCACGGTCTGCTCCTCGGGGCAGTGTTTCAGTTTAGGGGTGGGCGGCCCACTGACACTCACCCCGACCCGTGACGTACAAATAGAGACATTTTTGTGACTACAATTGTTTTCTTTTGTATTAGTGTATCATAATTTGTGCATGCAACAAAGATGTGCATGTGGGGATCAGGTGACACGCGTGCATTCATTGAATTCTTTTCTGAGTCGCTCTCATTTGATTCATTTGGATTTTGAGACTTTCTTTTCGCTGTTTTTAAGCATTTCACAACCCACTCACAAACAACTACAAATGAATAGGCCTGGTGCTAATTAATGTGTGCACAACTACCCCATTTATTTGACAAATTAACAAATGTGTCGCTACATTAAAAAAATAAAATACAACTTCACATGAATGTGCAGCATTTTGTTCAAATAGAGACATAGTTAATACGAAACCTCAATTGTATTAATGTAGGCCAGAATTTGTGCATGCAACAAGTAAGATGTGGATGAGGTGACACGCATGCAATCATTGACTCCTTTCTGAGTCAATCCTTGATTCATTTGGATTTTGAGACTTTCATTTTGCCTTGCACGATCCACACACAGCTGTCTGAGAAAACCTGCTACCACTAGATGGTAGTATTCTGCTAAAACCGACAACGGCAGTGTACTGAAGCGTTCTTCCCCATTTAAGATGCTTAATGTGAGTATTGAAGCACCAAATTTAGTACACAATATAGGCCTACCTTATTAATAATGCATACTTTATAGAGGCAATCAGATTATGGACAACACCCATAGAAAACCATTATAAAACGCTTAACGCGCATTGCATGTTCAATAAGGTGTATCGGCTATACTGAGTTTTAATATCACCGTATTACTGCATTGACGTAAGGCTTTTTCATAATAATAGGCTCTATGGGAGGAAAACAAAACTTGGCACATAGTCGGGGTTTAATGGATTCTCGCTCTTCTGACCTACAGGGGTAGAATGAGATATAGTGACACATTAATGAACAGTGTGTGACACTAACAGGAAGGCTACACTGGGTAAGTGAAATGCTCCGTTCGCGAGGCGCAAAAAATAGTTTTAGAAAACTAGTAGTAGTCAGTTCACTAATCATAGCAGAAGGTTACAGCAGACGCAACGCGAACGAACACTTCAGTTACGTGCCTGGTGTAGCCTCCCTGTAACTTTAGCTCTACCAGAAATAATATAGAAGAGCAGAGATGATATAATTGTGACTGATTTTATTTTGTGAATCACTGTCATCATCAACATTGTTATGTGGCATGTCATCTTATCTTATCGTAGGGTTGCTAACATAGCTAGCTAACGACAGTTAAGAAGTTAACTTACCCGAAATAAAGTGTTCATTGGACAGTCTGGAGTGCTCTGTGGGAGTCCACTGATCCCTTTTAATGGCAGCTAACCATTTATGTCTCCTTTCAGTGTTTTTAGGAATATTATAAAACGTATGTCCCGTTTTTTTTTTAACTTGCTGTTATCAAAGCCCACGGCACAGCAGATAGAAGGCATATTTACTGTTTACTTGCGGTCCCTTGGCTGTCCTAAAAATGGCGCCGTCTTCAATGTGTGATGTCACAGGATATCCATGTAAAGCATATACAGACAAGAGCCTATATGAACGCGACGCGCAACGTTTCACGTTAATGGCATTTTCCGTCCTGAGCCTGTAAAAAGTAAAAGCTGTACATGAAATTTCGCAGTTGCGTTCCCATTATAGGCTTCTTCTTTATGACTACACATTGTAGGCTAGCTACAAGCTTTGGGATTTGAAAATGTCTGTTTTTAAATGTTAAAAGACGATTTTCGTAGGACATTTGTTTTCCCTTGACCCTTGCTACTGTTATATAGTCTTACTATAGCACGATGAGTTTTTACAATATGCAAACATTGTATATCGACATTAAATATTAATTGAAAACCCCCTGAACGTCTGCCAATTCTACTTACTGCGTTAAAACTTATAATTTGTTTGAATTAAAATTACTTTTAATATTTAAAAACAGACTGTAGCAATGTTCAGGGAAGAAGGAGGCGGGAACCGGCGAACAATCAAAATATAATTTATTTAAATAAAACAAACAAACGAAAATACCACCAGCAGCCCCTCGCGGACGACTGCTGGCTACCGAAAATAAATATAACTGCCAGCAGCCCCTCGCGGACGACTGCTGGCTAAAATAAAATACAAAAACAAAACACAACTAAAATACAGGCCTGTTCCTCTCTCGATCATCAACGTCGTCGCTCCTCCTTTATGCTTCCGCTCCTCCGTGAGAGATGCGAGACCGGTGTGCCTCACATGTGTTGCTCATTAGCAATCGCCCCACCGGCCTCGCGCCGTTCTCTCACGTCCCTCGGCCGTCCTGTTCGCCACTCAGACATTTTCAAATTTCAAAGCTCGTAGAAGGTTCCTTTAAGACTGACTTACAAGTAAAATTTGGACAATAGTTCCCTTCATGTAGCCTATGTAGCCTGTATTCTGGAGAAAAATACTGTGATTCACTAAAATGTTTTTTTTTTTTTCATGTTCAAAATGGTTGTAGTATGTTCCTAGTGACTAGACTGGCTTACTACAGGTGAAATTGTCCCAATACCTCCCTTCATGTAGCCTATTTACAGTAAACAGTTACTTTTTTTTATAAAAAAAATTACTGTAATTCACCAAAAGGGTTTTTGGTACTACAGGTCAATAATGCAAAATCTCACCTGACTATCACTAGGAACATACTACAACCTTTGGAACATGAATAGAAAAACAATTTACAATAATTATTTTTTTTATTTATTTTTTTACCGTTCAATCGAGATATTAACTGGACATACAGTGGGCTAAGTCAGTCCACTAGGCATTTACTATAACCTTGGAAGTATCGTTCACTTGAATGAATGATTGGACGTTTATATCTTTTTTGACTGTGAGTGGGATTTGCAGATGGTCCCTTTAGAAAATGTGGCGAATATCAAACCTAAAACTCACTGTGCTCTCGGACCGGTTTCTCTCCCATACACATGCATTTCATGTTAAGCTTTTTCTTTTTAACAGGCTCAAGAAGGAAAATGCCATTCACTTGAAACTTTAGTTTTCCTCCCATAGAGCCTATTATTATGAAAAAGCTTTACGTCAATGCAGTAAGACGGTGATATTAAAACTCAGTATAGCCGATACACCTTATTGAACATGCAATGCGCGTTAAACGTTTTATAATGGTTTTCTATGGGTGTTGTTCATAATCTGATTGCCTCTATGCTTTATTAATTAGGTAGGTCTATATTGTGTACTAAATTTGGTGCTTCAATATCACTCACACACATATTTTTAAAAACCTTATAAAGTCAACTTTGACTGAACGGTGTAATTGTTTTTAACTAGGTACCCTTTAAATTATATGTTTGTATTTACTTAAGTTAAACAAAATGTTTTGTTTGTATATGTATATTCTATGTATAGAGATTTGTTGTGTAGTATGTAATTTTGTATGTAATTGTAATTTTTTTTTTCTTTGAAACTTTTTGGCCGCCTATCTTGGCCAGGACTCCCTGGGAGAAGAGTTACTGTAACTCAATGGGACTTTTCCTGGTTAAATAAAGGTAAAAAAAAAAAAAAAAAAAAAAAAAAAAAACACATTAAGTCTTAAATGGGGAAGAACGCTTCAGTACACTGCCGTTGTCTGTTTTAGCAGAATACTGTCATCTAGTGGTAGCAGGTTTTCTCAGACAGCTGTGTGTGGATCATGCAAGGCGAAATGAAAGTCTCAAAATACAAATGAATCAAAAAGGATCGACTCAGAAACGAGTCAATGAATGCATGCGTGTCACCTCATCCACATCTTACTTTTTGCATGCACAAATTCTGGCCTACATTAATACAAAATTGAGGTTTTGTAACTATGTCTCTATTTGAACAAAATGCTGCACATTCATGTGATTCTGGATTTTGCACACACAAGTTGTATTGTATTAGTTTAAATGTAGCGACGCACATTTGTGAATTTGTCAAATAAATGGGTAGTTGTGCACACATTAATAATTAGCACCAGGCCTATTCATTTGTAGTTGTTTGTGTGTGGGTTGTAAAATGCTTAAAAACAGCAAAAAGAAAGTCTCAAAATCCAAATGAATCAAATAAGATCGACTCGGAAAAGAATTCAATGAATGCACCCATGTCACCTGATCCACACATGGATATCTTCTTTGCTGCATGCACAAATTATGATACACTAATTCAAAAGAAAACATTTGTATTCACAAAAATGTTTCTATTTGTACAAATAGCTACACATTCATTCAATTTAGAATTTTGCACACGCAAGTTGAAAGGCATGGGTAAAACATTTCTGCAACATGTATCAAGTTCATTGATAATTGTGCTTGCATGTGTTAATCATGTGTTACTATCCCATATGACCAAGGCGGTATGGCCATAAGCGAAAACTGCTGCCAAAATTGGGCTATTTAAAAGGTTAGAACATTAGTCAAGTAAACCAAAAAGCTTACAGCACCTGGTATTCCCAGGCGGTCTCCCATTCAAGTACTAACCAGGCCCGACCCTGCTTTGTCAGAAGTGGGATTTGAACCCACGCCTCCATTCGGAGACCAGAATTCTCAACAACTGAGAAGGTTGATAGTCCTTGAGTCTGGCACCTTAGACCACTTGGCCATCCTGACACTTCAACTATCTTTATTAGGGGTGGTTGATTGCGATTTCACTTTTTTCATTTTAAATAGTGTGTAATGTTGCTGTTGGTGCATGAACAGTATCTGCAAAGTTGCTGCGCTGAAAGTTCAACTTAAGCAGAGATATCATCTTTTAAAAATCAGGAAGTTTAATGCCTACAAAAACGACTCGAATGGGACTACAATGAGATACTTCCCGGGTTTTATACGTAACTAACCCATACATTTACATCAACCCTCCCTCTGGAATATGCAAAAAAGGGAGCATGGCCATATTTCTGCGGCTTTGTCGAAGAGTTATTGCGGAGAGCTGTAGCCATGCCGTCGAAAGTGTGTTATTTTCACCCAGCTGTCAGGTCTTCTGTGTTCGGGCTTCCTACGGAGGCTGTAGTTCGTCAACAATGGCTAAAATTTATGTTTGATTATGTTCCTAAAAATTACAATCGTAATTTAGCTCTCTGTGTTGCACATTTTAAGGAAGACAGCTTCCAGAATCTCCACGAATTCAATGCCGGATTCAACAAGAAACTGTTACTAAAACATGAAGCAGTTCCAACTTTAAAACCAGAGGCAGCAGTTGTTGGGCCACAACCTGTAAGTAAGACTTAATAATTTTAAATGTATTTGCATGTATAATTTCAGACGTAATGTTTTATTTTCATAAAGGACGTAAACAAATGCCAGCGCTGGCTTTAGTAGACACTTAGTTATGCTATTTCGTGTCTATGAAAAACGCCAAACATTTTGGACCTGAATTTGTAATTATGTACTAATTTTTGTAAATGTATTTTCCATGTATACAACCAATGGCAACACTGTTTGTTTATAGTAGCCAGTTAGTTCGATGCTATTTTGTGTATGACAAACGTGTATAAAGTTATAAAAATGATATGTAATTGCAACAGCAAACTTCAGCTGCTGTTATCAGTGTACAGTATGGTTTGTTTACAGGTTATATGTATTGTTTATCTACATACTTTTACGGTTATAGGTATAACAGTATTGACACCATTATTTACATTTGACAGGAGCAGCACATGCAACTTTCGCCCGTAAAGGTAATGGGCGTGAAGTTTCCATACTACGCAGTTTAGCCAATTACAACACACCGGCCCAACTAACCAATCTGAGCCCATTGCCTGTTTCTGAGGGAGTGGTTTCATAGAATCAGGAAGTCAACCGGTCATTCAAATGACAGAGGAGAAAGCGGCTTACAATAAAAGGTGAAATTTATGAAAAATAAGGCTTAAAAAAAAACACTAAGACATGTTATATTGCACCCCATAAATGCAATCATGCAAAGAAAAAAAGCAGTAAACCACCCCTTTAAGCTGATCATATCACAGTCCATGGTGGAAAGAAATTAAAACAAATATAAGAGTTATTCCCTTTACATGATTCAAGATTTCATTGCAAAAAGCTCTTTGTCAGAAGTGGGATTTGAACCCACGCCTCCATTCGGACACCAGAATTCTCAACATCTGAGAAGGTTAAAATTCCTTGAGTCTGGCGCCTTAGACCAGTCGGCCATCCTGACACTTCAACTAAATTTGTTAAGCCAATCGTATCATTGTCCACGGTGGAAATAAATTAAAAATATTATAAGATTTATTACCGTTACATTAATGCAAGTTTTGATTGCAAAATCTCTTTGTCAGAAGTGGGATTTGAACCCACGCCTCCATTCAGAGACCAGAATTCTCAACAAATGAGAAGGTTGATATTCCTTGAGTCTAATTTTTTTCTCAGCTAGAGGAGATCTCACATTTGTCTTATTTAAAAATTAGAAGAGAACCTAACGACTATACACATTGTGCACCAAGTCAAGAATTTCAAATGCACCAAAGTAAAAAAAAACAATCCAGTTTAAGCCTATATTAATAGAGAAGTTATGTTTTATGATTAACGTTAATCTTAATTGTTGACACACAATAAGAGAATAGAGCTGTACAGTTTATGTGCATAGGGCACATCATTTGTTGTCAGAAATAGTAATGCACCCGATGCCTTTATCAAAACTAGCTTACAGAAGTCTTACTACAGTATCCCTGGATCTTTCTTTGCTGAAAGGTACATTAAATGTCTTATGACCAATTTGATTATTAGTATATATTACATTGTACATGGTATAAATGCTTGAGTTCACACTGAGATATTTGATTTGTAAAGCTGTTGAGATCTCTTGTAATCTTTAGAGGAGACAAATGTGAGCAATCCAGAGTCTCTAAGGATAAAAATCTGAGCAGAGTGTGTGATGTTGTCAAGATCTCTTCTGTAACTAAGGGGGAGACAAATGTGAGACCACACAATCTTTAGTTTAAGGAGAATAATCTGAGCACAGTGTATGATGTAGAGATCTTTTCTGAATCTTTAGAGGAGACAAAAGTAAGCGATCCAGAGTCTCTAGCTACGGAGGAAAATCTGAGCAAAGTGTGTGGTGATGTTGACGAGATCTCTTCTAAAACTGTGAGACCACTGTGAGAGAGTTAGAATTATTTGTCTCAGGAAACAAGTGTGAGAAGCAGGAGACTCAAGTAGAAGTCTCCATTTGATGTTAATGTAACCTATAGAAATATAACCTAAAATATTTGAGATGTGAAAAAGATCACTTTTTTCACTCTGGGTAGATTAAATCTCATTCATCCACATCACTTCAGTCAAACAAAATACATGCAATGTCATATTTGAAGTTAGTGTAGACCGTTTTTGTTGCACAATGATGTAATAAAGTAATGATCTATATTTGCATGCATACAAAATGGGTTGTACACGACCAAATGTTCAATGCTAAAAAAAAAATTAAAAAAAGATTGTGCCACAACAATGAAGTAATACTAGTGTTACTTTTGATCAAAAAGAAAGTATTTGTCTCTTATACCATTTATATAGTATTTATCTCTCCTGGGCCCATCATTAAGACACCTGAAAACAAAACTGATACATGAAAGAGACATAAAAGAAAATCACAACTCAGTATCCTGAGCTTAGGGATATTATTGGAGCCATAGACTTGTGGGCAGCACATCAACATACAAGATACAACTGCACCTCAGACAGCATGAGTTAGAGTTCCTGCTAAAGTTAATTTCCTACCCCTGTTTCCTTGTTGCCTTTGCCATTGTTTCCTATCTTTCTTCATACTGTCCTGTCCATTAATAAAGGTGAAAAACTCCAATGGCATAACATGATAATAATAAAAAAAGAGCAACCTCTGCAAGACAATAAAGATATGTCACATGTTTCTCACAGCCCATTCTCATATTGGACTCTTCTCATGTCTAAGTTGTGTCTACTTTTATTTATCCTATAAAAATTCAGGAGAAATGCCTCAGACACCATTGATACTAAAATGAGAGATATTTAAGAATCACAAATCTCATGAGAAAAGTCTCATGAGCATGAAAAGAGCAACATCTGAGAAACAAAATTTTCCTATAATGGAATCTTAAACGAGATTGGAGCAAGACAATAAAGAGATGTTCAATGTTTCTTCTACCACATTCTCAGTTTTGACTCCTTTTCTCTCAAAAATGTATCATGTCTCATTTGTGTCTATACACTATATTGGCAAAAGTTTTGGAACATCTGCCTTAATATGAACATGGAGTTGGCCCATGAGAGTTAACAGCTTCAACTCCTCTGGGAACAAGATTTTCCACGAGGTTTAGGAGTGTGTTTATGGGAATTGTTGACCATTCTTCTAGAAGCGCATTTGTGAGGTCAGGCACTGATGTTGGCCGAGAAGGCCTGGCTCGCAGTCTCCTGCTCTAATTCATCCCAAAGGTGCTCTATCGGGTTGAGGTCAGGACTCTGTGCAGGCCAGTCAAGTTCCTCCACACCAAACTCACTCATCCATGTCTTTATGGACCATGCTTTGTGCACTAGTGTGCAGTCATGTTGAAACAGGAATGGCCCATCCAACCCAATGTCTTAGTATGCTGAAGCATTAAGAGTTCATTTCATTGGAACTCAGGGGCCAAGCCCAGCCCCTGAAAAACAACCCCACACCATAATTCCCCCTCCACCAAACTTTACAAGTACCGTTCTCCTGGCAACCACCAAACCCAGTCTTGTCCATCGGATTGCCAGACAGAGAAGTGTGATAGCATCCAATACAGTGTACTTTGTGATTTGCACGTGTTGTGAACTTTTTCTTCTAAAGTGTAGGAACTCAGAAGCGAAGACCAGGAGACTTGATTATCTCTTAAGAAGGTTTCTTTATTGAGAACACGAGCTGTTCGTTGCTGTAGTCATCCAAGCTTGTGTCTTAACCAAGTCTGACTAAACTAAAATACAGACTGTTTATATACATTACAAGGGGAAGGGGTTACCTAGAGGTGGAGACACTTCTGAAAACAATGCATGTAAATGAGTTATACAGGTTTTGGAACCTGCTCAGCATGAGACATGAAGACAGGGTAATAAAGTAGTAGGTGTTCAAACCCGGCCCATCATGCATCCCCACCCGCGGAGACATGAGAACAGGAAGGGCAGGAAAAACAATTAAGAGTTTCTGTAATCTGACCAGTACAGAAAAACAGGATTGGCCAGATATCATCACCATCATAACTTTAAACCTAAATTAGACATTTTAATAAATTTATAATCCTACACACGGCTAGGGTGTTTCTTTTGTTTCCCCCATAGCTCATCCGTGAACTAGACACTCTAAACGTATCTGATAAAAATGCAGAGACCCATCACAATACACAGACAAATCAGTAACTGTATAAACAAACAAACAAACAAACAAACAAATGAACAAAAAGCTTCCCTCCCTAGCTATCAAACAGCAGAAATTACATGCTCCAACTGCAGCAATGGTTGACATATGGGTGCAGAAAAGCAGGAATGATGTTCATATTAAATAAGTACCAATAACAACAACCCACAAAATACAGCAGCAAGCTAATATTGGACAAAACAATGAAAGTCAAAAGAGCAGGAAATCAGTTAATCCATAACTATTTGCAGCAGCAACCAATCCCTGTGTCAATCAGGTTGTTAATCGTTGTTCCCACTTGTGAGCAATTACATTCAGAAAGAGAGAGAGACATAGAAAATAGTTGCACACAAAGCACACTATCCCCAAGCCTGTACAACACAAATCTAAAAACACCCCAAAATATATCTACACGTAACACATGTTTGTATGGTTCACAGAATTTGTCAAATCATCTATGTACTGCTGAAGATCCCATAGATCCAGAACTGAGTTGAAAGCACATCACTCTCTGCCTTATGGTTGCACACATTAACAAGCATATTACATTTTACACATTAACAAGAGTTTACAATATAACATAGAGGCAACAGAAAAGGACAAGATAGTGTATGTCCACTGTAATTCTCATCAGGGCATGTATGCCAAAATTAAACCAAAAAACAATAAATGTAAAAAAATATTCATAAATGTACATCATATTATATAAAATAGTAGAGATGTTCAGTTCTTAAAAAACGTCTTGATAAGTACTTAAATTTGTTTTTGCAGCTTTAGGAGATATGAAATTTATCTTGAAGCCGGAATTCTGACTTTTTATTTAATCAGATAGTTTGTAACTACATGGCTGAGTAAATTCTGACACTTTTCAATTACTTGAGGAACTCATTTGAATTAAAATGTCATTGTAGTAATTGTACATAGTAACAAAATGCATCACTGTGTATACGTAATTATACAATACAATAAAATACAATACAATACAATAATTATACATCATTTACTTATATAATGATTTTTTCATTGAAATGTTTTCATTTCATTTAATGGTTTGATTCATAGTTTAGGTAGGCGTTTTCAAAATGGATCGGTAACACTTTGCTTTGTAACTTTATTACAGCTATATTACACATTAACAGAAAGTTAAGCTAAAAAAAAGTCCCATTTAACATTTGTATTTTATTTAAAATTCTGATTTACAAAATGATTAAAAGGCACAATATGTAAGATTTTTAAAATATCCCAAAACCACTTGCACAGTGTTATATGTTTCTTTCAATTTTGTACTTACACTATCCTAACCCAGAAAACAACATAGTGTCGGCCCAGTTCCGGCCCACACGTGTTGAATCCACATGTACCAGATGTGACCTGGATCTGGGCCGACACTATGTTGCTGTCTGGGTTAGGATACCATGTTTCCAAGAATTTATCAATTCCGAGAAATTCACAATTTTAAATAGTACCCGTCCCTTGTCGCCTGTCAATGACGTAATATCCGCGTTATCCCTGGTTTCAGCTTGTACTGCCATAGTAAACATGGCGACAGACGTGGACAATTGCATAAAGTCTAGCAGCATGCTGTTGTTGTTTCGTTCAAACATTATGGACCATGGCAAGCAGACTTTGGGACAAAAGAAGAAATAAAACAAGGATCAATATCTGTGTTTTCGAGATGCAGAGAGCTTCGTGACAAACTTCGACTTGACAGCTTTGTGACTTGACAGAGACGCCGTTCTTGTATTTGTTTTAGACTGGTGAGCAAATGTACATAAAACAAATCAATAATATACTGTAGCTCAGCGTTAGAATATGATCAGTATGATATTCTAATGTTGATCTTACTGCTAGTCTCATACAGACAACAAACCAACACATTTAATAACATTATAACTTCAAATACACTCAAATGCAGTTTAGTTCGATAGTGTAGACCAAGTGAAACAGCGCTGCGTTACCTCACAAATTTGTCAAATAAACTGACCTTTGTGAGTAGTAATTCAACACTTGCGGGTATTTCGGTCAGTAGAATGAAATGTCCTCATTCCTTTATAATCTCCAGGACTCGCGTGTGGCACTGATATCTGTCTCTCATTAGCAATCGTGCCCTGATTCATGTTAAAAAAACATCAATGTATTCACTCATCCATAAACATTATTTCCCCATAAACATTATTAGATCCATCGGCGTGATGACAGGTTTGATGATTCCACGTTCATTTACTGCATCATCAATCTACGCCTTTGTTATTTTTTTGAAGAGGTTAGCGACCCCTAATGGCGAAAAAATACAGATTGTGGCTTTAAAGGGTCATGAAACCCCCCTCTTTCAGCTCAAGTCTAGCTCACAATATAAAAAAAATGCAACTTAAATGGGCGTGGATGGCTGTAAGAAGAGAGGGGAGTGGGAGTGGTATGAAACGGCAGGGGAGAGGGGAGAGGGGGGAACCGTCATCGCCAGTGGCCCATGCATATCGACTGTCACTAAAAATCAGTGGTAAAACTTGAGGAAATGCTAGATTATTTTTTTTTTTTTTAGCAAAGTTAAAGTCTAATGAAATACATAAAGTATAAAGTAACTGGATGTCCTGCTACGTATATAAGCCTACAGTAATCGTAAGTCTATTTAAAACATATTAATGTACATGTATAATTATAATGTCATTATAAAATATATAGTTGTTTATATACACACTATAAATGCATATTTTTGAAAATAAGGAATTTTCCGCTTAAAAAAAAAGTTCTGTGCATAGCCTAGATCTAGGCGCCCCCTGAACCCCAATAATAAAGATGGACAGTGACATAGAAATGTGCCGTGGCAGCAGTACGCAGGGCTCTGTGGAGGTGGAGCACTTCTGACCTCCTGAATCCCCAGGGCTAAATAGAGACATAATAGATGGCGGTGAAGCTGGTCCTCTGCCCTATCTATTTGAACCATTAGCCCCTGCCGTGACTGTGGAGGAAAACATGGATAAACCGGAGGCCGCGCGAATGGGAGAAGTATCAGAATGGTAGCTAACTAATCGGAGAATACAAAAAACCCTTCTGCAGACACAAGTCCGACCTGAAATTTGCATAAAGTTTTTTATTCAGTCTAGCCCTGGCAGCATTGTGGGGAAACATATTCAAAGCACTTGTACTATTGCATCACGAAAACAAACACTTGCGTCCCATGATTGCCTCTCTCCTCTACTACGTGATCACAGTTTGACATGTCTGTTGTTGGAAAGATCCACGTGGTGTCATGAATAATTAAGAGCCAGTGTCTTCTCATAGGATATGAAAACTCAGTCTCATTAAAAAATTTGAGACACTGATGAGTCATCAAAGCACTCACAGTGCACTGCCACGTCACAGCCTGTGACGTGGACACGATGAAGATTTTAAACCCGGAAGACGGAAATAGGGAGGAAAGTTTTTAATTTAACCATTTTCACCCTACTATTAAATCGAACAGATGCTAACATTGTCTTCAATGGTGTTCAACACACATACCTCTGTTAAAATCTCAGAAAATTTAGTTTGGGGTTCCATGACCCTTAGTATTAAAGTATTTAAGTAGACTTTTTGTAGAATTTCAAAAGCATTACAAAAGTTTGAGAATGTCAAACATTTTTGGGAGTAGGTCTATATTCTTATAGCGTCACCTGCGCGCCACACCAGCCTCATATCTCACGGAGGAGCTACAGAAGCCAGTGTGGTGCACAGGTTACACTTGTTTATCACGCCACCGGCCTCGTGCCGTTCCTCACGTCCCTCGTCCTGCTTACCACAATTCTAATCTCAGATTTTTTCTTACATTTTTTTAACAATTCAATATTCCTGTCAATTGTCTGATTGTCTGTAGAAATTAGCAGAGACTGTCTAAAGTAGCAGACACTAGTGTTGCCAGAGGTTTTGCTTGTTGCCATTATGCCTCTTTCCAGTTGTTTCAATGCCAGTGTGAGGATCGCTGTGGTCAGAGGACATCCTTTACTGAGTTCTCTGTAGTTTTTAATGGAGTGGTTGGCCTTGGGGAGGAGATTCTCCAGAATGCTGAAGTCCTTTGGTGGTGTAGGGGTAATATGTTTAAGAGACGTAAGTGATAAGAGACTTCGCATGAGGAAAGACATCTTGATTTTTTGGGGACATTCTGCAAAAGTCACACAAATACGAACACTGAATACTACCCTTTTTCTTTTCCTAAATGATAGCTTTAGAAACACTTTGAAAGAAACAGTAGAAACACTGGCTAAAATCAGAGACAATATCAAATAGTCAACATTGAAAGAATCCATTCTGTCTGAAGTAAGCAATGATTTTACAAAATGTTCAGGTACATATTTCGACTTCAGCATCATGTTGTAGTTTATCTTTAATATTTCTGTCATTGGAAGGTCATTCTTCTTGTAGTCACCAACTTTGAGATCATCAGGAGTTTTTTTCTTGTGAGTCAGGCAAAGATCTAATGGCACTTAGAATTTCTGCGCCATTTATTTCCCCTGCTCTTCGGTCTGGTTTTCCACTGTATCTGAATTCACTTAACATTGAGGCAACTTCCGGCACTGCAATTTCTGGCAGTAATGGAACTTTTATATCTAAAACTAGAGGATGATGATCAGAAATTCTCTTGTTCCCACTTGTAGATTTTCTCATTTTTGCTCGGTAAACTGCACAGTTTTTGACATAATTTACTGTGTTGGTTGGCATGAAAGACATATCCAACCTTGAATGACTCTGATTCTGAGATTGTGTGAAGCCTTCTTCCGTTGGATGCATTAATGCAAATATATCTTTGAGTCTCAGAGATTCTGTGAAATCTTCTAGAATGCTTCTAAGTGAGGAATGGTATGTTTGATCTGCCGATGATCTCCTATCAATAGTTGGGTCCAGTACAGTGTTGAAGTCCCCACCAACCACAACTACACCTGTAGTGTTAATAGCTCTCAAATAGTCTCCCAATCTGTAAAGCATATGTCTGTCTTCCTTGTGGTTGTACACATTAACAAGAATATACAACTGACCAGAGAGGTGACAGAAAAGGACAATATAGCCTCCACTGTAATCCTCATCATGGCATATGTAGCTAAATATTGTTTCATTATTTATCAAGATAGCAACTCCTTTGCTGGACAGTGAAGAAAGACCTCCAGCCTTTTATGTTCTCTAGTGCTTTGAAAGACTGAGGTCCAATGTGTGTCTCTTGTAAAAAGACAATATCAGCCTTCAGTTTGATGAGTTCATTTAACACAAGTTGGAGTTTGGAGCTTTTTTCTTTTGTGAACCTGATTCCCATAGTGTTCCAAGAGACAAAACGAAGTGGCCGATGTGTTGGTGGTTCCATTGTTTGTATGATGCTCTGGAGAAAGATTCACCAAAAAATACAATTAATTTTAAGATTATAAGAATGTCACGTCATGTTAAAATGTACACCAATACTCTAAATGCAAATACAATTAATCTAAAGAGTCCTTCGTCATTTAAAACAAATGACCTAAAAGGCCACAAATCACAGCCAGTTTTTTTTTTTTTACTGATAAACTGTCTTATTGAGGATTTAATGAAAATCACAATAATAATATTATTCAATATATATATATTTCATACTGACATAATAATGAATGGACAATCATTTTGGAAACTATTTATCCATCAAATAATTTAAAGAATTCCAAATTGATACAAAACAAACAAACAAGAACAGCTCAGTCTTAGATGATGAAAATGCCTAAAAATCCTCAGGCACTTGTAGGGCCTGGACCCATTAGACACACTAATTATTCATTATATACAAAGGTTTATGAAACTCCAAAACTAACATCCCAAATGAAACAAACACCAGGGCTGAAACAGTGTCATGTTACAGGGCTGATAAGGAGATTTTACGACCACATTCCTGTGGCCACATGTGCAAGAGAGAGACAATGGGAAGACAGAAATAATCTTTAATACAGACTTTGCTGCATTAATCATAGACTAACTGATCTATAAATGAAAATGCATTAAACTGTGAAAGAAACAGTGTAAATGGTTTACTGTCTTGTGTACTATCATGTATATATTATGGTATGTACCTTGGCATACAACCAACTAACTATCAATGTAACCTCATCTGTATCATGCCTCCTACCAAATTAATCCTCATTTAATGACTCACACTTTGATGTAGATCACCTTATTATAGACTGCAGTGTGGATGTGTAATATCTATCTGAGCATTAATGAAGGTTTAATCACGCTTGGGACAAAGACTCGTAAATTAACTAGAGCAACCTTCCCACTCGGACATTTCACCTTGCTTATTGCAACCCTTAGGGGTTGGATCTTTCTCAGGCTTTATTAGAGACAGTCCACATGTGACCTCCCTCTCTTAGTTTTTTTCATCCAGCCACAAAACTGCTTCTGGTGATACTGGGCCGCAGGCCTTGGTCCAACCAGATATGCAGACATTCAGGAGAGTGAAGACTCTCTCACAAAGAACCAGGGACAATCTCAGGAGTTTTGGAACCACGACTCCAACCAACAACGACTCCAATCACCCACTCTTCCGACTTCCTCACTTCTCCTGGGTGCTCGGCGTGGCCTCAACAGGGCCCAGGGCCCCAGGCCTTGACCAAACCAGCCATGCGCTCATGGAGAAAGATAACTTTCAAACAACTTCCACTTGCCACTGCCGGAACCCTCAATGACTTCAATTTTCCACAACTTCAAGAATTGTTCCCACTACAAATGCAATTATTCAATTCAATGAAATGTGAAAATGAAATGCTGTTGGTTCTACTCATAGTTAGATGGATCTTATCCATCGTTACATCATTCCATCTCTCACTCCTTTTTCCTACACATGTATTTATGTATGTTTGTTTAGTTATTCATGTTTATGATTTAGTTAATAAAACTTGTGCACTTGGTTCTGATTCACTGCTTGCAAACAAAGTATTTTACGATGTTGATTTGCTACATGCTCAAAGCGCTGTACATGCTAAGAAATAATTATTCTTCTGTGGCCATGGAAGGTACCCTTTTCTTAGAATAAATTAATAATCAAAAGAGTTTGTTGGACGAATTGATTAATTGATTGTAATATTAATTTAGCCATGTCAAGTCAATCCAATTAACTGACCCAAATATTCATAATTAATCATAACTCATAAATCAAAGTTATTATTGATTATTAATATTTCCTATAGCTAAGATCCTTACACACTATTTGAGTAATCAGTTTAAAAAAATACTCCTATTACTTAGACATGACAGCATTTTTTTAATTAGACATGTCACAAGCAGTTTTGGTCTTAGATCAATCAGAGTATCTGTCTACTTTAAATTTTGTCTGATTATAAAGCACACGTTATGATTTGATGTTAAATACAAGGACTTCCATCTAACCTATACACTCAAAAAACAGACAGAAGCAAAAGAATGTTAAGCAATAATGTTTTCCTATGGGTTGAGATCACATTATACGGATTGCTTTGTAAAAAACAAAACAAATTAACAACATTGTTTTGTGTGTGCAAACTTACATATTATAAACTATATCTCACTCACCTTTTTGAAGCCTTGTGGTTGTAAAAAAAAACTATATAAAAGGTTAAGAATGGTGTTGTATGATGACACTCAATTGTTGACAAGATTCAGTGATGATTTCCTCTCATTTAACCTTTAGAATGAGAATTTTAAAGATGGTTGCCACTCCCTAAGGAAAGGTACATGAGTTATGCAACAAACATTTGCATTGTGAAATATGATCTTGATTAAGGGACATGTTGTGACACTGTATACATTTTTAAGTGGCTTATTAAGTTGGCTTGAGAAAGTCCACATACTGTTGACTTTGACACTTAAATCATTGACACATATCATTAGTTGATATACAGTATATTCACATAGATATAGATAAATGAGATATATGAGATAATGTGCTTGTTAAGGTTTACCAAAGAAAATTACATATTGATTGATTAACAGATCATTATTTAAAGGGGTCATGAATTGAGAAATAACATTTTCCTTGAGATTTTGACATATAAGAGGTCATCATACTATAAGAATATCCTGTAAGTTTCAGAACTGAAAACTCCCTTGTTAGTCCAAAAACAGCTTTTATTGAAACCAATGCAAAAACTCTAAAACTCTCGTTAGAATCAAAGAATCTCTTATTTATATTGTGTTTGCACTGTGTAACGTAAGGAATCCTCTGGAGGTGAGAGCGCAGAAATGGAGTTACAATGACGAAATTACTGCTTTCATGTGTTTACACAGAGGTCTCACAGCAGACACGTCCCTTAAAACAGAGCCTTCAAATAAGAGGGATAAAATCAGGAAATGATTTTCCTGATTTTTTTCCTGAATGATTTTGCCTTTTTATATATAAGTTTTGACCATTTTTATGTAAAAATCATACTAACATTATGAGTGCACCCCAGGACACACATTAAAGTAATCAAATAATGCGGTTCATGAACCCTTTAATGTAAATTAAAATCCTTACAAATATCGTTAAACTTTCGATTCATATGATCATGCACTTCTTGAAAACCTACAATGTCATTAAACTTCAGTTCATATATTACCTAATGCACTTTTTTTTTTACATTTAATATGTACAAATTTGTGAGATAGAATATAGAAACCGGAACTGGATAAATATTTTGCATGTTCTGATCCAATCTGACCTGTAATGCTGCCTGAATCGTAATCATACACTGTTCATTCATTGGCCAGAGGAGAACTGGCCCCCCGACTGAGCCTGGTTTCTCCCAAGGTTTTTTTTTTCCATTCTGTCACCTGGAGTTTGGGTTTCTTAGAACTGTAGCTTTTGGCTTGCTTAGTTGGGGACACTTAATATTTAACAATATCATTGGTCTGACTGCACTGATACTACGGTGGCCGAGAGAGCTCAACGCGCCGCAACTGAAGAAAACACATGCAAACAGAAAAACACCCGCAAATTAAGAAAACATCTTCATCAGTTTCACAACACATGTGTGCTCCAAATACTCACAACACAACCAAATACAGAAACACACTGCAAATAACACAGACCACAACGGAAATGTTTCCAGGTGACCCCAATCAGTGACGAACCCGGCTGGGACGTGCTTATTGTTTGTGAGCATCCCAATGCCCTACTTCCTTCCAAGGGCAGACGACAGAGCCCCAGAGAGAGGTTAGTTTTTTGAGAGTTATTTGAATGTAAGAACAAAAGTATAAACAATGCAATTTATTTTCATAGCCTTGGTATAGCTCAAATTTACCAAGGGTTCCTATATATGTTATTT
Source organism: Meda fulgida (assembly GCA_030578275.1). Classification (NCBI taxonomy): domain Eukaryota; kingdom Metazoa; phylum Chordata; class Actinopteri; order Cypriniformes; family Leuciscidae; genus Meda; species Meda fulgida. Next base: position 25,194,029 of record CM060635.1, on the reverse strand, counting down.
AAATTATACACATTTATCTCTTAATGAATTTACCATCACGGCTATTTGCATCAGTGTTCCGCCTCGCGAATTCTAATAATTTACTATACACTGCTGAATACTCCTTAACAATGCAAGCTTTTTTCCCTTTCGAATGCCTCACCACAGACAGGTGTTTCTCTGCACGGCGGAGGTTGATGTGGATGCCCTTTTGGAAAGGGTGCGAGAAGCAGGCGAAGGAGCAGATCATGTAAACAGCATCTGTCATGGATGTGTGGTAACGACGCCAGGCCACAGTGCAGGAGATGCCATATGGTTCAGGCACATACTCGCCCCAGCCGAACAGAGGGAAGGATGACCAACAGCAGCAATTATCCATGTAGCTTCACACACCAGATGGATGTTGGCTCCTTCTAGCCATGTAGCTGGAGATACAGAGAAGTTCATATCGGTAAATTCATCATAAATGAGTAGATTTACTTAATTAGACCTTAGAAGTCTGATTGGTTGACAAGAAATTGTATACCATTATGATGTATTTCAGAGTGAAATGAGCTAATAAGAAAAAACAGGACGGGACTTGATTTTATCCATTGGTTGTTGATTGGATTATGAAAACTTAGCATTGTATACATAGATCTAGGAAGCTCGAATGCCACAAATTACCAGTTACATGATAAATTAACTGACCTTAAAGTTTAACCGTTTTATTTATTTATTTATTATTGCTTACACAATTTCTAAAACTATGGCTTCTTTACTCTAAACTCTACACACAAAACCACAAAAAATGCACACAACATGCAAAACATCTCACATCACATGCAGAAGCAAACACTTCATTCAAAACTGTTGTGACTCTTCTAAAAATTGTGTTTTTACATAACTCAAATGATTAGCCAAATGCCCACCAAAGCGCAGATGTGAAAAATGTAAAACACTACTCTTTTTGTGTCTTTTGCTTGTCCAATGTGCAGTGGAGTGCACAGGAGTATTTCATAGCACTCACACATATATGTAAATACACTGTATGCACAGTATGTATGCACAATTGATGAACTTTACTGTTATTTAACTGAACTGAATCAACCGTGAACTGACATGAGTTGAATAATGACACTATTGGCTTGTTGGAGCTGCTTTGAAACCATCTGTATTGTATAAAGTGTTATATATGTATAAATGTGACTATGCATATTCAGTACATATTTATAAAATAATCAGATATGCAAATTTTTAACATTTATTTGTTTCTCAAAATTATACATTTTTGATTTGCGAGTGATCGAATTAGGTGTATTTAGACTATAAACAGAAAGGCAAGGGGTTAAAATAATGTATTTGTTACTCAGAACATTGAGTTTTTATTTTTAAGTTGCAATTTAAATGGCAATTTTCCTAAATGAAACACAAGGGCTGTTAGCTTTGAATGATGTGTCTGATGAAAGTAACTATTTTAGACTAGAACCATTAAGAAACAACAATTTGTTTCACAATTGCAAACTGAGTGTAAAGCAGATAATGTGCCTACAGGAGGTCTGAAGATTAGGTATATGAGTGAATGCTTTCACTGGGTGGGCCACAAATACCACTTTTAATGTGGTTTAAATCCTCAAAATTTTGAATCCTAGGTAATCAATTTATATGTATGACCATTAGCAGAGGAAAGCAATCGTGGAGAATTCAAAAATACATAAAGCAAGATCGCACAACGAAGGAATAAACAAAATAGTCTTTAATGCAAAACACAAATAAACAGGAGAATAACACAGAGAACACTACCCCGTAAATATTGACGAAAACGGACACAGAAAAGAAAAGAACAGGGAGTATAAGAAGATAATGATATAATTAATGAGACAACAGGTGAACTGAATGAGGATGACAGACTAGAAAACTGACTTTCAACTAAAACAAATTTTTTAACTAAAAACTGAACACTTTTATGCATTTTGGCTGTTCATTTACAACGACAACAGTGTTTTGGGGGCCTGAAAAAGCAAACTTTTGAAAGTGCACGTTTTTGAAAAGATACCGTTATCTCTTCCACGTAAACGCGATCTGTGAAATGGTGACGGCATGCATATGCATATTATGTGTTTAGTCTATAGGCATGCGCGTTTGGCACGACTTCTCTGTGGATAATGCATATTTACACGCGCGTACTAGTCTTTCTTTACAGAGTGACATCGCTAACTGATGGATTGGTATACATAATACAGTGTTTTTAGTCGTTTTCCCACATCCATGTTGTTATGGCTCTGTTTTGGGTTTGTTCTGCTGTCTTCTCTTCTTCTTGTAGGTTGCCAGATAAGGATCCACACCTGTCTGGAATTTGGAAAGCAGTATTTAAGATGGCTGTCCTTTGTGGGAGGTAGAGCTGACCCCTATCCTGTTGTGCTCAGGAGCTGGACCTTCATATTGTTTTTCTCTTTATTGTTTGCCTACTTGCTGTTGAACATCTCATTTTCTCTATCATTTAACCCCTAGACTTAATTCAAAATTTTGTTTAATATATTTTGGACTCTGATCCCTTTATTTTGTTACTTCCTTGAGCTGGAATGTACGAATGTACAAAACTGAGCCGTAACAATGTGAACAGGGATCATTTTGATAATGTTGTCATCTGTACAAAGAAAAAACGTTTCCATTTTTATTATATCATTGTCGTGTAAACACCCTAGGTCACACAAAGCATACTCCTGACAACTGTATGAATTGTATTCTAAACAATACAATGACTATTCATTAAAACGCTATAAATCTCTATAAGTTTTATTTCACTTTTACTCACACTCTTACCATAAAAAGTCTTGATGTAACGGATGACACTGATGGCAGCTATGGTGAACATGCCACACAGGCCAAAGATGAAGCAGTCTAGACCATAATAAACACAGGTGGCATGACTTCCCAGCCATATGTGGCTAAAAGGTGACAAGATTGACAGCGGTCGGGTAGAAGCAGATACAGGAAAGAAAGCCAACCACTGCCAAATTGACACAGAGCAGCTCTGAACCAACAATCTTCCTTTTGCGGCGAAAACAGATTACCAACACCACTCGATTGCCGAGCACTGACAGTATCACTGCAGCAGCAAACAGAGAAGAGTATTACTCAGAAAGTCAAAGTCACATAAAATGAATACGTAAATATTGTTAGCCATGAGATGTTGATATCAAATGAAACATACAAAACATGACTATTGGTGAAAACTGTGAAAATAGAACTATTGAGTAAAGAACCAAAGCCACACTACATGTAAAGTTATTCTTTTTGTGTATAAACATTTTAATAAATACATACTGTACATCATACATACATACATACATGTCAGTTTATTTTATTTTTTTGTCAATACAAATAAATAAAATGTTCTGTAAGATAATGTCCTGACAGAAAATAACCAGGAGATTTACAGATAAGACTAAAACACAATAAGATGAAATACACAATTAAAAATACAAGTGAGGCGCATGTGAAAAATCAACACAAAACGTTCCTTCATATTGACACAGTGCATTGGGCCATACTTCTCTTAGTGTAAAGTAAAGTCTTTTGTAACTCATCTAACATGTAAAGCCCTGCTTGAGCATTACCAAAATATAGTGTAAAATGAAACCCTTCCTTGAGTTTTTAACTTCACCATTCTGATATTAAGGACTCAGGAAAGGGTTAACTGACCCAAACTGTACTGTGAAAGATTTCACAAATCAGAATGGTCAAGGCAAGCACTCAGGGAAGGGTTAACTGACTAAAATGTACTGTGAACGGTTTCACAAATCAGAATAATGATTTTAGGGACCCAAACTGTGAAAGATTTTACAAATCAGAATAGTTAGCTCTCAGGGAAGAGTTAACTGACCATAACTGTACTTGGAAGGTTTTCACAAAACAGTACACAGTGAAGTTAAGCACTCAGGGAAGGGGTTAACTGACTAAAACTATATTGTAAAACCTTTTATAAATCACAGTAGTGAAGACACAGGGAAGGTTGTCTAAAACTGTACTGTGGAAGTTTTTACAAACCAGTATAGTGATGTTAGGAACTCAGTGAAGGGTTAACTGACCAAAACTGCAATGTGAAACATTTCACAAATCAGAAAAGTGATGTCAGGGACTATTTCGATTTAGTAATTTATTTGTTTAGTTTCATTAAATTTTAGTTTGCTTTTCATTATTTCCTGTTATCTTCGTTCACCTTACCCACTCTAATCCGTTAAGATGGCATTTCATTTGATCAACACACCTATTACACCCGTCTTTTATTTAATGATCAATGTATACTTAAGTTCCTGTGTTTCCTCAGTTCATTGCTGGCTATTGTTTGTGTGTAGACTTGCTGTTGCACTGTGTTGGATTATCTGAGTTTATTCTTTTATTACTTTGGATTGGAGCTTTTGACTCATCATCTTTGAACTTCTTAAACTGTGACAGAATAGCTGAATTTGCAGCTGAGTTTACTGCTTTGGCCAGGAGAGGCCACAACATGCTGGATTAGATGCTGCAATTCTGCCAGCTCGCCGAGCGTTCTCATTTAGATAACAAGATACATTAAGTAGATCTCCCAGACATGTAAGGACTTGACTGGAGGGAGGCCATTGTTGATGTTAGGAGAGGCTCTACCCCCAATCCATACTACCTGTGGACCCAGTGCCCAGCCAGAAACCCACCGACTTCGAGGAGCAGCAGCACGTGCCCACCGCAGACGGAGAGAATGGCTCAGCCACGATGTTGGAGCCCGCGCAAGGAGGAGCGATCGAGCCTGATATCACACCGGAGCCTGAGTGGAACCCGTCTGACCAGGTGTGCGACCCAGCTGTCCCATCCATTGCCGAGGTATTGAAGGTTTGGATAGGAGCCCCATCCACCCACCCCTCACTGAGAGTGAGTTTCTGGACTATCATTTAAATCTAACCATTTATCAGCCTGATTATTCTGTTTTGGATTCACTCATCCCACCTCCTCTTCTAAATATTCCTGTGGATATTCGTCTTGCCAGTTCTTTGTCTCAGCCTTCTTCTCAGACCCCAACCATGCCCCACTCGAGTTGTCTCCCATCAGTCCCGACGTTCTACCAACGTCGCTGTCACCTCCTCCCTCCCTCGACGTCAGACTATCAGGCATTCGGCTGAGCTGAGCTCCCGCGGACTGTCGACTCCACCTGGGTTGGACAATGCGTCACCTTCACCACGGACCTGCTTCCGAAAACCAATTCTGCTTCTCTTCCGCCCTCCACCTGTCACGGTTCACACATTCACTGACTCGTTCTGATGCTGTGTTTTTGTATGCACGTGGGCGGAGCCGCTGATCAGTCCCTGATTATCATCAGCGCCAGCTGTGACTGATCAGCTGTTCCTATTTAAGCACTTAGTCTTTCGTCTTGTGTTTGTCAGATCGTTGTTGGATGTTCCCGGTCCTGGTGTCTGTTCCCTCTCGTGTCTCCGTGTTCCGGCCAGTGCTTTCGTGGGTTTGTGGAGTTCGCTGATGTCATCTGTCTGCCCTCGTGAGTCTCTGTCGGTACGCGCCTGACTTCCCTGGATTACTTCTCTTCATCACCGACACGAGGATTGGGTTGCCTACCTGCATGCCTGCGTCACCAAGGAATACTTCTGTTTGCTTCGCCAGAGTTCTAGGACTGTCACCTCGACTCTCTCTGAGACGGTTCCTGAGTTCATTCATTTGCCTTACTGTTTATTGGTCAATAAACTGAGTTTACTTGCTATTGTCTCCGCTTTTCTCTGTGCCATAACAGAACGATCTGACCACACATGGAGGCAGCAAGGACACCTGAACTTTCTGAGTTTCGTGCCCGCAACATGTCTCGTATGGATCAGCAGGAGGAGAATCTCGCCATAACCGGCCGGGCGGTTCAAGCATTGGTGGCGCAGGTATCCGAGCTCACCCAGCAGATTCAACACCTTGCCATACCCACTGCGCCAACCCCACCGCCGCCTCCCCCCACCACTCCTCCAGCCGGTCGTCAACAGGAGCCGCGTTTACCCACCCCTGAGAGCTATTCGGGTGAGGCCAATTACTGTCATGCCTTCCTGACTAAATGTTCGATGTTTTTTGCCCTACAGCCTCTGACTTTCTCCTCTGAGGATGCGAAGGTGGCTTTCGTACTAACCTTGTTGACTGGACGTGCGGCTTTGTGGGGGACGGCGGTGTGGGAGAACCAACGACCATGCTGCTCCTCGTTCCAGGCACTCTCACAAGAGATGAGGAGGGTGTTTGATCGGGCGGTCGCCGGTAAGGAAGCTGCACGACAACTCGCAGACCTGCACCAGGGGGACCGACCCGTTGCCGATTACTCCATTGAATTTCGCACCCTCGCCGCTGAGTGCCGCTGGAACGAGGAGGCGCAGTGGGATATGTTCCTGCATGGGCTGGCGGACCGCATCCACCGGGAGATCTATACCCTGGACCTGCCTACGGATCTCGATGGACTGATTGAGCTGGCCCTGCGAGTGGACGCTCGCCTACATCGTCTTGAGCAACGCACTCGCACCGTCTCAAGCCCCAGGACTTTCGGAGACCCCCAGGCCAGGGGTTATGATGCGGTCAGCCCCGTCGACGATCACGAGCCCATGCAGGTGGGTCGAGCTCGGCTCTCCCGGGAGGAGAGGGAGAGAGGGAGGTCCCGTGGTTTTTGTCTCTACTGTGGTGGAGCGGGTCACTTTCTCAACCAGTGTCCAGTAAAAGACAGGGCTCGGCAGTAGAGAAGGGGATACTGTCGGGCGGGATCTCCACATCCATCGCCTCTTCCACACTCCTCCCGGTGAGATTGCAGTGGGCAACCCGTACTCATCACTGTCAGGCACTATTGGACTCTGGAGCCGAAGGAAATTTTATGGACTGGACTTTAGCACGTAAGCTCCAAATACCCATCACACAACTCACCAACAACATTTCTGTTAATGCACTGAATGGTCAAGAACTTCCTGCTATATCATTCACCACCACTCAGTTGACCCTTATCACTTCTGGCAATCACTCCGGAGAACTGTCTTTTCTGCTCCTGGACTCCCCTCATGTTCCCATTGTCCTCGGTCACCCCTGGCTAGTTCAGCATAACCCCAGGGTGGACTGGGGACATAACTCAGTCTCTACCTGGAGCACCCAATGTTATGCGTCTTGTTTGGTGTCTGCTTGTTCGTCCGTGTCCAGTTCTGTTTTTCAGGAGGAGTCGGTGAATGTGTCTAACGTGCCCCGTGAGTACCTCGACCTGAAGGAAGTGTTCAGTAAGTCCCGGGCTGCTTCTCTCCCTCCGCATCATCCCTATGACTGTGCTATAGATCTTCTGCCAGGTACGTCTCCGCCTAAGGGCAAGTTATACTCTCTTTCAGTTGCTGAGAGGGAGGCCATGGAGAAATACATTTCTGATTCTCTGGCATCCGAGTTCATCCGTCCTTCTTCTTCTCCAGCGGGGGCGGGGTTCTTTTTTGTGGGGAAGAAGGATGGTTCCCTGCGACCGTGTATTGATTACCGAGGGCTGAATAACATCACGGTAAAGAATACTTATCCTTTGCCGTTGATGTCTTCAGCTTTCGAGCGGTTACAGGGAGCATCAGTCTTCACAAAATTGGATTTGCGTAATGCTTATCATTTGGTCCGCATCAAGAAGGGGGATGAATGGAAAACCGCGTTTAACACCCCCAGGGGTCACTTTGAATATTTGGTCATGCCGTTCGGGCTGTCCAACTCCCCAGCGGTTTTCCAGGCACTCGTCAATGACGTGCTGAGAGACATGGTCGACCAATTCATCTATGTCTACCTGGACGACATATTGATTTTTTCTTCGTCTCTCCAGGAACACGTTCAGCACATCAGACGAGTGCTTCAGAGGTTGCTAGAGAATGGGCTTTTTGTCAAGGCGGAGAAATGCGCTTTTCATGCACAGTCTGTTCCTTTCCTAGGTTACATCATCTCGTCTGAGGGGGTGCGTATGGATCCTGACAAGGTTAAGGCTGTGATGGATTGGCCAAGTCCAGATTCTCGTAAGGCCCTACAGAGGTTTCTGGGGTCCGCCAATTTTTATCGCCGTTTTATTCGCAACTTCAGCCAACTAGCCGCTCCTCTGACTGCCTTGACCTCCCCCAGAATGACGTTCAGGTGGTCCGATACAGCGGAAGCTGTGTTCGCCAACCTCAAGAGCTGCTTCAGTTCAGCTCCCATCCTTATCGCCCCTGATCCATCACGTCAGTTCGTGGTGGAGGTCGACGCGTCAGAGGTGGGGGTAGGTGCAGTTCTATCTCAACGCTCCTCCACAGACGACAAGATGCACCCTTGCGCGTTTTTGTCTCATCGTTTATCTCCTGCCGAACGTAACTATGACATTGGTAACAGAGAGTTGTTGGCAGTCAAGTTAGCACTGGAGGAGTGGCGCCATTGGTTGGAAGGGTCGGGGGTACCTTTTATCGTTTGGACCGATCATAAGAACCTAGAATACATTAGATCTGCTAAAAGACTCAACTCCAGGCAGGCTCGGTGGGCACTTTTTTTCGGACGTTTTGATTTTTCTCTATCGTACCGCCCGGGTTCCAAGAACATCAAACCCGATTCCTTATCTCGTATTTTTGACCAATCCGAACGCCCGGTTACTCCCGAGTGCATTTTACCCGAGAAGATAGTTATCTCCACACTCACATGGGAGGTCGAATCGAAGGTCAAGTCGGCCTTAGAAGGGGTAACGCCTCCACCCGGTTGTCCACCTAGTCGATTATTTGTGCCAGAGGGGTTACGGTCCGATGTTATTCGATGGGGTCATTGTTCCAGTGTGGCTTGTCATCCAGGAGTTAACCGCACCAGTTTTTTGGTCAAGCAACGATTCTGGTGGCCATTAATGGCTCGCGACATTCGGAATTTTGTTTTGGCTTGCTCGAATTGTGCCACTGGTAAGACTTCCAATCGACCCCCAGATGGGTTACTCCAACCGCTGTCGGTCCCTTCGAGACCCTGGTCCCACATCGCGCTAGATTTTGTCACCGCCCTCCCTCCCTCCCAGGGTAAGACGGTCGTTTTGACCGTAGTGGACCAGTTCTCGAAGGCGGCTCATTTCATCCCCTTGCCCAAATTACCCTCTGCCAAGGAGACAGCGGTAGCTGTCATAGATCACGTCCTTCGCTTACATGGCCTCCCGATGGACGTGGTCTCTGACAGGGGGCCCCAATTTGTTTCCAAATTTTGGAGGGAGTTTTGTAGATTACTGGGAGCGACGGTAAGTCTGTCTTCGGGTTATCATCCCCAGAGCAATGGCCAAACCGAGAGAGCCAACCAAGATTTAGAGAGAATGTTGAGATGTTTGGTGTCTAAGAATCCTTCCTCCTGGAGCCAACAACTTTCAATGGTTGAGTACGCTCATAACTCCTTACCAGTGTCATCCACGGGCCTATCTCCGTTTGAGTGTAGTTTAGGTTACCAGCCACCAATTTTTTCTAACCTGGAATCCGAGGTCGCGGTCCCCTCCGCTCACGCCTTTATCCAGAGGTGTCACCGCACCTGGACCAGAGCCCGTGAGACTCTGCTCCAGGTGAGGGCGCGCACCAAGGTCAAGGCCGATCGCCACCGGTCAAGACCTCCCGTACACGTCGTCGGTCAAAAAGTGTGGCTTTCTACCAAGAACATTCCGCTCCGCATCTAATAAATTAGCTCCCAAATTCATTGGCCCATTCACTGTTACCAAGATCCTTAGTCCGGTGACAGCCCGCCTCAAACTTCCTCCTGCGTACAGGAGAATTCATCCCGTGTTCCATGTTTCCAAATTAAAGCCCGTATTTCGTTCTCCCCTTAACCCGCCAGCCCCGGTTCCCCCACCGCCGCGACTCATAGATGGGGAACCCACTTATTCGGTGAACCGTATTCTGAACTCGAGACGGAGGGGACGCGGATTCCAGTATTTGGTGGACTGGGAGGGTTACGGTCCGGAGGAGAGAAGTTGGGTTCCTGCTAGGGACATCCTGGATCAATCCCTTATTGATGATTACAATCGACAGGTAGGTCCCTCTGGGAGCGCCTGGAGGCGCTCTTAGAGGGAGGGGTACTGTCACGGTTCACACATTCACTGACTCGTTCTGATGCTGTGTTTTTGTATGCACGTGGGCGGAGCCGCTGATCAGTCCCTGATTATCATCAGCGCCAGCTGTGACTGATCAGCGGTTCCTATTTAAGCACTTAGTCTTTCGTCTTGTGTTTGTCAGATCGTTGTTGGATGTTCCCGGTCCTGGTGTCTGTTCCCTCTCGTGTCTCCGTGTTCCGGCCAGTGCTTTCGTGGGTTTGTGGAGTTCGCTGATGTCATCTGTCTGCCCTCGTGAGTCTCTGTCGGTACGCGCCTGACTTCCCTGGATTACTTCTCTTCATCACCGACACGAGGATTGGGTTGCCTACCTGCATGCCTGCGTCACCAAGGAATACTTCTGTTTGCTTCGCCAGAGTTCTAGGACTGTCACCTCGACTCTCTCTGAGACGGTTCCTGAGTTCATTCATTTGCCTTACTGTTTATTGGTCAATAAACTGAGTTTACTTGCTATTGTCTCCGCTTTTCTCTGTGCCATAACACCACCCCTACGGCTCCAGCTCGCCCTCCCTCAGGCTCCGCCTCCACCACCTCAATCCCACAGGATCCCTGCTTCCATGTCGGCGAGTCAGCGCTGCGGCTCCGTCGCGGCCTCTTGGGACTTCTGCGTCACTCCTCTCTATCGCTCTCGATCTGCACTCTGGGATCCACCTCCAGCGTCGCAAACTTTGCTAAAGTGGTTGTTTTGAACAGGTGTTAACTTGGATATTATTCAGAACTATTTTAGGCCTACTTAAAGTATTTGTATAAATAACATGTGCCTTTTGCCCCATGCTGGTAAGACATGCCATACATTTATAATATTTTTAAACAAAATAAACCACTTTTATGATTTATTTTCAAACAAAATATGTTGCTCCATCAATGTTTAATACATTGGCTACATATTTTTCTGAAATCATACACTATGGGAGTACGGAGAAGTGAAAAGCACATTTGTCTTAAGATGTGACTTTAGCCCAGTTGTATATGGATAAAAAAATTAAGAGTCACTATATGACAGATAAAAAAACACACAAAAAAAAACACACTGATTTCGGACAGGAGGACCGCGTCACCTGAGTTCATAAATCATGAAGAATGGCGATAATTGCATGTCTACGACAGCGCATGGCGGATTTAAAGAAATAAAATAATTCCACAGATCCTCAATCAGTATCACGTTTAACTAAATCAATCTGACTGCTATCAACCTCGTGTTCTCTGAGTTAGTTTAATGTAACCGATGATCTTTCAGGCGAATATGATTGAATATAATTGTGAATCGAAGCCAACAATTCATTGAAAGACATATTCGCTTAGTTCGTGAACAGGACACCACCAAAGAAACGGACAGAATAAATAAGTAGCCTATAAAAAACATATCACACTCACCAATTGACATTATAACCAATCCAACGACAATATCAGCAGCTGGTGAAAGTTTAGAAGTAAAAATATCAGAGTTGGAGTTTCCAGTTCGAAAACATTGTGCACGTGTAGCAGACACGTTTCGTATTAATTTTTCAAAATGAATAAGATATATAGCTGATCATGAAAACAGAAGAGATGGTTTTCTTAAAAAATAAAATGCAGAATAATAAATCTTATTACAACCCTTGGAGTTCCACAAAGCTCAAAATACTGTAATATATTCAATAGATTGTTGACATGTTTTCAGTTGTGGGACATAGAGGTTAAACAATTCAATTATTTTGTTTGCCAAGGTTATTTGCTGCAATCAAAGGTGCTGAATTTCTATAAAATAAGAAAGTGTCCGTTTCCCCGCTGCATTTTGCCTTGGTTTTAATTATTTTAGCATTTTAACTGTTAAATGACTTTAATATAATGCATTTAAGACATCTTGCATCTTGTTACTCAGCTGGTGATGGACTCAACTTGAAAACCACTGTAATAGTGCAATTGTGCAAATAAAAGTAGAACTCCTTTGACTATAACAAAACCATTGACTATAGTAGCCTACTTTGCAAAAGTCTCAGACGTTAGTAAAAGTAAAAAAAAAAGTGTGAAAAAGTGAGGATGCTTTCAAAAATAATGTCATAAATATAACTTATGTATCAATTAACTAAATCAAATCAATATTTGGTGTGACCACCCTTTGGGCCCTATCATACACCCAGCGTAATGCAGCGTCAAGTGTTTTTTGCTAGTTTCAGCCTGACGCAGTTAATATTTTCACGTCCTGTGCCAAGTTGTTTAAATAGCAACTGCATTTGCGCCCATTTGTGCGCCCATGGGCGTGCTGATTTGAAAGTGAGGTGTGTTCAGGTGCATTGTTGGAGCGTTGCTATTTTGAGGCAACTGAAATGAGACTGCGTCAATGACCAACTGAAACCTGGTCTAAAGTAGATGGCGCAATATTTATTTGTTATTTAAAGAGCACGTCAGTAATGTGCGCCTGTAACAACACAACACACGTAAACTGCTTATTACACACAGAGGGACACGCAACTGCACACAAACATGCCAAATATTAAAAATAAAAGGATTATTACTAGATAAAGCGGTAAGGCTTTAGATTACAGCCCGGAAAGTACTGCGTAATTAAAGCGATTTCACAGAGTAACTTTCTGTAGCCTAATTATAGTGTACCTTACATGTAAGTATAATGGAAAAACATGTAAAGTTTGGGGAATAAAGGGGTAACAACCAGGAGAATTAAAAAAAAAGATTTATACTGTAAGTATTATAGAACTCAGGGGTAATTATTCTACTATTATGATACAACAATCAAATTTGGGAGCAATTTAGCAAGAACACAAAGTACCTTTCTGTAATAATGGTGTACCAATACAAACTGTGGCTTTTTAAAAAATTACAGGGCACATATCTATGCATTTATACAGTAATCTTTTAAACAACATTTTTTTCCCTTTTTTCTCTTCCTTGGCCTCTTCCTTTTGTTTCTCTGATTTTTCTTTCTTTCCACTGATGAATCTGAAGAAGAAATCATGTCTTTTACTATTCTGTATTATGTATTTAAAAAAAAAGAGGCAATTCACCCAGAAATATGTCCTCACCATTTATTCATATTTTACCCTCATGCCATGCAAGATGTATACGACTTTCCTTCTTCAGATTAACACAAATGAAGGTTTTTAGAAAAATAAAAAAATACATCTCTGGGAATATATAATGCAAGCTCATGTGTTCCTAAGAGTTGGAGCATCATACAGCATATACTGCAATAACTGAAGTAATCCATACGACCCCAGTGGATGGATCAATGTGTTTTAAGTGAAATGATAGGTGTTTGTAAGAAAAATTACAATATTTTTTACAATAAACTTTTTAAACTGTAGACTATCACTTTAGACTAGCTGTAATAAGTTGTTATTCAAATAAAGGTTTCTGAGTCAGTGATATTAGATTGTGTATGTATTTTAATTGTACTTACCCTGTAACTACATGAAACAAGAGGGTAACAAGCACCACTTTAATTTACGGCCCGTAATGTCACACTTACCCTGTAACTACATGGAACAAAAGTATATTTTCCCAGTATTTAAAAAAAATTGCAATAGTTTTAGCTTTACTTGCCTTGAAACATGTAAGCCCAAACTTAAACATCTGCACTTTTGCTGTAAAAAACTGTATAAATGCATAGATATGTATCCTGTAATTTTTTTAAAAGCCTATACAGTTTGTAGTGGTACACCATTATTACAAAAAGATACACATGTTCTCGCTAAATTGCTCCCAATGTAAGATTGGTGTACCATAATAGTAGAATAATTACAGCATAGTTCTACAGTAAATATTTTTTTTTATTCTCCTGGTTGTTACCCCTTTATTCCCCAAACGTTACATGTTGTTCCCTTATACTTACATGCAAGTACTTTATAGGTACACTATAATTACAGAAAGTTACGCTGTAAATTTGTCTTAATTACGCAGCACTTTCCGGGTTGTAATCTAAAGCGTTATGGATAAAGCAATAGGAACTTTGTAGGCTACATAAGATTAACTGCTGTCAGTGTGCTGTTTTTAATCCCAATCCCTGCACATTGCCATGACTTGATAAATGGATCCTTCTCTACTTGAGGCAGATGCTGAAAGGCTAAGTGAATGTATATGCAAGGCAAACATCGATATGCAATTGACACCATCCTCCACCTATGTCTTCAACAGGTTACATCAAAAAACAATAATACAAAATATAAAATGTCACTTAAATATAAATTTAGGACTTAGATCATTGGCTGTTTTTCACGGTCCACCGTCTATCTCTGCACTACATTCCCCAGAATCCTCTTTGGCGCACCTGCAATTACTCTCCCCTGAGTATTATCACCTGTACCTGCTCACAATCAGCAGCCTCATTAGCAAGCTCTATAAAATACTCACCACAGCCTCAGTTCATGGTCAAGCCTCCAACAGGAACATACCATTACCCATTGTCTCCCAAAGTCTCTGATGCATCCAGTGCCTGTATGCTCACCTGTGAAATACTAACCTCTGTATCCTTGTTCCGCTGTCTCCAGAAATCCTGTCTGAATCCATGTTTCCCGAGACCTGGTATTCACCTGAGCTTCCTGTGTTCACGCTGAGTTTTACTTGCTCGTGATTGCATATGAAAGAGAAAAGACAAGTATTAATGAACTGTGACTGCTTGATATCAACTAACCTGAAGAGGACCTGCTCATCTGTAATCTGCCCCGCACGTAGTGATCTTCACCGAATCTGCACCTGAACTTTGAATACTCGCTTTGCACTTGTGTCACTTGAAATAAAGCTGTTTGGATTCACTTACCTCTGTCTCCGTGCCTGTATCCTGACACTGTTATTCAGAATCTTAATTACAATTATTTTAATGAAATATTAAAATCACTTTAAATTAAATGTTTTAATAAAATAATTATATATAATTATGTGATCTCAGACTACAATTTTAACAATAGATTCAAAATATATTTTTCATTTGTATTTCTATTAATCATGGGCAGCTAGCAAGATATGTTTACCCTTATCTCACATGATTATTATATTTAAAAAAAAAGTGAACTGGTGAAACACTATTATTAAGATATAGGCTAGTTGGATAAATGATAAAAACATGTACTAAAAAAATCAGCCAGTAGTGAAATAAATTAATTACAAAATATATATCCACTAATAAATCAGCAATAGGCAATGGATAGATGTTGTCTGTCTGTCTGTCTATCTCCACTTGGAAATGGATATTTCCTCCCCCTCAGGAGAAGGTCACGGTGTCAGGATTCCACCAGCTTCACTCACTCCTCCCACTCATTCACTCACTCCTTCCACTCGTTCATTGTCCCCTGAGTTCTGATCACCATCACCTGCACCTCATCATTCCACCACCTTTATATTCGACTCTCCTTCACACACTCATTGTCTGGTCTCGTCTCTACGTGACACACAGACTCACCTATAATACTTACCTGATATCCATTGGACCATCTTCATTACCCTTGTCATCGTATGCCACCTTCAGTCTTCAGCCATCCGTCTTAAACCCTTCCATGTGACTCTCCATCTGCATCTGAAACAGAGACTCTAGTTATCATTAGTGATGGGCAGATCGAGGCTTCGTGAAGCAATGAAACAGTCGAAGCAAATGTGCCATTTTGTTTCGAGGCTTCGAATCAATACGAAACCCGTCTCCACGGTGACACCTAGTGGTCACTTGCAGGTGTTGATCTGAAACAAACTTTACAAAGAGCTAATAAAAAAATGTTTTTTTTTTTGTTTTGTTTTTTTTATATATGAAGCTTGTAACCTGTAGTCTCTTCACATTGCATAATGTGATTTTGGTCATGAAAAATGAATATCAATAAAAAATAAATCAAGCCACAATGTCTCCCTTTCTTATAGATTTTTATTCAACAATATTAATTTCTCTGCTGTTGAAGGACTCAGCCTACTTCTTTTTTTACAGATAATTTCTCCAGCCTTTGAAAAAATTCTCCCACAAGGGACACTTGTTGCTGGCATACAAAGATATTTTTTAGCTAGGACATACAAATGAGGAAAGATTACTGCTCTCTCTTTCCAGTAAGTTAGAGGATCATGAGTTCTGGGCAAAAACGCATCGCTGAGGTATTTTTTCACTTCCACTGTGGCATCAGCTGTAGGATTGTGTATCATCTGGGTCTCACGGATACGATTGTCAAAATGTTCCCATAAACTGTCTTGTGTTTCAACTGGTGTTGATGATGATGGGCCTGATGTTGACATTTGTGGTTCTGAATTAAAAGAAAACGGCAATTAGTAACAAATCATAAACTGACAACACATATGAAGTATAAATTTCATGAATCACATTACATAAGATAACATAGACTGAAACTCACCAGGAGTTGTGTTTGAACGCATCAGTGAAGCACACTCCAGTGTGATGTGCTTTTCAGCATCCAGGGCTTTGGCAGGATTTCCAAAAGCCACATTTTTAAACCTTGGGTCCATCCTCTGCACCCTGCAGAATGGCACAGATGTACGGCATATCTTCTGTGGAGCCTCCATTTCTATCTATCTATCTATCTATCTATCTATCTATCTATCTATCTATCTATCTATCTATCTATCTATCTATCTATCTATCTATCTATCTATTTTATATGTAGCCTATCTATCTAATAATCTATATGTATCTGTAATATATGTATCTATCTATTAATCTATATATATATATATATATATATATATATATATATATATATATTTCTATCAATGCATCTATTAATGTGTCACTATATGTACTCTGTGTGTCTCTAAGTCAATGTGTAAATGTAAATTAAATCCTAAATATAACTAAACAAATAGCACTATAAATGTCACTATATCACCAAAAATCCGCTATCTCAAAACCAAACTCCTCTCACAAAAACCCACGATATGAATATGCGTCGACAAAACTTTTATATTGTGTGATTGTGTGATTTGTTCCCGAACCGACCAATCAATGAAACCCTGATTCGGCGGAGCACTCCACCTGATGAAACACTTAGACGCTTCATTTAGCCGTTGTCACGTGACGTGGGTGTTTTGAATCACGCTTCGGATCAGTGTTTCGAATCATCTTTGCTTCGGGATCTCGCAAAGCTTCGGAACGTCTGTTTCGCGCCAGCCATCCTTAGTTATCATTCAGTTAAGTTCCCATCTGCTTATCAACTGTTTGAGTACTCACCATATCTCTGTCTGCATCTGCAATCCTGGTAATAAATATTATGACACTTACCACCTGTCTGACTCCTGTTCCGTCTGTGACAGAAGACCAGACCAAAAGTGCAGAATTCAGCAGAGCCTGTGGGGAATCCACCACGCGACCCATTCGCGCAACTCGTTCAGGCTGTTCGTCAAGCTCTTCTTCCTTCCCCACCAGTTAATCCACCCACTGTTCCCGAAGATATCCTTCACTCTGCATGTCAACATTTACTTCCACAAACACTCGCTGCTTCGTCAGCTGCCTCTGCGAGTCCCATGGTCCGACCAGCGACATTCACCGGAGGCGGAGGATTGCAGTGTTTTTTTGCTTCAGGTATCACTCTATTTTCAGATGCAAGCACATCAATTCTCTAATGATTCAGCCCGAGTGGCCTTTGTCCAGCTGAGCTCTCCAGTGGGCCCAATCCCTGCGGAACTCTGATTCGCCCGTGGTAAAATCCCTGTCAAGTTTCATTCAACATTTTAAGGAGGTTTTTGGTCAGACAGCTTCTGATCTCACAGTTCACGATCAACTCTACAATCTTTGCCACGGAAAATCTTCTGTGAGTACATATCCTCTTCAATTCCGCACGCTGGCGGCTTCTAGTGGCTGGAATGAAACCGCTTTGATTACAGCGTTTCAGCATGGTCTGAACCCTAGTATCCGTCAGTTGGTGGTGGTATATGAAGATTCTCTGGGAATGGAAAGCCTCATTCAGAAAACCATTCGATTATCCCAACGCTTGTCTGCCTGTGATAACCCTGCTACCGCTGTAAATCCTCGGCTCCATCTGTCGCTTCTCCAGCACCCGAGCCCCATGAAGGTTGACTCCACTCATCTCTCTTCCACGGAGCGGCAGCATCGCATTCAACACCACCTCTGCCTATACTGTGGGGGTGATAAACATCTCATCAACACCTGCTCTGTTCGACCTCAACGCCCGGCGGTAAGCACCATTCAAATTCCTCCCAAGATTGCAACCTTGAACCGTACTACTGTCCATCTGTTAACCTCTCGTGTATGTGTCTCAGGACAAGCTCTCCTCGACTCTGGTTCAGCGGGGAACTTCATTTCAACTCCTACAAAAACTTTACGTCCGTAAACACCGAAGTCATCAAGATCTCAGAGTTCAAACCCTCCAGGGTAAGCCGCTGGGCCGAGGTCGAATTCGCCATTTCACCCCCACACTGACGCTCTGTATTGGTTGCTTGCACTCGGAGGAGATCTCCTTTATGGTGCTGGAGGAGTCCACTGCTGAGCTCATCCTGTGATGCCCTTGGATGGTCCAACACCAACCCACCATCGACTGGAAATCCGGGGAGGTCCTTCGTTGGGGTGAAGATTGTTTCCAGTCCTGTTCAGCTTCAGTTAAGAAGACCCAGAAAATCCCCTCCGTTGCTTCTTCGTATTCAAAGGGAAAGTCTCCCATTTGTTCCACTTCCATTGAGAGTCCTGAGGTCCAACACCAGGTGGAGATTCCAGCTGAGTACAGGGTGTTCCAGGATGTGTTCAGGAAGCAGTTGGCGACCAAACTACCACCTCATCGGCCATGGGACTGCGCCATCAACCTGCTACCTGGAGCCACATTATCCAAAGGCCGTGTTTACCCTCTGTCCATCTCAGAGCAGAAGGCCATGGAGGAGTATGTGGAGGAAGCCCTTAAACAGGAGTATATTCGTCCATCTACATCCCCTGCCGCTTCCAGCTTCTTTTCGTGGCAAAGGACGGAGGCTTGAGGCCGTGCATTGATTATCGCCATCTCAACTCTCAAACTGTGAAGTTTAGTTATCCCCTTCCTCTGGTCCCAGCAGCACTGGAGCAGCTGTGTGGAGCCCGCATCTTTTCTAAACTGGATTTACGCAGTGCGTATAATTTGAACCGAACTCGTCGAGGTGATGAATGGAAGACAGCATTCATCACGCCCTCAGGCCATTATGAGTACCGAGTCATGCCCTTCAGACTGTCCAATGCTCCAGCTGTCTTCCAAGGGTATATGAACAGTGTTGGGAACGTTACTTTAAAAAAGTAATTAGTTATAGTTACTCACTACTTCTTCCAAAAAGTAACTGAGTTAGTAACTGAATTACTCTATAATAAAAGTAACTCGTTACCAGGGAAAGTAACTATATGCATTACTGTTAAAAAAAAATAAGTTTTAGCAGTTTTCACAAGTCAGTTGAAATGAGTAGAACAGAAGTAGTGCTTATATTGCACCTTGAAAATGCCAACTTTTCATCGGATTGCAACTGACTCGCCATCTCTGCTGCTTCATCGAATCTCTGTTTAGCTGTTGTGTGTGTCTGTGTGGCGCTTGTACTGGCATGTGTGTAAAAACACTGGATCTGATTGGCTACCAGGAAACATGACTCTGCCTTATGGTGCGTTCACACCGGACGCGAATAGCGCGTCAGGCGCAAGTGATTTCAATGTTAAGTCAATGCAAAGACGCGTTACGCGCGTAAAAAATTCCTGCGGCGCGAATGAGGCGTAGGGCGCGGCGCGGTAGACGCGAATACGCCTCATTCGCGCGTCAAGTTCGCGCGAATGGCGCGAATTAAGCGTCTGGCGCGAAAAGCGCGTTACGCGCGAATGATTTAGTTAGTGCTATTTGTGCATTCACGCGTTTGACGCGAATTCGCGTCTGCCGCCCGAGTTGAAAAATCTGAACTTTGGCGTCAATTCGCGCCGCGTTAACCAATCAGGAGCCTAGCTGCTTGCTGCTGTCACGTGGTGAAGTATCCGGATGCTTCAATATGACTAATTGCCTGGTGTGGTTAATGCACAACAAAGCAAATATTTTATCACATAAAACTTGATTTCAATATATGAGACATTCATTTTGTATTGAATGCTATTTATTCCATATCTAGATTATATGAAATATTATTATAAAGTAAAGACAACCAACATAGTGCATAAGTTCGTGTCTGGCCAGTGTTGTGTGAGAGAGAAAAAAAAATCACAGGACAGGTTATACTTTTGGAGGCCGGCTCCATTTATCATCAAAACAAAAATAAATGACTTATTAGGTGGATGAGGGCGAGGGTGATCCTCGCTCCGATGCGGGACAACAGGTCATCAAGCTGGGCGCGGAGCAGGCGGAAGTACCGCTGAAAGCGGCCGTCATCCAGGCGCAGCTCCTGGAGCGAGCAAAGGTTGAAACTAGCCAAACTGGGTTCGCCTCCGAGGGGTCTGGTGGACACAAATACGGCAACGATGATCCCTACGCCGCTGTTCTGCTATCCAGAGCAAATACAGAGCGGTGACTCTCCCAATGAATGCTCGATCAAATAAAAAAGATGGCCGCCAACGGGTTTCGAATCCGACGCGCGTAAATTTCACTTCAAACTTTCGTTTTTACACGCGTCAGTTTCCCTCTTGACGCGCGAATTAACACAAAGTGGTCAAGCCTCAAACTAGACGCGGTAGACGCGAGTTTGACGCGCTATTCGCGTCCGGTGTGAACGCACAGTTAGCCAATCATAATCGCTTACCTCGTTATTAACCCACCTCCCCACTAGCTGTGTGAGCCACGGGGTGCGTTTGGATTAGTTTATTCAATCAATAGCCTACATAGTAACCTTTACTGTCTGTAATAGTAACGCACATAGGCGTCGATTTCGGTGGGTACACGTCCCCACCAGATTTCGTCATGAGTCATTTTGTACCCACCACTTTTTGAAACATTGAGGCACGGATGTTAATACAAATAAATAAAACTTCTCCAGTTAGCAGAACATTCATTTAGTTCGCTATTAAATAAGAGATCTAGCGCTAAAATGTGTTTTTTAAATCAAGCTGAGCGCTCGTTCCCGCTGCTATCAGTTGCATGGATAGTTGTTCTCGTGTGGCTCGCGCTGTCGCGCACAGTCTTCACTCAGACGCGCGCTTCAATCTATCGCCGTTGCGGAGACTTCATTCCGGTGAAATCACAAAATAAAATGCACACAAACGTATCCCTGCTGAACATATTCAGGTTTGATGAGAGAGAAAAAAACAACTATACAAGTGTGGATTCGAACCCGTATCCTCTGAAACGCTTGGCAAATGATCTACTACTAGACCACTTAAGAACTCAAATAACATTTGCGAATCGATGGAGTTATTTACTGGTTGAGCAGAGAGGCTGCACAGTTTGACAAGTTTGTACCAGCATTTCTGAAAATGCACGTCCGAATGCGTCTCTGTCCCCAGCACATTTCAAACCAAACTTACGCCCGTGGTAACGCACCGCATTTAACTTCCAGTAACGTTAACGCCGTTGTAACAACGGGAAAAGTAATTAGTTAGATTACCCCGTTACTGAAAAAATAACGTCGTTACCTAACGCCGTTCTTTTAAACGCCGTTATTCCCAACACTGTATATGAATGAGGTCTTCAGGGAATATCTAAATAGATTTGTGGTTGTCTACATTGACGATATTCTCATCTACTCCTCATCTCTCTCTGAGCATCGACGTCACGTCTCTCTTGTCCTGGAGAAGCTGAGAGCTCATAAACTGTACCTAAGACTGGAGAAATGTGAGTTTCACACCACCACTGTTCAATTTCTGGTCTGCATCATTGACCAACAGGGAGTTCAGATGGACCAGAGGAAGGTGGAAACTATCTGGAACTGGCCCCAGCCCTCTACTGTGAAGGATCTTCAGCGATTCCTCGGGTTCGCCAATTTCTACAGACGATTCATCAATAACTACAGTCACATCAGCTCTCCTCTGACCTCATCTCTACAAGGCCAGCCCAAGTCCCTGTCCTTATCTCATGAAGCCATCTTAGCCTTTCAGCAACTCAAAGAAGCCTTCCTGACCGCTCCCATCCTGGTTCATCCTAACCCTGAGATTCCCTTTGTCGTTGAGGTGGACGCATCCTCAACAGTAGTGGGAGCGATCCTCTCCCAGCGGCAGGGTGATCCTCCCAAACTCCATCCATGCGCCTTCTACTCGAAGAAGCTATCCCTGGTGGAGCAGAACTACGATATCGGGAATCGGGAACTGCTCGCCATCAAGCTGGCTTTAGAGGAGTGGAGGCATTGGCTGGAGGGAGCTAATCACCAGTTCGAGGTAATCACCGATCATCGCAATCTGGAATACCTCAGAGGCGAAAAGGAGATTCCCAGGAGAATCGTCTTCATCCCGCTCTGCCGGGAGGTCCAGAGGGGCTCGTCTTCGTCCCTCTTCACCTTCGTGCCGCCCTTCTGGACTCCGCTCATACCGCTCCGGGCCCTGGACATCCAGGTAGCAGGCGTACCCTCTCGCTCCTCAGTAATCGGCACTGGTGGCCGTCCATCTCACAGAATGTTTCCCGGTACATCAGAGGATGCTCAGTCTGCGCCGTTACCAACACCCCCAGAAGACTCCTGGAGGGCAAGCTCGTACCACTCCTTATACCACAACGACCGTGGTCCCACATTGGAGTGGATTTCATGACTGACCTTCCCAGATCCAGCAACCACACCTGTATCTTCGTCGTTTTGGATCGTTTTTCGAAGGCTTGCAAGTTAATCCCATTACCTGGACTTCCTACTGCTCTTGAGGCCCCTGCAGCCCTCTTCAATCATGTGTTTCGAAACTTCGGCAACCCCGAAGACATTGTGTCGGACAGAGGTCCACAGTTCATTTCACGGGTTTGGCAAGCGTTCTTCATACTCCTCGGGGTTACGGTCAGCCTGTCTTCTGGATACCACCCTCAGACTAACGGCCAGACTGAGTGGAGGATCCAGGAGACTGGATGTCACCTACGATCCTATTGCCACCAGTACCAGGACAGCTGGAGCCAGTTCCTCCCCTGAGCTGAATACGCCCAGAATTCCCTTCGGCAGTCCACCACCAGGCTCACCCCTTTTCAGTGTGTCCTGGGTTATCAACCTCCACTCTTCCCTTGGTCTGGTGAGCCCTCAGAGGTTCCAGCTGTCGACTACTGGTTCCAGCAGAGCGAGAGGGTATGGGACTCTGCTCATGTGCACCTTCAACAGGCAGTGCGGAGGCACAAGGATCAAGCGGATAGTCGTCGTTCGGAACTTCCTCAGTCTGGGCAAAAAGTGTGGCTTTCGACCCGGGACATTCGCCTCCGCCTGCCTCTTCGTCCCTCTTCTCAGTCGTCAAGAGCCGCCTCGGAGGAGGGGGGTACTGTCAGGATTCCACCAGCTTCACTCACTCCTCCCACTCATTCACTCACTCCTTCCACTCGTTCATTGTCCCCTGAGTTCTGATCACAATCACCTGCACCTCATCATTCCACCACCTTTATATTCGACTCTCCTTCACACACTCATTGTCTGGTCTCGTCTCTACGTGACACACAGACTCACCTATAATACTTACCTGATATCCATTGGACCATCTTCATTACCCTTGTCATCGTATGCCACCTTCAGTCTTCAGCCATCCGTCTTAAACCCTTCCATGTGACTCTCCATCTGCATCTGCCATCCTATTAAAAAACATTATTACACTTGCCACCTGTCTGACTCCTGTTCCATCCGTGACACATGGAGATATAAAGATGTGCTGCTGCTTTATTTCCACCTGACATTGAACCGCACAACAACAACAACAGAATACAATACAATAGTCAAGTCACCTTTATTTGTAAAAAGGCTAGCGCTTTTTACAATACAGATTGTATCAAAGCAGCTTCACAGTGATAACACGAAAATAATACAACAAAGTCTTGCGCACTGTGATTCGTTTAGAAAAGGTGCAACTGTGTTTAGTTATAATGAAACATTGCCATCATTCATTGCTCAAGGCTTTTACAGATAGACGTTTGGAATTAGATTTTTCCACCAGACAAAACAGAGACTTCTGGTGGTGCAAAGATACACGGCATTCAGGAATCTAAGGAACATTTTAAAAAGCAAAGAAAATGAAAGTGATGCCATTTTTTTTCTATTTATGCTCTTTTTTTTTTACATGGAACACAAAGAATCTTAATGTATATTTTGCATAAAACTGGAATATAGCACACACGTCATATAACTAGATTTTTTTAAAACAAAACTTAAATCAATAAAGCTAAAAAATAACTATAGCTGTTTTTTTTAAAATGGGTCATGGGATGTATTATCAACACAGCATTTTCAATGCAACACTGGACAAGTAAAATTTTCTCTTCAAGTAAAATTATATATTCACTAGAATTATTCTTTAACAAAAATTATATTGCAACCAAAATATTTCAGAATTTTATGAATGATTTTTGCATTACTTTTATTTATTATATTATAAGGGATCCATCTATATTACCATTTCAGTCATTTCTGAATTTCAGTGATTCTATAGCCATGAATATACACACACACCGCCAATTTATTTAAAGGGATAGTTCACCCAAAAATGAAAATTCTGTCATCATTTAGTAACCTTCAAGTTGTTCTAAACCTGCATTATGAAGTTCTCTCTTCTGTTGAACACAAAGGAAGATATTTTGAAGAATGTTGGTAATCAAATGGTTTTTGGTCCCCATAGACTTCCATATTTTCCCCCTCATATTATGGAAGTCAATGGGGACCAGCAACTGTTTGATTACCAACATTCTTCAAAACATCTTCCTTTATGTTCAACAGACATGTGCAGGTTTAACTTGAGGGTGAGAAAATAATTACATAATTTTCTTTTTTTGAGTAAACTATCCCTTTAAACTTAACTGATAGCCCAAATACTTTTGGTAGAAAATGTGTGTTTCTTTTAGAAAGTCAGTCATGTTTCAGCTCATATGTATTTTTAGATACCCTTTTAACTTATTAAAAAGAGGAGAACCATTTGAATCAGCCTGTCTACAGTTTCCTGGTCTATTTCCAATCCTTCCTTATGGACGTTCTATTATAATACATTTTTGATACTTGTATCATGAAAATCTGGTCCTATTAAAAAATGGTCCTGTTAATATTGCTATATATATATATATATATATATATATATATATATATATATATATATATATATATATATATATATATATATATATAACATTTTTAATCAAGTAATTACAGTTTTTGAGAACCCACCAATGTTGTTAACCAGTTATAAAGATTATCAAGCCAAGTTTATAAAGGTTAAATATTATCTATTAACCACGTGATTTTATAATGTGAGTAATAAACTAAATAGAGGTGGGTAAAGTCCACTTGATGGATATCTCGTTTAGTTTGTAGTCAAAACTGTGGACAGACAGAGAAGACAGACTTAGGTACTGTTTTGAATTGCCCACTGGGGGTCATAGTTTACCAACTTTTCCAAAATACAGCGGGAAACACACCTGAATATTATTGGTTTCATTTTGTTTGTAGAATCTGGTTAGGACTTTTTAATCTTCTTTTATACTACTACAGTAATTGTACCGTGCGGACAATTCATATCGAGTTTTCTGCCCTTCCATCGATGGAAGTTCGAACACATCTAGTTTGACTCTTGGGCTCTTTAGCAATATAATTAATATTAACCTACACATCTAGTTTGGTTCTTCAGTAGCAGAGCTGGGCCGGTATCAGTGCGCGTGCTTTCACTGAGTCTGCGCGTGCCCGCAGCCTGTAGGGGATCCAGAAACAGAGCCAAAGATCATCATCATCCTCCTCATCATCCCGGAGGAGAGGCCCAATGAATACATGCCCGACACGCCTCATCCGGAACGCAAAGATGAGTTTACGCGTCTGATATCAAGCGTGTGCTTCGTTCGATTCGGGGATTTGAGAGCAGATCCAGAGGTTCGGCCGCCCGTCGGTTCGATGCGAGACTACAGCAACATGCGCGTGTGTGACTGAGGCGCATGCATCCGACCAGGACACGGACTCTAGGAACCGAGTCAAGCCGTGGAGCAGACGACTTACAGCTCACAGGTTCACCGATCATCATCATCCGCTACATGTGACCGAACCGAACCGTCCGAACCCATCTGCAGCTTCACCAGCGAGCTGCGCGTTAGCACGGTGAGAAAACACTTTCACGTGAAGATTAGATGATTAATAATAGGAGATTGTTTTCAGATCCTTCATGTAAGTTAATTTGAAGCGTTTTACTAGATGGGGATAACAGTTAACGTTACCTGTTCCGATCCGGTTTGTCTCGGGATCCGCCAAGGACTTTAGTTCAAATCTCATTAAATACCCAAATCAGTCAGACAGACACCGGCCACTTTATATGATTCGAATGACAGACAATAGAAGATTGTATTGCTCGTATAATGAAATCAACCACTCAAATGAAGATAACGTTAATTTAAAAAAAAGAGAGATTCGAATCATATAATGATCAGATGTGACCGTTAAACTGAATTAATGACCCGAGATCGCATTAGCCTAGCATGCTAACACGGCAGCGCACGAACAGATACTCTTTATGCTTTATTTAACATTAGGTATTGTATATATTATCGTGTTTTATTAATAAATGTACGTGTCTACACGAGTTGTTAGAAAATACACACGTTTCAGAATTAATTTGGCAGTGCTGTTAAAGCAGCAGTCAAAACTGTATATAGCATGTTAGCCGCGTTAGCGCTCTGTTCAACAACACATTTAAACATTTAACGTTAACCTTCATTCAGATGACTTTTTATTCTAATTAACCTTAAAACAGAGTAATAAAAGGCATTCAAACGACAATAACTGAGATGAAGTGTGTTAAACTGAAACGGGTCATGTTTGCGCTATCAAACGTTATCTTCGTTTATTGTGATTTTAAATCTTTCTCATGTTTTGAAGCTAATTACAGTCACCGTCTTTCTTATAATTATTATTTTGTACTGGTTAATTTTTATGACATACACTTACTCAGGAGAAATATAGGATTAAGCATGATCTTGTGAATCTTGCTCACTTTGGTTAACTTGAAGTGGCTCCTCCTCAACATGCTTATCAGGCAATACTCTATTTAATTTGAACCAAAGATTTTCTTTGTTTGTTTTACATGATACACAGATATCAAAGTCTAACTGGCTTAAAGGGTGTCAGTATGAGCCGGCACATTTATATCTGAGGTTACTGGATGTGTGTTAGTAAATCAGTTCACTTCACATAAGCAAGTAAGCCACGTCTCTATCCATTCTTTACATACTTAGTCTCCTTCACGTCTTGAGTTGACTACCTTGATTTAAACATACATCAGCTTCAGGCATTGCTAAAGTGTTGATATAATTTGCTTTGATGTTCTTTTTACTTTTTTGCAGGCAGGGCAGTAAAGTATGGCTCCCCACCTGGACGCGGCCCGCAAATTGTTCTGGATCTTAATGAAGTCGCTGCTCCGTTTCACCTTCATGTTTGTCAATAACTGTGTTGCGATCCCGTCCTACTGCCTCTACCTGATAGCTCTGCAGCCTTTAAGACTTCTGGATGCCCACACGTTCTGGTACATTGAAGGGGTCATGTTCAGGTGGTTACTGGCAATGGTGGCGTCTTGGGGCTGGTGTGCAGGTTACACAGGTAAGACCAGCTTTTTCCTCTGTTTCACTCTTAACAATAAATGTTCCAAAAGTAGGTTTTTTCGCAGTGATGCCATAGAAGAATCGTTTTCGGTTCCTCAAAGTACCTTTCAGTGATCAATTCTTCAAATAATTTAATTTTTCTTAGTTTGAAGATTTTAACAATCCAAATAACTTTTTCCACTAAACTGAACCTTTTTTGGAATGTAAAAGTTCTATGAATGTTAAAGACCATGTACACTGCAACTGAAGTCGGTTGTCAATTCACATTTTTGTGCTTATCCTGTTTGGTACACAGAGTACAGTAATTTACAAGAGTGACAACCACATTCTACAACCCAATTATCCCCTGAAAAATAGAGATAGTGACAACCACATTCCTCAAAATAATTCTAGTTGTTCATGACGTACAACGAGAGATATGAGTGAAGAAAGATACATCTCTGTTGTGTGTTAAAATACGCATGTAAATGACACGTTGACATGCAGTTATGACATTGTATCATTGCATTCGGACACACTAATTTGATGAACATTTTATGGCCCTACACCTTCCACAGACGATCTATAAAATAAATACAATGGAGCAAAGATACAAATAAAATAAACAGTATTTGTCAGGTTATTTAGGTATCTAACAGTAGTCTTCAGGAACAGAAACTGAATAAATTAATCAAATGTAAGTAAAATAACATTGCTTATAATCGTCACTGTATAAATTAAATAAATATTGATCATTATTAAAGTTACAAAAGCTATTGAGTCAAGAGTAGTGAGTGATTAACTTGTCTTTTGTTGTTTGATTAACATTAAACACAGACAGCAGGAATATTAGTCTGTCAGTTTAAGACAATGCACAGATCCAAAATACTGATATTGATACATATGCGTTGTCTTTCTCAACTGTTTACGTCCACTTAAGACGAAACTGACTATATTTGCTAGAATACTCGCCAAGATGGGCAAGTTGACATCCTTTTTGTGTGAATTTGTCCGTTGAAGCGCAAGATTTGAAAGATAACTCAATATTTTCTCGTTTTCTGAGATGCGGCTTTCTGTGCTCGCTTCGGATGAGTGCGCACACCAATCTTCTTGCATTGCATGACGTGCAAGTTCTGTTTTGCGTCTTGCTTGAATGTTTAAATTGTCAAGGCTTAAATGAGTTTAGTTTAAACACAGATAGTAACGTGTGTTGTTCAAGTCTCACCTGCGCTCGCGCACTATCAACACCCGGGTGCTGACGGCATAAATGACTGCTGATATTTGAGCATATAGTATTCCTATTGAACAAAGTTTACAAAAAGTGTCTGTTTTGTCCACCTTTTTTGATCATCAATGTTGTAACGTATTGGGAATCCATTACGTGTATCTATCGACTGAAACGTACATTAGCTGAACTCTGTGTGTGTGTGTGTTTTATGCTTTGTTTTCAACAAAACATTTTATAGATGTGTTGTCAGATTTAAGATGAACCGCGGTGCAAGTGCATGCCCGAAACGTGGTTGGACAATGGTACGGTTGATTTAAAAAAAAAAAATGAATTTCATAAGTCGGGACGCTACACTATTTATAGGCAAGATTTTCGCGGTAGAACGCTTGTTTTTCGGCGGGAATGCAAATTAGAATAGCACTTAACCATGAACACAAAAGCCACGCCACACAAATGGCTTTTAATTTGTTTATTTCGTTAGCAAACATGTCACTATAAATGTTAAGTTCTTTCCATCTATCAATTTTCTGCAAAAATAATTATCGACGTGCTTGTTTGCTTTGCGGCCCCTTTAAATAAGTTTTAAAAAAGACCAAGCATTCGATGTACGTCAGAGCGTCCATGAATCTTTCCACGGCGTCGCTTGCAGGGCGGCGAGAGCGAATTTTGGCGGTTTCCGGCGGTGGTGTGAACGCACGGTTAGTCTGGTATTTGCTGTCTAGTAGTAGCCAGTATATTGTTTTAAATAGCCTATCCTGTAGATATGGCGCTTCATCTTTTATATCATAATATTTTTTCCAAATGCATTCAACAACAAGAAAAGCTACAATAATTGTATAACCTGTCAGTTGATGAAAACAATGCACTGACTGTCTCAGATGCAGCTGTTCCAGTGATGGACAAAATATCTTTGTCATTTAAGTCCATCTGAGCTTGATTTTCAAAACATGTTAATTATGACGACACATGCACGTGTATTATTTACCATACATAAAGCCATGATACCAACTTTGACACCGTGTTTAATTATTTTAAAAATATGGGGTTTCCGCCCTACAACGACATATGTCAATTTGTTGTTTTATCATCATCATCATCACCACCGACAACATCAAATAGCTATATGACCTTATTGTGTTCCCACCTGACTTCAAGTTCAAGTTTCACATAAATGTGATTTTATTATAATATCCAGTTTTAATATATCATTTTAAACAATGCATGTCTGTACAATTTAGTTATTTTAGTTCTTAGTGGTGTGCCTTTTTTTTTTTTTTTTTTTTTTTTTAAACTGCCATGGAACCATTAATGCTAATAAAGAACTGTTATTTTTTTTAAGAGTGTTCCTGACCTTTTTAATATGGTTATTTAGAGTTGTACTAGGCCTCTAAATGGTCAATTTCACTGCCTGACAGTGTAAAGCAATGTTTCTTCAAGTGAGCCATGCAGGGCACTAGACTTCAGTCAGAGTCTCCTTGTGGTGCCAAAATTTGACTGCTGAGTGGAGATCTATTGACTGTTTTTCATCTTTATTGACTCTCACTCACGCTGTTGGGTTTCCGTTGTTTGGATCGATTTCATTATTTTCTTTGGGTGACAAGCTTGATTAAGCTATAACTTTTTTTTTTTTTTTCTTTTTTTTTTGCCTTAATGACAGTATTATATGGTAGGAATCTTATGGGATGTCTTTGTTTACCTCATATCTCTCCTAATGAACATTGTCATTCATCGCAGCGTGGAAGTGGCCTCTATTGTTTCATGTGTAGTGTGATACAAGCATTGATTTGAACTGGACTGTTTCCAGTAGCAAGAGATTTTTAGGTTTCCTTGTAAAGCCAGTTTGAATTTCTGGACAGGTTGGATCGAGGTGAGTTGATGCGCCTCCTGCTTACTCACGGCCCGCTTTTCACGGCTAATTTCATTTTGTTGCACGCTGGTGCTAAGAGTAGCGAGAGTGTTGATTGTACGCAGAAAGCTCTAGATTGATTATGTGGACCATGAGATGGAGGCGCAAGGCTGGGACAATCAGCCGGTCATGAAGATAGATAAGACCGCTCGTCAGCCTTTTACGAGATAACAAATAAAGGTTGTTAATGTAACATTTAGCAGCGACTCACAGTTTAATATGCTGTAATCGTAATCTATAATGATTTAAACTTTTTTTTATTATGAGTGGAGATTTTATGAGCTCATCATCATTGAACAATAATAGGAATATTTGCACTTTAAAAGGTACAATTTTATTTTAAAAATGGCATGAAACCTAAAAAGAAATATAGTTTATTGGGTTGGGTGATATACCTGTAAATGCTTATGGAGTGCAAAAACATATAGTGTGTATATATAATATTATTATTATTATTATTTACACAAATGAATCAAACATGTTAAATCAGGAATTTGAGTACTGGTATTTTGAAAATCAGATAAGTTATTAATAGGGATGGGACGGTATGAAAATTTCGTATCACGATTATAGTGACCAAAATTATCGTGATTATCAATATTATCACGGTTTTGTTAAAACGAGATAAGTGTTAAAGAACTTATGCTCACACTGAAAACATTTTAAAAAGTTTTATATTTGAAAATCAACAAACAATAAATAAAACAAGCAGTATTATGCACTTTTTAAAGCAATCTATTTTGTGGCATTTCCTTCCTTATAATGACCGTCGTCAATAGCAAGGCATTATAACAGCGCAGTATCACACGCTCTCTCATTTCATTCAAATACAACTTGCCATCTTGACTCTTGCGTCTCCGTTTTTTAGTTGTATTGAAAATTAAATCAGATATGATTTATTGTTTACAGATTTGATAATATTGTTGTGATCATCATGTCTGGACGAGTTTTATACGCTGTATTTAAAACATTAATCTCAATTCAATTTGTCCCCGTAATTATGTGGGGGAAAAAATCGGTATAATATGTTTACAATAAATAAATACATTATTATCTCTTAAATGTCACTCTTAATCGTCTTGTTTGAATGTGTTCGTTCGTCTTTGGCTCAAAGCCACTTGCTGCGAACTTTTCTTAGCGGAAGCTTCACGTTTATTTTAAGTGAGTGAGATAAAATATTTCTACTCAAAATAACATTTTATTTTATTTTATTATGCCCAATTATTTCCCAGATGTAGTTTTTGGTATTGAGGTCAAAGTTAACTTGCCTTGAGTTCGCTATACAACAGTGGGTTCAATGATAATTCAATTTTAAACGATAATAATAACCGTCAGTACATTTTATCGTGGTTTATAGTGAAACCGGTAATCGTTCCATCCCTAGTTGTTAAAATAGATGCTTAATTGAATTTGCAAACAAAAGTTAACTTAAGTCATGGTTATACAAGCTTCCCTTTCATAATTTACAGTTGGAGTTTTCTTTTTTTGTGTCATTGTATTTTACAAATTTAAGACATTCCTTAATTCTGCGTTTTCACGGTTGGTGTGCTTTGTGCATTGTGCATTCTCCAACTATACGAAGTTGAATCTGGTAGAAGAGCACACTTAATCAAAACCTCAGTTTTATTTTCATTCGTCTTCTCACAGGAACAGCTTGAGTATAGCATACAGTTTTGGGTTACGCTAAGCTGTTTGCTAAATGCTCACAAATTGGGATGAGCAATGTCCGGAAAGCAACATGGTAGAATGTTAAATTATTAATTGTGTTTTCCTATTGAATACCTGCTCATGTGTAAATGAGCTGCGAGTCATATGGCCGGTGTCTACAGGCTGTCCTGGTATCCTAAATCCGGAAAATATATGTTTCGTTTTTTAAAGTATTCGCAATAAAAAAGATACAATGATTGTATTTGTCGGTCAAGATCAAAGTCGTTTGTCGTAATTTTCACTTGGTTAGAATTTTACACAAGCTGCCTCCCTGTACTCTGATAAGAGGCTGACCTGATGATGCAGGTGAAGATAACTATGTGTGGCAGAGGTCAAATCTTTGTCGCCTTCCTGAACAAGGCGGCACAAAGAACAGATCTGTTCAATGTTTTCAGATGTATATGAGGAACTAGCCTAATCAAAATATAATTCATTATTCATTGAAAATCTTTCTCTCCATGAGCCGTTAACTCCAAGTGTTTTGCGAGTTAATGTGTTCCACTGATTCGGTTCGAATCATGAACCCTTCCAACTGGATCAGAAGAATGATTTATTTAGTGATCTGGTTCTCAAGTTCGACTTTAATTTTCAAGTTTACAATCCAGTTCTCCTTTTGTGTTACACTAAAAAATCGATTACAGCATTAGGGGCCGTTCGCACGGAACGCGTTTTTGCATTTAAAAGAGACTGAAAACTGTATGGTCTGGAGATTTTTTTTTAAACTATTTTTAAGTTGAACTTCTTTTAATTGGAGCACTACATTTTTCAAACGCTTTGTGTGAGATGCTCTAAAAGACGTGAGCGCAGCAGTCAAACTCATTTATCTAGCGCAGGGGTTCTCAACTTTGCCCCTCAAGGTCCATTTTCTAGGTCTGCCCCCTAATAGTCGACTAAACCATTAGTCGGTGAGAAGAGGCTCAGTCAAACAAAATTGTAGTGAGGGACAGATCGTTAAAGGCGGGTCCTTGTGGCGATTAGGCTACAATGTGCTGGTCAGGAATCCAAACTTTTGCCTATTATCCATTGACTTCAAATATGGCTTATCATTTGAAACATGCAAATAACTTGGCCACTCTCTTTAACGTTAACCTAGATAAATGTGCGCTATTATTATCCGCATATCCAAATGTTTGTGCGGAGGCTAAAGTATTAGCCAGTGCAAGTACTTGCATTTTTTTCCTGATAGCAGCTGAAATAATCCGTAATTTTTTGGTACAGATAACAGTAATAGCCTACATAATTTGAAACTCGACTTTTATTTGTGTAAACTAACTCACAATAACAACACAACTTTGTGCTTTTGTAAAATAAAGGAAACAAACCGGATGCTTTGTCGTCTCGGCCTGCGTCAAAAAAATGAACCGAAACTCAGCGTATGGGCTAGGCTACTTGCCTCACAGACATGAGAAATATATCCATAGAAAGCTTGAATTGTCTACTTTTAAACGAGCCGATTCAAATTGGAAAAAATCTGTATGTAAGGTGGATTTCACTCTAAAGAGAGATCTGTTTGAAGCCTTCTATTCATTATGTTGTATTATTTATTTTGATGATTGGTATCGGCCAATACTGCTTGTGTTCGGTATTGGTGATCGGCACCAAAAACCCTGATCAGAGACCCTTAATCGGAGCTAAATTCTGCAGGAAAGTGGACTTCAAGGGCCAGAGTTGAGAACCCCTGGTCTAGCGCACGTTTATATAGAAAAACAGCACAGTGGAATGCAAAATTGTTCTGTGTTCAGTAAACGTGCAGAATGTGCAATTCTCTATTCCTTGACGTGGCATTCGCATAATGATTAGCAGCGACAAAACAACCTAAAGTCATTTATTGTCAATGAGAGTTACCAATTTCTAGTGACATGAGTGACAGTGACTGTTGGTGATGTGACAGAGTTGAGCAGCTTGATGCAAATGAGCAGCGGCGCGATTCACATCTACCAGTTGGAATGGAGACCGGGAATCACCAGCTGTTACAGTTTGATACAGAAGTTGAGCTGGAACTCATATTCGAAGCCAATAGTACAGCAACCAAATAAAAGTTGCATTCAAACTAGCCACTACTGTGATTTGGTTAGATTTTTTCTGATTTGAAATGACACCCGCAAATAGCAGCACAGCTCATATGAGCAAGATGAATGGGCAAGGTTGTGGCCACATTATAAAACTGAAGTTCTCTCTCTGTCCTGCAATATCTGCCGTTTAGTTATTGTCCAATTGATTTTTTTCCTATTGTTCTGTCCTATTTTTCGGACACTATTAATGATTCCAAAGTTAACAAGGAAAGAAAAGCACTTTGCATTGTGTTTGCATGAGTTTTCCCCATTTCCATGACCAAGCTCCTGTATTACATGCAAGAAAACTGGGACGGATGTTTTATATTGTTCTCAGAAATGCAGATTTGCATCAAAGTAGTTTTGCTGATGTGAGATAATTACAAAGTCAAACCTGATCATCACATCCTACCCCGCTTTGTTGAATAGACTGCACAGCGATGTCGTTGTTTTGTCCTTGTTCATCTGAGTCTTGTACTAACTGGTTCCAAATGAAATTATGAGGGGCCTGATCCAGCTCAATGGTGTGATCTGTCTAAGGTCCAAGATTTTCTCCTAAATGACATTTGCTGTGTCTTGTGGAAGTAGCAAGTGGATTGTTGGTATAATCACTGTTGGCTTGAAGTTGTAAGCGTTAATAAATGCCAGACAATATTGTCTAATGGATGCAGGGCACTAGAGTGCGACCAATTTGGTCGCACATGCGACCAAAATTTGTAAGGGTCCTCACATACGCTGCCTCTCCACAAACGTAACTCTAGTTCTCCTTTGTCGCAACTCACACTCATGGTTGGATCATATCATGGTCTAAACCAATCAGAGACAGAGATGGGATGGTTCTTTGCCTCTGAATGGCTGTAGTCCAGATGTTCCTGTAGGCCACACTGCTCCGTGCTGTGTGATTGAAATTGCGACCTGAGCACCCGTTTACACTGTCAGTGAAATGTGACCCAATTCTGATTTTTTGCTCATGTGTGACAGATCGGATGTGTTCTATGACCGTGTAGCCTAAACAGGAAAAAACGCATGTATTTGGATATTTCGAGATCGGTTTCAGGCCTTTTTCATATGTGGAAATAAATCAGAAATGTGCCAATGCGTCACGTAAACAGGCAGATCGGATATTCAGAGGCATTGGGCAACTTCTCCGCGGTTTAATGACGAGAGCAACCCCGACGCGCATCTGCAAAGGGACGGATGACGAAACGTTGTGTCGTCGTAGGAGAGGAATG
Organism: Meda fulgida; assembly: GCA_030578275.1. Classification (NCBI taxonomy): domain Eukaryota; kingdom Metazoa; phylum Chordata; class Actinopteri; order Cypriniformes; family Leuciscidae; genus Meda; species Meda fulgida. The sequence continues at coordinate 25,158,287 of CM060635.1, read as the reverse complement.
TCGACAAACATTGACACAACATATAAAAGGTTGGCTTGCTCGTCCTAAAATTTCAGACCCACTGCTCCTCATTAATCTCATGAAAGTGCGTCTATAGCACGAATTTTATTTATCATGCCATTTAAGCCAAAAATATTGTGTGCATATGATACGCACTTTATGGCATGCAATTCACACGTTTACAGTGCGTATCATATGCACGCAAAAACTATTTTGCCGTATAAATGGCACGAGAGATAAAATTCGTGCTATAGATGCACTTTCATGAGATTGTGTATGTTCCCAGTCCTGAGATCTCTCTCGCTGCGCGTTCGTCCATCTGTGCAAGAACCCCCTTTAAACATGCGCGATGTTTCAGATCTATGTCAAGTGTAAACGCATGAGTCGGATATGGGTCACAATTTAAAGAAAGTGTAAATGGACGGTAAAAAAAATCAGATATCGGCAACAAATCAGAATTGGGCACCAAGACCTACAGTGTAAACGAGCCAACGGCAATCAGCATCAGCAAAATAAACGCAAGAAAACAGACGACGAACAATGAAAAGAAATAGACACATAGAGAGTTTTTTCTTTGAGAAAAGTAGGCCCAACACTCTCTCCGTCAATGCTCCGACAACAGCCCAGACATGGAGCTCCTTCAGCCATCAGTTCATGGAAACGCTTTTAAACAGTAGCACTTTCTATTTCTATTTTGAAATGTTTTATTTTGCTTAAAATGTTTTAGTTTGGCAGCTCAGTGAAGCACTTTAAGCATTTTTTTTTTTTTTTTAAGATTTGTATTTTTATATACAGTATAATTGTGCTTCAAATAAAAAAAAATATTTACCTACACCTTATTCTTGTTTAAAATCATTTACATAATATAGGCTATATGAATGTACGGAGCGTGATAAAAAGGTGACCTTGAAATTGTGCCGTAAAAAGGCGACGTGGGCTGAGGAAAAATTTGGGTGCACCTACATTTTGTGCTGGTGCACCTAAATAAAAAAATTTAGGCGCACCAGTGCAACCAAGGCAAAAAGTTAGTCTGGAGCCCTGTGGATGGCACAATCTCTTTATATCTCTCATTGGACGACATGATGATGTTGTAAAACAGTGATACATGCAATCTTGTGACTTTGAAACCTTAAACTCTCCAGGAAAGTAAAAACATTTTATTTGATAACAGTGAGTCATGAGTGTCAGGAAATCATCCACCCCTCAACTCAGTTTATAATTATAGTGTCCGTTGCCCAACTAAACTGAATGTGCTTTTTTGTTTTTTTATTTCTATAAAAAAGCAAAATGACAGTGCCGCTGTGGACAGGTAATATTTCGAAAACGGTCGAAACATTGCTTATTTTAATCAGTAAATATTTTTGGGAGCAGCAGTGTGCCGATTCTTGTTTATTCACTAATAACACTTAAAATAAAACAATTAAAAATTAATATCATTAAAATGATATAGCTAAGTAACAGTCTTTGGGTCCAAACACAGCACAAATAAGTCATCTGTGAAAATCAAAAGCAGCTACAAACATGGACAAAAAAAAAGTTTAGCAAGAAATATAAATTCTTCGAATTCTTTCACTTTTTTATGTTTGGTATCTGATTTCCTCATAGAACGAGTCTGTGATTTTTCTTAGAGGTGTTCACAGAGGTTTTTGTGATCTACAATGTCCCAGTGTGAAATGGTACCAGCCTGCTTGTCCTGAAGTCTGTAAGAAAATACTCTCTGTTGATTGGTCTGGTTGTATCTTTTAGCAAACATGGGTGCCCCGTAACTTGTCGTGTCAGGTGCCCTCAACCCCTGAGCTTGATACGGTGGAGCTGCTGTAATTACTTATTTTGTTTGTGATCTTTGACTTGCTGTTAACAGCAGAGAGTGTCAGCCATGCCAAGACTCAGCATGACCTCTCAGAGAGATCCGTTGGGTTTCCTGCTCTTCTTAGGGTTGTTTTAAACCTGCTGTCAAGGGCATAGTACAAAACTGTAGTGGAGGGGAGTAACAGTAATCTTGTCTTCATTAACTTATATAGCTTTCCTTTATAATGTGACGTTGACTTAATTTTTTGGGATACAAAAATAGTAAGCAGCACAAGCAATTGTTTTCAACATTGATGATAATCAATCAACATGATTTACTCCATTTTGATCGATTCCTTAGTTCCAGTGTGATTTTGTCAAAGGTTTAATAGACACAGCCACTGTCGTTTAGAAATGAGATCGTTTGTGTGCTTAAATCGAGATCTTTTAACGATTAATTGTGCTATTGGTGAGTATAAAAGACTTTTCAAAACATTTTAAAAAAAAATCGAACTGACCACAAACTTTTGATTATTTTTTTGTAGATCAATAATGTGTATGAATATTTTAGATATTCTTTTTCAGTAACACTCAAGGTTTTCTGACAATCTGAGTAATGTGTCGTTTTTTTTGTGGTATTTTTAGTGACAGAATGGGGTGACGATGTGAGACCAATGACTGAAGAGGAAGCCATGGTTATAGTCAACCATCAAGCCACAGGAGACGTGTGCACCCTAATGATGTGCTTGCAGGACAAGGGCACGGTAAGCACACCTCTGGTTGGTTTAGGCTTAGTACTGTTCTGCTCAAACCTTAAGGTTTGCCACACTGCAAATATTCCAGGTTTTTAGGCAACAAAACTAATTATCATTTTCTTATCCAGGTTGTACGAAAGATGATGTGGTTGATGGACCATGTTTTTAAGTATACAAATTTTGGGGTTGTGTCCCTGATTCATGGAGATTTCTTCATCAGACAGGTAAGACCCATTCCCTTAAAAATAAATATGGATGTTTTGTAACATAAATGGACATGGATAAAGTTGATATGAGTTGATTATTGTAATTTTTACTTAGCTCTAGGGTTGTCATGGTACCAAATTTTCAGTAGTCTGTACCAATACCAGAAAAATGTACCGGCTCTCTGTACCAAATTCAGAACCAGAGCAAAAACTGTTGAATTAAGTACTTAAAAAAAAAATTGTCTTGTCTGTTGGTTATCACTGTCAATCATCGCAGTTTCTGATTCAAATGCATTTGAATACGGTTGTCGATCTAGAAACTTTCCAGTGGACTTAGTAGTATGAAAAACTAAACTTGTAATCAGGTTGTGAATGTGTAATAAACAGGAAGCTAAAGAAGAGCTTCCTTTATAAACACTAAAGCTGTCAATCTCTAAAGCCCAAACTCACTGAATTCTGCACTCTCTTCTGCACAAAGCTGTTCAAATTGTACAATGAATCTCTTATTTACATTGTTTACACTTTGTTGGTTATTCTAAAAGGATTCAGGTTTCAGCAGTTAAGTGGATTCTGACTAACTTACTGAGTAGCACCTCTGCTTGGCCATTGTGTTCACGTGCTATACAGATATGATTGTGATTGGCTATGATTAGGGATGCACCGAATATTCGGCCACCGAAAATCTTCGGCCGAAAATGGCCCAAAAGTGCATTTTTGGTTTTCGGCCGAAAGACTTTTATCACCGGAAAAATACGGCCGAAATGTTGTGATGACGCAAACAGAAACTGGTTCATTGGACCATTTTTCCTGCCAACCAAAATGTCGTTATTTCAAAGGCGTGTGGCAAGCGCGCGACGGCGCGGCCACGACAACATTACCCAACATCAAACGGTAAACGTAATGAAAGCGGAACGAAACTGCGCTACCCGTAATTGTGTGTTTCACCGACCGTTTATCAGTCTGGACCAATGCAGCGCGAGCCGATCTGTCAAGCGACACTGTTACACATCGCTAAGACATCCAGTAAAGAGAGCATTTGAATTTGCCACTGAAGTAATAACATCGCTGTGAGATCTAGTGAGAAGTATTCACATTTCTGCGTTATTAACGGATCAAACAGCGCTGACGTGGAAACCAGGAAGAAACATTGTGCCATGAATGAACTATCCAGTGTCCACAGATAAGCAACATTCACCATGGATTTACTGTAGTACACTCACTGTCACCATGGAGGTTTGGCAAGAATAGTAAGTTAGGCTACAATGTTTTCAAGTAACGCTTCGTCGGTTTTATTTCGACATTATGAATAAAATTGCTGCCATCATATTACTACATATTACATTTCCTTTTTTTAAGGAGCTGTTTTTTTTTGTTTGTTTTATATGCTCCTGAGAAGAGTCAAGTATAGCTCCATCATTGCTAAAAGTAAAAAATGATCATACTTTATGATGTTAGTTTTAATTTAAAAATTAAATAAAATCAAGGAAATTTCTCTGGAATTTCTTTCTTTTTACTGTATCGAAAACGTACCGAACTGTGAATTTTGTGAGCCGTTACACCCCTAATCTTGAAGCAGTTGCACTTGTTCTGAATGCACTTTCTTGTAGTAGTCCTACAGAGAAAAATTGTAAATGCACTTGACCTAAATGCACTTTGTTTTTATGAGAGAACATATCATTTTAAAACCTTTCTGCAGGCCAGTAGGCCTGTACATTATTATTTAATGTACACATGAGTGGGGTCAAGTTAAACATTTTAGTTTGAATTTTATTTTATACTGTGCATTGTTGCAATGTGCTAAATAAATATTTGCATAATTTGTAATTGATTGATTGATTCTGAGACATCTAACCCCAGCTGCTCCCGACGAGCTGGATGGCTACTCTATGGCAGACACCGCCATCGGTGTGTGAATGGGTGAATGTGAGGCAGTATGTAAAGCGCTTTGGTGGCCCAGTGGGTCTGTGAAAGTGCAATATAAATGCAGTCCATTTACCATTTACCATTCTTTGAAACTTTAATATTAATTTATGCAATTGCAATGCCTTGATTTTAGTAAAGTTAGTACACAGTCATAGCCAGGAATGTAGTGGAGGCTAAACGCACGTAAACGCCGTTTACGTACCTCCCAAAATTCGGAAATTGCGTTTACCCACCTACAAAGTGCGTTTATCCACCTCTAAATTGCGTTTATCCACCTCTAAATATCCTATAGTTCCTAAGCCATTTTAAATTAAGCTTATGTCGTTTTAGTTTCATATTGTTCATTATTAGTTTCATTGTTAAACTTAAGACTTAAGTTTTTTTTTATTTTGCGCTGCATTACTGTCAGTGTTGACCAATCTCTTGCGGCGCATTGGCTGTGAGACACACGCATTTGATTGGTTTCACACGCCACACCCCCGATTTCTCACTCTGAAGTGTCAACCCGGTCGTTCAAATGCCTGACTGAAAGATGAGTTTATCTATTAATCTACCTGTTGAGCCACTCGTGATCGTCTAGTTATACCGCAAATTAGTTCAAATCTCCCGGAATCTAGAGCGAGCGTGCATGCGAGACCGAGACTGTGCTCCAAACCGCGCGCGCACGGCAGAGAAAGCGAGCGAGAGACCTTGCGTGTGCAGAGACAGCATCCTGATCTATAAACAGGACCCCCTGTTGGCGAATGTCATCCAACAATTAATAGTTTACCTACCTATTTTTTTTACCACTACACCTCTGGTCATAGCCATACATGCAATGGTACTAATAATTGGCATCATTTCTTTCAGTGTTTCGGTTTTCGGTTTTTATTTTTTTGTAGCGACTGGTACCGGTAGTACGTTTGACAACCCTAGCTAGGTCTTTTATCTGTACTCTCTGTACATTTGAAGTAGTGGGGCTAACAAACTAAATGGCTGTTAATGCAAGGGGACATTTAGTTGAAATTGACAAGTCTTGGGCATTACCAACAGGGCAAAGCATATCGAGAAAAGCAGCTAATTTACCTGAAGGATCACCTAGACAAGTATTACTACAGCAGAGACAGGAAGTGGATTGTGCTGTTTCCTGAGGGCGGCTTCCTAAGAAAGAGACGAGAGACAAGCCAGTCCTTTGCCAAAAAGAATGACTTGCCCTACTTGACTCACGTAACACTGCCACGACTGGGGGCCACACAGATTATCCTGAAGACCTTAGGACCCCAGCAGGAAAACGGCATCCTGGGAACAGAAGGAAGTCCACCAGTTCAAAGTAAGGAACACAATCTCTTATCCATAACCTTATTTTATGTATTTATTTATTTTTTAGTTTGAACAGATATGGCTCTTCCACTATATTTCCCATGATCCATGTATGAATTACCAAATAGCAGTTCGTCCTTTGCTTTTTTGAAACTGCAATGAGTAATATCTGTATTATGGGATCTGCTTGGGCCGAAATGACACATTGGTGTAGTCAATGACATTGTGTAAATGGAACAGTTATAGTGGAATGTCACACTGTTTCCACAATTTTTCCCAATTCCTGTACATTTTTCACACAAAATAAGATTCCCCAGAGCAGATTCTAATGGCTGGTATGACAACGCCGCTTAATATTATTGTTCATTTACCATTTAGCGGTGTCAATAATCGAATACTTCCCTACTGTATAGTTTGTTAAAACAGGAAGCCAATGGAGTAGTGTCCGAATACATAGTATTAGAAAAAACAGTTGGTGAAATATCCCCATATGACCTACTAGTTCCGGTGAGTTTCTGAAGTGCGCATTTGATGGACACTACATGAGGCCATGGGAAAGGATTTATAAAAGGCAGAGAGAAACAGAGAGAAAAAAAAGACAAAAAGACAAAGCTTTGTAGCTTTCCTGTAGCTCAAACAGTAGAGCGTTGGCACTTGCAACACCAAGATCATGGGTTCGATTCCTAGGTAAAGCAAAAACTGATAAGAATGATAAATCGGTACACATTAACTTTCAATGCAAGTTGCTTTGGATTAAGCGTCTGCCAAAATGCATAAATGTAAAATTGTAAAATGTTTTCTTCCATTTGAATCGGGTTGATAAACTTAAGAAGTAATTCATGTTGTATTACTACACTGTGTCAATATTTCCCTGCCACACAGGCTAGTACATGCTTGTACTATCTTGCTGGGTGGCTCTTTCTTCCGTTTTGTCTGGAAGGCAGTCCACTGTACACCATATATATTTGCTCTGCTTAATGGAGGACTTAACTAATGGAGATGTTTGATTCTGACAGGCAAGGGTTCAAAGTAAAGAAACACTAAGGCTGGTTAAACAAAATAATGAGTTGCCAGTGTTGTCTTAGTAATATGTGGAGACAGCTATCACAGTCTTTCAGAACACATCAGAGAACATGCCCACACAGAATACACATTTTTATATATTATTTTTTCATTTTAATAAATCCTCCTGGAACTATATTAAGAGGAAGTTAACTGGACCACTGACTAGCAATTTCAGAGATCTTTAAAGATAATAATGGTCACTAATAAGTAGGGGTGGGAGAGGCACCACGATACGATATTATCCCGATACTTAGGTCACGATATGATATTATTGCGATTTTAAACATATTGCGATATTCTGCAATATATTGCAATTTATTACCTTTTTTCAACTTCAATTTTTGTATTTTTTCCAAACAACATTTATATCGCCTAAATGTTTGCGCTCATTGCAATTTTTACAATGGGGGTAATATTGTTAAGAATTAACACAACACAAGGAAGCTCGATTTAAATTGTTTAATTAAATTAAAAAAAGTAGCACAAATAAATACAATAGAATAAAGATACAAATAATGACAAATAAAGAGAAAAGTTTTTGAATAGGTCTAACACTAGTATTCATAAATACAGAAACTGAATAATGTAATCAAATGGATATACAACACTGTATACTACCCAGATAGTAACACTGGGTAATATTTTAGTCCTGACTAAATTAAATACATAGCCTATTAATCCTGATTCCTTTAACTTAAAGCTATCTTTGTTTTGTTTTTTTTGACAACAAAATTAATGACAGACACATATGGCTGCCGTCACTTTAAGATCTAGTGCACGGATCCTGTGTTCATTATACTGTCACATGCGTTTTATGCTTATTAAAGACAAAACCGACTATGTTTAGAGTATACTCACGAAGACCGAAATTTACACAATTTTGCGTGTTAAAGCAATACAATCCGCAAAAAATAACATTTGTTACTGGCCAGCTGTTTTTGAGGCGGATTTTCTATGAATGTGCGCTTAGAAAATAATCTCTCAGAGAGCGCGCAAGCACTAATTAGTTTAAAATCGCTTGAATGTTTAAACTGGTAAGACTTAATAAACAATTAAAATATGTCCTTGCTATATTTTACATATTCATAATCATTACTTTTGCCGGTTCTTTGTGACAGATTTTAGGTGCTTTATTGGCAGCGCCACCCTTACATGAACGCGTCATCACCGCACCCTACACACACACACACACACACACACACACATATACTCGAGAGAAACATTATAGGCCTGTTTTTTTTTTTGTTTTGTTTTTTTGTTAAGGATATGTTTACTGTGTGTGATTTATTTAATGGAAAGCACATTCACTGCTAGTTGTCTTGCTGTTAATTTTAACTAAACGTAGAGCAAGTAGCTAATCAGTGTCTGCTGTGCTATTTTTTTTTTTTAAATAAATATCTGGTAGTTATTCTATATTGAAGGCCTTCGTATTCTTGGATTCCGTCTGTGTAGACCTTATGATATGCAAATTAGTCCCAGCCTCCACTCAATCACTCAAGTTCGGCTTCGGACTACCTGATCCACTTGGTCAACTGTAATAAACGTATCCTATTTTGGCTTAATATATTTGGCAAACGCTCCAGTGCGTATTTGTGTTTGTGCTCTGGAGAGCGACAAAGATTTTTATTTACATAAACGTGTTTTGCAGCGTTGAGCAATATAACCAATCACAGACAATCTGTTGATTTCTTGAACGCAATGGCAAATCAGATGTGTTTAAGTTAGAATCCACTTACCCCTCGAAATGCTGTAGCTTTTGTTCAGTGCCGAGTTATTTGCACAAGCGAATTATCTATCTTGTATCAAACAAAGCGTAGACACGATTTAAATAAGACATTCAGTCTGCAGTGCAGAAAGCGTCATTGATTATAACGCAACTTTGTGAGATCGTGATGAATTGAAGTGAGTGACAGGTTTTTAGTGATTTAAAAAGGGAGCCGTTTTTGCAAGCTTTATAGGCTTTTTTAATGATTAAATTATTTTAGAATTAAATAATTTTAGTTGTGAACAAAAAGAGGAAATAACTGAGTTAGGTATAGCTTACTATAGTACAGTACATTATTTGTTCGCATGACAACTCTCTGACGGTCTCACAATCAGATTCACCTCAGAAGGATACACGTTTTGAGGCTTATTGGCCTCGTGTTTAATGTAATTTTATTGTCTTGCTTGTGTGTTTTTTCTGTGCACGCTGGCACGAACTACTGCGCACTTGCATGATTGTGAACAGCAGTGCAACAAGCAAAGATTTTCCGATAATAATACTAGATTACAATTTCTGTTTATTTCTTGGCAAACCCTACTTTTCCCGTTAGAACACTTGGAATACGGTAATACAGTTGCATGGGATTATTTTATGACGTTTGAATCCCTTAAAAAAAACAGATTGAAGGTCAGAATTCACGGCCATTAAATAGACAAGTGCAAGTATTATTTTTATTTTTTTATTTTTTATCTGGAAAAAAAAAAAGGCTTTAGAAAACATCAGGTCCATAGGGTCCCCAAATCACAAAGTCCGCCCCTGTCTACGATTCGATGTGTCAGAATGCTAATGCGTTTTATGTAACGCTTTCTACAACATCTGACACATAGCGGTAATTGATATCATGAGCTTTTGGCTTGACTACGTTATCAAACAGCTATTAATGTGTTGCTAATGAGTCAGACCAGCCTTCTAAAAATTGTGAAGAAATTGAGAAAAGCCCCTGTCCCTTTCATGACGGGATTAGCTACATGTATATGACGGTAGGAAACGGACGTGTCAAACCGTTTTTCCTAACTGTAATTCTTAAACTAAAAACCACTAAAAGCGGTTCATTCAGTCAATGTTGATCATTTTAGTAACTTGTTCCGAATGGTAATCGTGCATTAAATTGGTCAAGGTTAAAATAATATCAAGTGTTGCTCTTCTGTAGTTAAAAGAGACCGTTCTCTCTTGAGACAGTAAAGGCAACAGTTTATTTACCTTATTAACCTTATGTTAAACAAGTTTGAACCGCTGACTCTTTCTTCCGTCAATGCCATGAATCTTATCTAGTATGTATTGTAATATAATAACAGAAGAGTTACTGTTTTCCACATGATTTTTAACCAGGATGCCTGAGGTGCTTGCCTAAACACAATTGTGATACGGTAGGATTGTGATTGGTACAATGACTATCAAACCTGTTAAGCTCTGTGCTGTTAGCCTCTGGAATAACCCCTCCCCCCCCACACACACACACACACCAATGAATCACAAAAAATGTATTGCAGTATTCTCACACTGTACTTTAACATGAAACAAAAGCAGAATTGCATAATTTTTAAAAGCCTTCTGAACCCATATGAGGGTGTTTTTTGTAAGAAACAGACTGAAATTGAACTCCATTTCAAATGATACAGATGCTCCCCTCTGCAGTATTTAAGTATTGTCTTTGGATGGGAAGAGTAAATGCTTTTTTATTTCCTTCTCGATGTGAATTGGCCTTGAAGTGACTCGAGTCTCTGTTTGCCCACCTTCAGGTAACAAAGCTAAAGGACTACAGTGGGTAATAGACATGACCATAGCCTACCCTAATGCAAGACCCATGGACATTCAGACATGGATTTTTGGTTACAGAGATCCAACAGTCACACACGTACATTACAGGTAAGAACTATAAGATAATATTCTATAATTGTATCTGGTGGTATCACTGACACATTGCTATATTTCAAATCTCAAATATGTTCTAAGTGGCTGTAATTGTGGTGGTTGTGCAACACTTTTAACAGCTAAATTACTTGGAAACGTCATGCCTGGTTGGGACAAAGTGTAACACGTGTTAAATATAATCTGTGTCGAATGCATGTGAACACATTGACATTCGACTGTTCAGTTAAAAAATTAATAAAGTGCTACACAATAAAATAAATATTACCATTAGCCTGATAAACCTGAACAGACTACTCTTTATCTTGGTAACTGTGGGATTACTAATGTAAGAATCTGTTTAAGATCTGCTGATATCCTATGTCTTGCATAACATCACATGAAAAACTAAGGGGAAGTACTTTGTATTTAGCATTTACGGTAAAGATGACGACATCAGATGATTGATTCGGTTAAGCAAAGATTTTAGCCAGTCCTGTTCTCTTTATTGTAAGTCAAATGAGTAAGATTACTGAGAATCTCACCCTTTGTCTTTAATGGCTCTTGGAGCCCCTGTCCCATTCTTTGAATAATCATGCTAATTGGATTAGGACTGGTAACGATCTAGAGTCTGGGGCGGGTTCCTATAACTGGATACTTAATTTGCATGCTTTGTCTAAGGTCGTCACCCCAGTGCTTTGTCTCCACTTCTAAGCACTGTCTCCTAAAATCTATATAAACAACAATGTGTAATTTCCTTAGTTACACTTGATGACCACAGCTCATGGTCTCTCGATAGTGATGCGCGGTTATATCCACAGATACTGCAGATTATCCGCGGCCCAGTTATACAAAAATACTAATTAATTGCGGTGGGTCGATGAGAGAGAAATCATTAATTTAAGACACAGAACTCTTAATTTTACGGTAAAATACAACGAAAGTGCGTCACTTTTACTTAAGTTTTCAACAACGTATTTCTCTTCAGGGAAGAGCAATCAAGGAAAACATGCCTAGAGCACCTTCTGGTGGTCATTAGATAAAACACAAAGGAAAAACCCTACATGAGATTGCTTTATAACTTAACAGTTTTAAAGGTGCTCTAAGCGATGTTGGGTGACGTCACTTCTTGTTGACGTTTAAACTATTGTCAAACAAAACAGAGGCTAGCTAGACCCTCCCCCCCTCCTCATCCGCGCACTAACCCCCCAAATCCTTCTTGTCTGTTATTGGCTGGAACAGTTTGTTCTGTTTGGTGGTGCAGGTTAGCCCAGTTTGTTTTTGTTGCCGTTTGTGGAGCCTGGGGTGTCTGCAGAGACCGCGTCTTTTTGCAGTATGTTCAGGGGACAGGCAGCCAGCGGATAGTGAGGAGATGTTTGCTGTATGTGACAAAAATGTTTTTGGACTAAAAAACCCGCGACATTGCTTAGAGCACCTTTAACTAAAAATATAGAAGGTTAACAGAAATTATTCTGATAAGAGTGTTTTCCAACAATGATGTAATGAAACAGTGATAATTTAAGTTTGAAGGGAGTAAAGCCTGTGTTTAGGCTATTAAAGAAATGTTGGCTAATTTTGACAAAGAAGAACTTTAGAAGTAGAAATAAGCCTACTTCCACGTGATGTTACTATATCATCATGCTTAACAATGAGAATTTTAATAATTGTAAGGATGATCAGCTGCTAAATCAGAGAATATCATATGTTTGAGCGGTTGACGGGTGGATGATTTATTTGTAACAGCGGATTCAGGTGACGTTAGAGCTGATCTGCACATCTCTAGCGCACAAGCCTCAGCCACCCCCAGCCCCAAATCTTCACTACGGACTGACTCACTCATTAAGACAGTCTTTGCCGCCTTCTATTGGCAAAATAATGTATGTAAGTTCTGTCGCTGATGATGGTCAGGGACTATTTTTTCCAGCAGAAGGAATGCTTTTAGTGATTTTACTTCATGAAAGTTGCATAGATACTTTAATATTTGTATTGGGTGGTAACCGTTTATAAAAGCAATAAGGTACTCGAGGCTAGTGCTGTATCGTGAATAAGTCACGGCTGAAGGGGTTACAGGCAAACAACGGCCTTCACCCGTGACTTATTCACGATACAGCACTAGCCTCGAGTACCTTATGCACATGTGTATTACGTGTTCAATCTATAGTGGTTCATCTCCATCATAATTTTGAACATTCCTAAACTCTGGGTTAACATTCTTATCTACATATTTGTGGTGTCAGTGTCCTTGATTGGATGAACAGCACGCAACCCGTTCACATAAAAGCTCTAGCGTTGCGCATCCTCGTATTGACGACTGTAGATTTCGGACTATAAAGGTAAGAATGAAAGTCTCTTCTTCACTCAAATTGTTGCATTTTCTGTCAGCATTTGACATTTTTCCTTTCAAACGCTGAATTTACTGTTTATAAACAATGCGAGGTGTATCCTTGACCATCTAAAGCACGCAAATATGTACGCGATTAGTTGTCTGTTGCTAAGCGTCTAACATTCTAACTCCGCATCGTTTCACACTGTACAAGTTTGGCACCGCAATGCGGGGTTTACACCGCAAAAAAGGGGTTCGTAACCCTGGGTAAAACTAAAAAGTTGTGCTAACCCCTCATCTAAAATACAAGTGTGAAATGTTCCTTTCCCAGGGGTTAAAAGCGGTGTTTAGAACGATGATACCCCAGGGTTAAGCGCATTGTGAAAAGCCCTATTAATGTGTATGGGTATTTTGTAGTGATGCACCGATGTGAAAATTGTGGCCGATAACCGATATTAATATTGCTGTTATGGCCGACACCGATATTTACCGATGTCGATATCTCTGTATAGAAAACACATTTTTGTGATAATCAAATAAAGAGCTATTTTCCAAAACACTTTTTTTTTTACTTTTGTAATTTATTTTCAGAAATGACTGATATTGGGCACCTTTACCTGTGTGAAAAATATCAGATTTTCAGAAGAAAAAATAAATATTTATATAAAAATAGATTTTTATAAAGGATATATAAAGTGTGTCCTGAATTCCCACTATGAATAAGCCAACCCTGAGTATTCTCAATAAACATCTAACTCACTTGAGACCAAGTCACTGTATTCTGTGAACATTTTACAACAGCTCAAAACTTTAAAGTACAGTACTGTCCTACTAAGGCAAAAGACCTTAACTTCTATTTTATAGTACAATGTTATGATAATACTTAAAGTAAGCAATATTAACCCTATTAGACTCACTATGATAAAAAATGGCTTCACATGTATAAACAAGAAGTTGAAGTAGTGAGAATTGTTGGAATGTCCTGTATGAAAAAAATGACGAAGTATTATGTTTCCACTGTTCGATCGCGCCCGCGCCTCTCTCTCGCTCTCTCTCTCTCTCTCTCACCCGTTCGCGCCCCACACACACACACAACATATTCCAGCATTGCAGTCTTGACGTCGCTCGCAGCATGTTCATAATAGTCACAGAGCTTCAGAGCTAAGGCAGGCTACAGATTAGGTGTCCCTAAAGAACTGTATCTAGTAGTTCCGCATTTTAATGGATTTGCTTTCTCGTCGGTTGTTTGACATGGATTTTAACCAGGGTTCAACAAAAGGTAATGTTAGGCTCTAAATTACTACAGTCCTGCTGCTGGTGTATAATGGGTGTGTCGTTGCGGCTCCAACCAACTCGCGTAGTTTTCAGTCAGTGGACTGTCATTGACAAGCGAGAGCTAGCATTTTATTTAAGTTGTAGTCTACATGTAGCCTTGTATTACGGGCTGTGAATTAAGATATCCTACAAGCCTGCTCTAATGCAGTGCTTGTTACTAGATAAGTTGTTGATTATGGCTCGAAACCTGTTGTTTCTAGTTTGTGAAGTAGCATCGCTAGCTAAAGGCTACTGCTAGCTATTACTGGATTTTAAAGATTATCTTTTTATGCACCCGTGTCGTGTGTCATTCTTACCTTGATCATTTTCATTTTCACCATCATTTTCCCCCGAGAGTATGCCATTATTCAATAATCTAACAAAAGCAATCACTATAAAACATGTAGGCTGACTTACCTGTGTGTCTGAGGTGATTTAATTGCTACATCATAACCCCGTAACTCCAGCGCGAAAATAATTTGATGGTCGGTCAGAACAAAGCAGAGTGCCGTAACTTGCCGCCTCCAGCACCTGCTTCAGCACATTATGTGTGTAATGTATGCGCTGTGCAAAAACAAACATCCCCGCCCCCACATAAGCCTACACACGTCAAATACACAGGAATGCTTATCGGCCTGTTCACATCGGCCCTATTTTGACATCGGAACAATACTGATGTGTAAAAAATTGACCATATCGGCCGCTATCATATCGGCAGCCGATATATCGTGCATCACTAGTATTTTGCCTTGGATATTGTTTTCAGTTCAGTTCACCTTATTGTCATTCAAACAGGTTAAACATGCAGGAACAAAATTTGTTTCCCAGGTCCAGCAGCGTAAATACAGAATAAATAACAATTACAATTTTAAGATAGACACTATATAAACCCATATAAAACATAGACCTAAATGAAACATTTGAATAGTCTTAACCATAATAAATAAATAAAAAAAACATAAGTTTAGAAACAACTTTTTGTATCACTTTTGTCTTAAAATTATTATTATTATTATCAATACTAGAAAATTTGCTAAAACTTGTATAGACTGTGACCAGAATTTATGCCTACTATTATTACACAGTTGTGCAGTAACTCTGTATCCACAGAGCAAACCCCATGTGCTTCAAAGTCATTGAAATTCCCCTCTAACAAATCTCTGAGAGAAGTTTAATTGGTTTGGGGGAGATGCTCGATTTCAAGCAGTACTTACAGAGCCTCTAGGGAACGTAACGCAATCCGCAACACATTATCGTCACAGTTTGTGATTGCTTGAACTGTCTTGGAAATATTGGTTAGGTCCTCCTTTTTTTTCTCTTTTTTTTCTTTGTTATCGGTGCAAGTATTTTTATGAGGTACCTCGGTATACTGTATAACATGACTAGTTTTGTTCAATCACAAATACAAGTACTGTGGGTAGTCAAATCTTTTACCTGCCCTCAACATTTTCACTGGCTTCACCAAAAAACGTTTAATTTTATTTTCTAGCAATAAAATGTATGTTTTTGTGATAACACTTAAGAATACAAATGTACAAATATTAAATTGTTTCTTTTGCAATAATATCTGAAAACAGCTCAAATGTAAGCTTATATGTAAGCTATATTATATTTGCTATACAGTGCAAAACATTATGATTTGTTTATTTTCAGTCTGTTCTAAGAGACTTGCAACAATCTCACTTTTGGAGAAACTAATTTAGCTCCTACTTCAGAGTAGGGTCTAAACCAGCACTAAGGAACTATCCGTGATGTTATAGTGTACACTGATTGGCCGAACGCATGCGAAACACCAGCACCGTCAAAATAAAAGTCAAAACAACGAGCGCGGCTCACGTCACTTCAGAGTTCCTACTGGCGGTGCGAATGCAACCAGGAAACGTTCCTATGGGAACCATTAATTCCTAGAACTACTTGAATCTAGAACTAATTCCTAGAACGAAAAATTTTTCTTTAGGGGCTAAATTTTAAATTTTCTTTATTTTTCTTTTATTCCGTGTAGCTAAGGAAATCACTGGTGAAACTGATGATTGACAGCAATGTAACCATAGCAACGTTCTGGCATCTTGCATGTCTTATATCCTCCATTTTTGACTAATGTAATATTACAGCGACCAAAGGCATGTTATGTTCTACAATTTTAGCTAAACCCTTGTCAACAGCAGAGTACTGTTTTGTTTGTTTGTAAGGCAGTTTCACAGAGTCTTGATGATAGAGATACTAAACCATAATGAGTCAAGACTCGTACCTCTTTCATTACGAAAGCTAGTAGGACGCATTAGTAATGGCACGAGCCAAACTGGTTTTCCTGGAGCTATATGTTCTTCTAGTGGGGGAAACGTGTGCTCTGATGCACTGATCTGACCTGCGGATGGTTCTGGGTATCTGGTGCCTTCTGTTTCCAGTGATGTATTGCCGGGCATTTTCTGGAATTTGTCCCCAAGGATCTTGTTACTCCACACCTATTGATTTGTGTGTGGTAGAAGGAAAGAGAGCAAAGATAAACAAGTCACAAGAAAGAGAAGCTATAGATGTATAGATGGATGTACATCGAGTGATGTATGAAGTATATGTTAAACAGCTTTGTGTGTTTCTACATTATTTTTGGTGGTACCAGAGATTCAGAAAGCAAAAATGAGAACAAAAACAATATGTTGTCCTATATAATAAGTACATGGAGTCCTATTTGTATTGTCCTTTTCAGTAACAGTAGTGGAGACCAGAACACTAAATTTCTATACATAGTTTAATAGAAGTTGAATTGCATTGATTTTCAATCATTTAAAATATTAAATTAATTTGTCTAGTTTATTCATCAGCTGATTACTGTACATTTTAGTAAAATTTATTACTTTTTTTAATAAACATGTTTTTAATTTTATATTCTTCAATGATTCCTGAAAAAAAAGATCATGGTTTCCCAACCTCTCGTCATTCACTTATTCTCATGATAATCTAGATGTGTGACTTACTTTCTTCAGATGAGCACAAACAATAGTTTTTTGTGAAAGATTGCTAATATTTTAAGCTTTTCAAACTATAAACCATCAGTTCTGGCCAACTGTCATATGTGCGTTCGCTTGACGTAAATGTTAGCACGTTGTGAAGCATGGTTATGGGGAATCGCACTGTGAAACTTGCATGAGAAGTGATGCGGGGGCACGGAGGAAGTGATGCGGGGGCACGGAGGAAGTGATGCGGGAGCACGGAGGAAGTGATGGAAGTGATGCGGGAGCACGGAGGATCGTCACTTCTCGTGTCTTTCACAACACACTTACATCCCAAACTTTCATGCTTACTTAGACTATAGGATCACTAAAACGATTAATTTGAATTAAATGCATGTTATGCTTGACAGCTGCTGGAATTAGTGACATATAGAGACAAATACTCTTCTGTAATACATACATACACCATACATACATGTGTGTGTATTTTTCTTTTGAGGTGTGCCCTTATTTGAGAAACCGTAGATGTAATGTATGACTGGGCAGTCGTGCCATTCTGCAGTGTCGGTTGTAAATAATATCTTGTAAGATTTGACTTGTCATTTTCCTACATTTGTACTAGTTTCAAAAATATTTCTTCTCAATTACTAAAATCATTTTAACTCACTTTAATGTCCTTTTGATAAGCAACCAAAAGAATGCTGTTAATGCTGAAAAAAAAACAGTCAACGTCAAAGTAGTGATTTGGTATCATAGCTGAATTTATTATTTACTGATGCAGTAATCAAGGGAAGTTGACCGTTTCTGAAACGGAGAGAAAAGCAGAAGTTGGCCAGTGTTGTAATTGTGTACCGTTCAGTCACGTCCTCTCTGTAGCGTTTGTTTTTGTAAGAGGTGTGTATGTTTCGTGCACGTTTGCAGTCAGTGGTGTGTTTTTACATCTCAGCTGTCTGTTTCAGCAGAAAACTGCTGTCATTAGTTGAAGCGTCTCATCAGCACAAACGCTGAACCTGTCACGCTGCTCGCGGCTCACAAGCGTAAAGAGCTGAGCTCTCCACTTCACCATGCTAACTCTGGGAGATCTGAAGAAGACGGAGATGGGGATCATTTGTGCTTCATGCTCATCGGGGGTTTTTCAGTGCCTGATAGATTTTCTCCCTAAATATGTCTTTATTGCCTCCCTAAATGTGTTCATTATGGCAAATTTCATTTTGAAAATTCTCTGTGTGTGTGTGTGTGTGTGTGTGTGTGTGTGTGTGTGTGTGTGTGTGTGTGTGTGTGTGTGTGTGTGTGTGTGTGTGTGTGTGTGTGTGTGTGTGTGTGTGTGTGTGTGTGTGTGTGTGTGTGTGTGTGTGTGTGTGTGTGTGTGCGTGCGTGCGTGCACTCAACTTGCTAACTTAACTCTCAGCCCATAAAATGTTGCCCTTTTTAAAGAAAATGAAAGAACAGGAAAAGTTTGGGTCACAAGGGCAAAATTGAAAATCATCAAGACTCAACATGTCAGAACTAATTTATTATTATTCACAAAGTATGCATCCGATTGTACAGATGAGCTGTCATTCAGACTACAAATTTCATGGTTAAAATATATTCAAAACTGTGTATGAGGTCAAGTAAACTTGCACCACAGAATCCATGGAGTTGTGGACAATAGGTTTTAATACCTCATTATTTTGATTCAGCATTAAGAAGAACATGTACTTTGAGTAAGACATTCTAACATTTTTCACTGTAATAATTATTAGTGTAGTATTATATTAGTATTTATTGGTAATATTAAATTATTAGTATTATGTGTAAAATTATAGTTTATTTTTGATTAATATAGTATAATGAAGTCTATATTATAATATATTAATAATAGCAAATCCATGTATTATAATACAATCTCAAACAACAATATTAACGTTTGTAATAGTCTAAATTATTATTATTAATCAATAAAAATGACTTATCAATAATAGCAGCAAATTAATATATTATAATACAATCTAAAACAACAATATTAATATTTTTATTATTAGTTTTACATTTAATTAATATTTTATTTAATTTTTTGTGATTCAGCCTAAATTATTGATTATTATTAATTATAGAAATTAATGTATTACATTATTATTACATTATTAAGTATTACATTATATTTATTGTTTTATGTTGGGTTAGATGGGATGGCTGAGAATGCTGTATTGACCAATTGTGAATGGTCAGTTTTATTTAGTTTTTGAACGTTCTGTATAATTAATTCTTAATTGTCTTTTTTCTTTTTTTTCTTCTTTTTTTTTAGGACATACCCTATAAAGGACGTCCCGCTAGAGTCAGAAGCGCTGGCAGACTGGCTATATCAGCGATTTGTGGAAAAGGAGGAACTTCTGGCTCACTTCTACAAGACAGGTAGTTTGATAAAGATCGAATTTAGTTTCTCCAGATCTAGATGTACATATCCATCCTTCAACTAAAATCCATCTCCTCCTTTCTTTCGTCTCGCAGGAGCTTTCCCTCCACCAGACGGCCAAAAAGAGATTCTGTCCCGAAATATGACCCTCGACAACTCCTGGCTGTTTTTGGTCCAAACGTTTGCCTTCGCCTCAGGCTACATGTGGTACAGCATTCTACATCACATCTACTGCTGGTTCTTCTGACCGCTCTGAGGAGAGCGAAAGGCGCAGGTCGGAGGAGACAAAGAGCCCCGAATGCCATTCTCCTCTGCCGGATGGTTGAATGTACCCCGCAGGACGACTCCAGTTGCTGTATCCGATCGCGGTCCCCATCCTTACTTTGGACAGTCACATCCACCCAGTCCCAGCCGCCCATGCGTTTATCCTTTAGAGTTGCGTAGAACCAGTTCAACATGTTTACACATGTGCGCTCACATGCAGAGAGAAAATTATGCACATCTAAATGTTTACTCATGCACATGTGGACACGTCTCGTTCTTTTTTTTTTTTTCTTTTTTTTTTTATTACTTACAATCAAAATTAGGCTCAGGAATAAGCCAGAGATAGATCTGTCACGTCCTCTCATTTCTCTCATTTCCTGCCATGTGAGCTCCACCCCCTTTTTATCGTGAACTCCCAAACTGGATGACTGAAAGTAGTTTTCAGAGACTGCTGTCCTCTTTGGAAGAGCCTCCTCTGGCCTTCATTGCACTATGAATCCTGGTCGCCCCAAACCCCCTTTCCATGCCCCCCCTACGGATTTCTTCTTCCTCGTGGCTGTTTCGTCTCATGTTGACTGGATGCCGTTTTTCTATGTGTATTGTCAGTATTGAGAGACGGTGGAACGATTGTGATGTTTACACTGACAAAAGGGGGATTCGGTCTCGGAAACATGTCGTAGACAAACCCGGTTCTTGTTTTAGAACCTATAAAACAAGGAGACTGCATCCTCTAGGGGACTTTTACACAATCAACGCCATACAGACACATCCAAGCGCACCACATGACTGCCACACGACCGATTCGATAGGACTAATACCCCTCCCCTTCAAAGTTTTACAAATACTAAGCCATATGCTTATCTTAGGGTCAAACGGGGGGCGGACATTCTACTGACTGAACTGTTGTGTCTGTTCATTGTCCTGAAAAAAAAAAGATTTTAATTTGTTGATTTTTGAGTCAATTGGTCTCATTTCTGTAAATGTGACAGCATAACCTGCCTGTGTGATTGTGTGCGACTGCCCTTTTCTCTCTCTTTTTTTTTTTTGATGCACATAATTCCTGGTAGCTTCATGTTATATCAGAGTGTTGGCAAATATCTGTTTAATAGTTGAGATTTGACTTCTTTTTTCCCCTCATTCTGTGGCTCACCTTGTACAGAAAGGAGTCGAAACGAGTTGTAACAGCCCGAGTCGCTTTCTGCGTTTTTACTTCTGAAATATCATGAATGTTGGAGGAAAAGGCAGTTAAAGGAGCTTCTGTCCCAGCAGGTGCTTTACATTTGCTCTCAGTATCTGAGCGTCACCTGGTCTGCCATCCGCTGTCTTCTGCGGCGATCGTGTGGGCGCATTCTGTTCATCAAAAATAGCCCGTCTTAAAACGGCTGCCACACAGAAGGGATCAGAAGCGTAGATTCAGTTTTGTGCCGAGGTTGAGACACAATTGCATTTTTCGTGTGTGTGTGTGTGTCGGTCGATGGGGAGGAATGCCATGCTTGAGTCCGTCTACGTGTCCATGGAATATGGGTGAGGTCCAGCAATAATGTACTCAAAAATAAATGCCCATGTTGTGGCGTTTTAAAGTAAACGATGCTTAGATGTACAAATTAGACATTTGTAGATGAAAATATTGCACCGTAACTGTCATCCCCCCCCCCCCCAACCCGAAGCCATGTCGCCTGTGAAAGTGAACTTTGTTTTAATAGCTTGCCAGATTGAAATGTGTATGAAGCCAGAAGACTGAAGCCAAGTTAGATGCGGGCTCAGAGCAGGCTTACGTCACCGTGAACTTCACCGCGAGGATCCCACACACTGGAGTTTCTCGTTTCGTCAGATGGAGACGTAACATTGTATGGTTTTGTTTAAAAAAAAAAAAAAAGGAAAAAGAAAAGTGTGATATATCTCTATATATATCTCTATATATATTAGCGATCTAACCAAATTACAATAGAATGGTCCATAATTTTCATTTTGTACTCCTGTTTTTCTCTTCCTAGCTACCCAGCCATTTTACAACACACAAATGAATTGTGCTGGAATAAAAATCATGCGCAGCAGTGAAACTCGGGCTCTTCTCTGAGTGTTATTGATCTGAAGCATTCAGCAGAGTCGCATCTCTATCTCTTCTGACCAGTCGATGTCAATCTTCAGAATAACATGCACAGTAAAACATGGATCATTAATTAGATCAAATTAGGGATTATAACAAATGTCGCCTGTATGTATTGCACTATGTTCAGAGGAGCAGACAGATGTTGCCCTTTCTGTAAAGAGGGTACAAATCGGTTCAATTACTTTAGCAATACAAAGCGCCAAATCCCATCCGCTGAGAGACATGTTAGATGTGAAGTATTGTCTAACATTAACATATCATGAAGCTAGTTCACCTGACTCAATTAAAATAATATCAGTCACAGTCTGTTGAATTGTATTGTTTTTTTGTTTTGTTTTTTAATTGCACAATGCAAAAAATCATTTTTTTTGTTTTGCTTATAGCCTTTAACCTAAGATTAGCTTGGATTTCATAAATGTTTGTTTACTTAATGCATATTGATAGAAAATAAGGGTTTTGTATTTTCAGACTTTTCTCAGTTTTTAAATTAACCTCATAATATATTTATATTTATATATATTTATATATTTTTTTATATTAGTTGTACAATTATGACCAAAAATGTACCCTAAGTAATCAAAGCGACTGGTGCTTTCAATGAATATGTTCACAGTCATATCTAATTATGTCTTTGGTCATTTTTTTATTGAAACCTGACATTCTGACTTACTACCAGGATTTTGTGTGTAACAATAACCAGTCAAATCTGTTTCTTCATGTACTGTACCTTTAATTAGGGGATGATTCTATGTTTGCCTGTTTAAATAGCTTATCTATTAACCATATGCTCCACATTTAACACGTAAAATTAATAAGGAAATGATAGTTCATTTCTAAAGTAACGGATAAAGTGTGAAGGGTCGTGTTATGGAGCCAAAAAGGGAGTTTCCGGATGAGACGTTCACGTCCTTTCACTGATGTGGCCAATTACATTTGAACCGCACAGATGCACATAACCACTCGCCTCATAATTGATAATGGCTTTAATAATGGATCTATTCAAATGAACTGAAGTTGTCTTCTCTCTGCCTCGCTGACTATAAACTCATCCAGTGAGTCTTTGGGCTTTATGTGAACTTTGGTCCTGCCACACCCACCGAGCAGCGCGAACACACACACTGCTGCCCCCGGGCGGAGGAACGGTCCGTGTGCAGCAAGTCCAGTCAGTGGCGGGCGCAGAGGTCAGTCCCTCCTCAGAAGTAACTAACGGTAGCCTTTTCTTTTTCAAATCAAGCAAACCATGTACTAACTTGAACCTAGTGGAATAAAGAAATGAAAATCATACGCGTCAAAAGATAGGGCGAGAGCGGGGCACAACCTGACGCGGGGAACCTATTGTTTTGAGCTGTTTTCCGGTGTGTTTGTTGACAAACTCAAAAAATATTTTATTTTTAAGGATTAAAAAATGCCATTATGTTATATGAAATAGCTAAACTTTTATTTTAAAATAATGGCATTTTAGTTAGTTAAAAATAATTTTAAAAAAAATTTAGTTGGCCTAATATCATTAACCTTTTCATATAAAATAATGGCAATTTTTTTTTTACCAATTTTTTTTTTTTTTAGTTTTACAACGAACATACCGGAAAACACAGCCATACACACTTATGGTATCACAATGCTATCTGATCTAATAAAAAAAATGTATACAATTAAATTGTATTTTATTGAGAAAAATATTTTAGTCTGTCTTGTATACTTTTTTGATTAAATCAGATAGCATTTTAAGCTGTCATAGGCTACACTCCAAGAAATCTGTCCAATTAATTATTAACCATTTATTAATAAAGAAGTTGGAAGAATTGCTAACCATGTTTTTGAAGTCAAGAAAAAAATCATGCTTTTGTAATCAAAATGGTGACGAACAAAAACATGGTCAAAAAAGGTAATGCTACTGGATGAAGTTGAAATTCTGTCCAGAACCAAGAACGATAAAGATAATATTAGCGTACGCCAGCGGACGATATCGTTCTGTTCTGTTTATTCTAAGCACGTGCCTGTCTGTCTCTTTAAATGCTCGAGCTCGTTACAGCTGGATGGATTCTGATTGGCTGTCAATGTTTTTATCATTAATCTGCTGGATAAAATCGTTCTGAAAGTGATTCCAGTGATATCTTTTCTCTGTCCCTTATCGTTGTAGCTGTGGTGTGAACTCTGTCATTTTTTTAATATTGAGAACGATTTTTTTTAAAACTACACCTTTCTAGTTATCTTTATAGTTATAGTCCTGGTATGAACCGGGCTTTAGCCATGATTATGACAAAAAGTCGAGATATTGAGATATTAATTTGAATTTGAGTCGAAATTTGATTAGTCAGTTATGACAAAAAGTCGCAATTCTGTCATAAAAAGTCATAATTTACAGAATCATACTTTTAACTTTTTCATCTCATAATTACGACTTTTAATGTCTATTTAATTTTTTAATCTCAAAATAACTGTCATAATTTTGACTATCTCATAATTGACTTGGTAGGTCAAAAGTTATCATAATTTTTTACATTTTATATCATAATTATAACTTAGTATGTCATGAGTTGCATCCTTGTGTGCATACTGGTACGTCATAATTTGACTTATAATTTCGACTTTTTATCTCATAATTATGATTTAGTATGTAATAAGTTGCATCATTGTGTGAACTTTTATGTCGTTTAAGATTTACCAAAGAATGATTTTTTTCTCTCTCTCTTATTTGGCGTAAATGGGCTTTTATACATCACGGTTGCGTTTTAAAGATTGTAAATTCTGTTCAGTGTCTTCAGTCTACCCCATGGTCTACCCTGGTTATAAGCCACCCTGTGCCTTTAAGAAATATCCTCCCGCTGTTCCCGGGCGTTCTCGCGGTTCTTCAGCACCTGGCAACGTGCAAGCTGTGTCCTTATACGGACCAATGAGATCACCGCCAGTAATCAAGTCCAGCCAATCAGAATTCAGAGTTTGTGCGCACGTTTGAAAATCAGCTTGCGTGTTTCTCGTCTGTTTGTTTCTCAACACAAACAAGAAACGATAACATACGCAGATTTATACAAGATACCAGCAGTGAGTGAATTACGGTAAGTGAACGGTTTAAATGAATCCTGCTCTGTTTGTTGGTACATTTAGCACTTAAATAACCGAGCTCTGCTGTGTTTGTGTGAAGTTTGGACCTGCTGCGGCTGTGTTGTGATGCCGTCCAAAACTGAAGACTATGAGGTGATGCTAACCATTGGATGTGGATCTTATGGGAATTGCCAGAAAGTCAAGAGGAAATCAGATGGAAAGGTGAATAAAGTACAGACCGAACTGTATCGCATGAGCAGTTTGGTGTTTTTTGTAGTGTGCTTTTAAGGCACGTGCTTTTAGGAGCCTAACTTAAATCAAAATCAGAAAATCAACTTAACGTTTGACCTAAAAAGGATTGGGTTATTTAAGCAACACTTAATGTATGAATGCCCTTTTCTTAGATTACTAAATATCAGTTCATATTCGTTATAAGTGTAAAATCATTGTTTTGCTATTATTTGAGTTAACTTGGCTACTATATATCTATCTATCACAGCAATTAAATTAATAATTTTAAGCAAAGTTTGGGGTGTAACAATATATTGTCACAATATATCGCAATTAGTGCTGTCAAAAAGATTAGTAGCATTGTGTATAAGTTATATATTTACAAACTTTTATGTTAGATGTGATTTAATTTGACGCACAAATGTAACAATATTTATTGTATATAGTTCACCCAAAATTTATACAGATTTAATATTGTAATCCCAGAAGGTCATACATTTGAGATCTCATGTTTATTCATTATTATTAATAAATTAAATATATATATATATATATATATATATATATATATATATATATATATGATGTATTTAATAATGCATGTTTATTATTTACATAGTGCAAGAGTATGTCTCTAACACAATTCTGTATTTTAAGCTAGAAACTTTAAGCAGAATCATAAATATTTCTATTCTGATGTCCAATCTTGGTGTAATACCACATTTAGCTTTTTAACGAACTGTACTTTTTTTCAATATGCTTATCAATATCATGTCTTAGAAATAATAATAATAACAATGATGGGGGGGGGGGACACTTTCTGTTTTACTGCTTTTTTGGCTTTGTTATCGTGAGAGTATTGTATTGTGTGCACTATCGAACCGAATTGTGACGTGGGTATATTGTTATTACGCCCCTAGTACTCCTTTGAGTTGGTACTTATTTTAAGCAATATACATAAAAGTTATAATGAATTTGGCCTACTTTGTGACTGCTAGTATGAATTATCCATAAGTACTACATTTGCTGTGATATCATTACCATGTGACCTACCGGCATCAGTTGCATCACAAATCCTCTTGCATTGCCTCATGGGATAGAAAACTGTCCATCGTATGCACACTTCAGAATCTCACTGCAAATAGCAGGTCATCCGGGTACTTTTGCTGACTCCGTTATGAGTACTGTGACTTTAGGCATGCAACTTTTGTCACATACTGTTTTCCTCCTACTATACAAGTAGGGAAGTATGCGATTTCGGATGTCTCTTCCAGCTAGTTAATTTTGGACCTTGTTACCTAATCTCATTAGGTTCTAGTTTGGAAGGTGCTGGACTATGGCACCATGGCCGAGGCAGAGAAACAGATGCTGGTGTCAGAGGTCAATTTGCTCCGTGAGCTGAAGCACCCAAATATCGTCCGATACTACGACAGAATTATAGACCGGACAAACACGACGTTATATATAGTGATGGAGTACTGTGAGGGTGGAGATCTCGCCAGCCTCATCAACAGATGCATCAAAGAGAGGTAAAATCAAGCTATGGTTAATTTGCTGAACAAGCTGTGTTACAGGAATGGTTTTTTATTTTTATTTGACACTTTCTTTACAGACGATACCTGGAGGAAGAATTCATCCTGCGTGTGATGGCACAGTTGTCCCTGGCGTTAAAAGAGTGCCATAGTCGAAGTAACGGCAGCAGTACAGTTCTGCACCGTGACCTGAAACCTGCAAACATCTTCCTGGATATCAAACAGAATGTAAAGCTTGGCGATTTTGGTTTAGCTCGGATACTGAACCACGATACAAGCTTTGCTAAAACATTTGTTGGAACTCCATATTACATGTCGCCAGTAAGTGTTCTTTAATCTCAAGGAGGAATATTCTTGTACGATTGGCTTTTTCCGTGGTACATTTATTAGATAAGTATTTAAATGTGTAAGAGAGAAAGTCTAATGGTAATCCAAGTCACCTTTATAATAAACGGGGAAATCCAATATGAGAAAGTGAAATTCTGCTGAAAAGTAGCTTATTCAGTTCAAGTTGGTTCAGTATAAATGTAACTGAAATAATTTCACTTACTGACATTTTACTAAGAAATTGCTAGTAAATTTCACAAATAATTAATTGCAAATAACTGACTAGTAACACATTGAATTAAATGTGACATTTCAAAGTAGTAGCCTATACTGTAGTATTTTCTTGTAAAGATATGCCAATAATCTTTATTTTAAGATCAGTTTTTACAGAGTATGACTGACTTCTGTGGAACATAGTAGATATGTTGAAGATTGTTGGTAACTGACTTCCATGATATAGAGGGGAAATATATCAACATATCTGTCATGTTCTGTGAATTCATAAAGTAAACTAAGTAAAACTAATTCATAAAGGCGAATAAATGACTGCGTTTTCATTTTTGGATGAAATATATGCATATTTACTGGCAGATGTTGTTATACACCTCAAAGGCATGTTGTGATTTTGGAACCAATCCTGGATTGAGCCCCACTCTTCCAAACAAGTTCTCCTAAAGTTTCTGTTGGTGAATGTTCATGTCTTGGCATATGATTATTTGTTCCACAGTTCCATTATAATATTTCTTTGTCAAGGCTGCTCCTGATTCATTAATATTTTCCTCTTGCATTCACAGGAACAAATTAATCGCATGTCCTATAACGAAAAATCAGACATATGGTCTTTAGGATGTTTACTCTATGAACTATGTGCTTTATCGTAAGTATACGTGTGTGGTTGTCCCTCTCATATTTTTACTGATTACACTGTACTCTATTATCATCAGGCTGATTGTTGTGAATCTTGAAACTTTTTGTCATATTCTTTCTTTTTTGAAGTCCCCCATTTACAGCATACAACCAAACAGAGCTGGCCGGAAAAATCCGAGAAGGGAAGTTTAGAAGAATCCCTTACCGATACTCAGAGGATCTGAACACGCTCCTTTCAAAAATGCTGAACTTGAAGGTAAACTCATTTTTGTCTTGAAGGCCGTCATTTTTTTTCTCAGTATCACTTCTCAGATAAAGTCAAAGTGAATTTGTATTAGTTAACTGACTGAACAGTTGCTGAAATTTGATTGGCTTAAAGAATTGTGAATATTGGTCAGTTGGGTAATAATAATGAAGGAATTTATTGAAAACAATTTCAATGCATTTAAAGCTGCAGTTAGCGATTTCTGAGAAACATGTTGATATTTGAAATCGACACCCAATAAAAACACACCACTCCCTTTGTTGCTCCGCCCCCAAAAATAACAAACATGCTATGCAACACAGACAACGACTAACAGCTGGAGCATCACACGGCTCGTGAATTCGCTATGATTCAACCGCACATCTTGGTTCTGTGAAACGTAGCAAAACTCACGTATGGAGCAGAAACGATGCATTCGGACAAAGCATAAAAACATGCCCCTTGACCTTTCGTTTCTATACCCAAAAACACATTCTGTGTGGATGGCCTTGTATTATTGTTAGGATTTAAAAATATCAACTAGATTTTTCCATTTATATTGCCCTGTATGGTGTTTGGCACATTCTGATTTAGCTGTTCTCTTGTTAGGACTATCTGAGGCCCTCGGTGGAGTCCATTCTGCAGAACGGCTTGATCTCGGGCTATGTAGCCCAGGAGCAGAGGAGACTTCAGGAGAAGCAGCGGCGCAGGTCAGTGGACGTAGAGCAGCACAAACCCCCGGAGCCGCCTCTTCAGGCAGAGCTGCGGCTCAAGGAGCAGATCCTTCGTGAGCGAGAGCAGGCCATCAGAGAGCGAGAGCAGCGACTAGAGCGTGAGTCCACTCTGGATTTCTTTTGGCCTCTTTACACCTGAAACTAACATCTTTATCACAGTTGGTCAGGTGTAAATAGTCTTTCTAGTTCAATTGTGGTCATTGATTGGGCGTTTCCCATGTGACAACAGAAACCCGAACAGTTTGTTACTTTGTTAAAAATGAAAATGGTCATTTATTCACTCTCCTGTTGTTCCAAACCCATAAGACTTTGGTTCATCTTCAAAACAAAAATGAAGATATTTGTGGCAAAATGGTAAACTGAAGCTGTTTACTCTTGTCTTCTCAATGTGTACGTGGACAACATCCTGGATACAGGTCACAAGTTAATGCCAAGTGTAAACCCAGCCAAGGTTGTCAGGATTACTAGAAACTTTCGAAGGAGGCATGTTGGAGTTTGTAGTTTGACGCGTGTTAGAAATGGATCGTGTCTATTCAGAAGACTAGGATTAAACCGCTGGATTCACGTGGATTCCTTTTACAATCTTTATTAAGTTTTGAAGCATCAAATGCTGCGTTTCCACCGTTGGACCAAACCGTTCTCTTTGCTTAACCGTTCCATTCTGTGCCGATCCAGGCCATGCGGTAAGGATATGAGTTCATTTTCCACTGGAGGGCTGATAACTGAGCTCTTTGATATGTAATACAAAATATTGGTAATAGACGTTGGCTTGAAACCAAGAACGGTTTGTAGTCGTGCTGTGCCATACCAGGCTCAAGTGGAAACATAGCTGGAACTGTTCGGCCTGACGGTGGAAAAGCAGCTATAGTTTAGGTTGCATGGACTTTCAATGGAGAGACAGGAATCTTTCAGGTTTAAGTAAAAAATCTTAAATTGCGTTTCGAAATTCCTAACAAAAATCTATTGGGTTTGGGGTGAGTAACTGATGACAGAATTTTCACTTTAGGTGAACTAACTCTTTATATAACACTACCAGGCAAGACATATAATTCTTTTTCATTTCATTTTGCAGAAAGGGAACAGGAGCTGTGTGTTCGAGAACAACAATCAAATGAAAAGATGGCCAGGTAAATATATTGCCGCCTTTGATGTACTGGTCATGTGAATGCATTAAATATTAGCATCTAACATGAGTAGAGGGCTGCATAACTAGCTATAGCCATTGCACACTTGTTCACATATTCTATGTTTTGCTGATATTATGCCATTGTAATTCGTCTCTAACAGAGCAGAGAGCTTGTTGAAGGCCTATAATTTGATCCGCCAGCAGAGGGCGTTGTCTCTACTCAGTGCCAGTGACACAGGTAGAAAACCATTTTGTGTAAAATCATTTAATGCTTGATAGTCAAGTGAACCTGTTGTTTTTTCTTATTTCTCTCTCTCTCTCTCTCTCTCTCTCTCTCTCTCTCTCTCTCTCTCTCTCTCTCTCTCTCTCTCTCTCTCTCTCTCTCTCTCTCTCTCTCCATATATATATATATTTAGTGTGTGTAATTTATTGTGGTTGTTGTTTTTTAACAGAGAATGAAGAGAACGTCTCTCCGGGAAAGAAGAGGGTTCACTTTGCAGGAGATGGCAAGGAGAACGGCAGACCTGAGAGCAAGCTGATCACTAAACCTAATGAACATTGTCTTGTAAAGAGACACCAATGGGCAAACATGCGCATCCAGGCTCTTGGTCAAGAGGAAAAGATGTACCCACCAAAGCCCAAAGAAATGCTGGGCATCCGCTAGAATTTACTAAAAGTGGTGCATTTGTGTAGTCAATCAAGTCAAGAGGATATTTTATTTTTATTTTTTAATTGTGTACATTAGGAAATAAGATTTATGATTTTATTTATTTGCTGCAGTATTTGTACAGTACAGTGGACAACACTTCATTTAATGGGCATAACACTGGATTTTTTTTATTAGATGATAATGTTGTATTCTTACCATTTTATAGATGTGGAACTGGTGTTTTTATTTGGAATGGCTGTTTGTTTAGAATAAAGAAGTGAAAAAAATAGCTAAATTAACTTTGTTTTTATTCGTCAAAATTAGAAAATTCTGGTTTGGGTTCCTAAATGATGGAATGTTTCTGATACAGTAAGGGATATGCTGAATTGAGTAGTGCATTTCTGCACTTTTCCTGAAGAGAATTAAAAGGATATTTCACTCAAAAATGAATTTCTTTCATTTACTCACTATGTTGTTCCAACGATGTATGAGTTTCTTTCTTTTTTTTTTAAACACAAACTAAGAAATTTTAAAGAATGTTGGGAATCAAGAAGTTGATGGTAGCCATTGATTTCAATTGTAGAAAAAAAAATACCATGGAAGTCAACAGCTACCGCCAACTGTCTGATTACCAACATTCTTCAAAATATCTTGTGTATTCACCTGAAGAAAAACTCGTACAGTTTTGGAACAACTTGATGGTGAGTAAATAACAGAATTGTCTTTTTTTCTGAAAAGGTGAACTGTCCCTTTAAAATTTCCTCGACCCCATGCTCTCAGCCAATAGCATGCGAGTGTGGGCGTGGCCTGTCGCTGAGCGTGTTTCGTGTGGAAAGTTCGCCGGTCCGGGTGCAAAGTTTCAACCGTCTGCAGACGAGCAACAGAACACTGGCAGTATAACCGGTCCGAACCCCGTGCCCCAGCGCTCATTACACCCGGAACAACCATCGCTTACAGTCTGTCGGTCAGAACAAGTTCAGTTATGGGATATTAAACCCAAAGAGGGCCGTGTTCGTTTAAAGCTTTGTTTTGTGCTCTGCTCTCGGTGGAATCATGGCCTGCGCCCCGAACCGGCTCCGCCTGCTGTGCATGCTGTCGCTCACCTTCGGCTTCTTCATCGTGGAGGTGGTGGTGAGCCGGGTCACGTCCTCTCTAGCGATGCTGTCGGACTCCTTCCACATGCTGTCGGACGTGATCGCGCTGGTCGTGGCGCTGGTGGCGGTGCGCTTCGCCGAGCAGACCCAGTCCACCAATAAGAACACGTTCGGCTGGATTCGGGCCGAGGTGATGGGCGCGCTGGTCAACGCCGTGTTCCTCACCGCGCTGTGCTTTACCATCATCCTGGAGGCCGTCGAGCGCTTCACGGAACCCCATGAGATCGATAGACCCGATGTGGTGATCGGGGTGGGGGCTGCGGGGCTGCTGGTCAACCTGCTCGGGCTCTGTCTCTTTCACGGCCACGCCGGAGGCGGCGGACACGGACACAGCCACGGGGGACACAAAAAACACAAGAACGGGAAGGTCCGTCGATGTGAGACGCTGGAGGACAGTCGGTCCACGGGGGAGGAGACCAATAATCTTGTCGGGAATCACAACAACAGCCCGAATGGCGTTAATCCGGAGCGGAGGATAGCTGGTAAAGTTCTCTTTAATCTGCTTCGTTGTATAGATATACGTGTTCTGGATAACCTTTATATAAAACAAACGAGGTCAAGTAACGTTATGTCATTAGGATTAAAGTCGGATATGATTTTTTTTTTTTAAACGTGTGCAAAACTTTCTTAGGCTTTTGTTTCTCATTGATGGATAGCTCACCCCAAAACTGAACTGTCATTATTTACTCGCCCTCATGTCCTTCCAAACTTGTTTGTATTCTTTCTCTGGAGCTTAAAAGATGATGTGATGATAATTTGTCACATAATTTAAATTTGTGCTTATTAGTATGATTAAATTGCATCATATCAGGTCAGCAGCAAAGTCATTGGTTAATAAAGGGAGGTTAAATACATAAAGTACATTTGTACTATTTAACATTTTTAATTATTGCAGATTTGCATACCAATGTTTTTATTCATTTTCAGGAATACTGAATCAGTTTTTGTTCAAGCGAGATAAGTAAATGCTCAAGTTTATTATAGATTAGAACTACAATAAGCATGTTCACACCATGCGTCTGCACTTACTCCCCATTTCTCTCAACTTGGGGACAGGAGAGAGCGGTCAGTCAATAAATGGGAAAACTAAGGTCTAGTCCACACGTACACGGGAGTTTTTCCTCCATTTAAAAAATATTTGCGTCTAGATGAAAACGCTAAAACACGCTATGAAGCGCTGTCAAGAGCATGCCAAACCAACAGGGGGCTATATAACCCTAACCGTAAAGCCATGTTGGCCAATCAGAAGCCTTGAAAAATGCTATTTCTGGTTCCGACGTCACAAGCCAAAATCTCCAGTTTTACCATCTACAGTACACCATAGACATAATATAGAGCTAGAGGCCCTATTGGCCGCTGGGCGCAAGAAATGCGGCCGCCATCTTTAACCTGTCATAGTCCTAGTTGCGTTGCATAGCAGCGGTTAAGATGCCAGAGCACTGTGCAGCATATTCCTGCTCAAATCGGATGACTATCGCATATAGGGCTCGGGGGATTACTTTTCACAAGTAAAATTTAACATTACCATACTATTGGTTGTATTTTGTGAATAGAATATTAGAAGAGAGTTGAGAAGGAGCAATGATCTTTGATTTTACTGTACTGAAATCGTAGCCAGCTAAGCGGAGGGGTCTTGAATCAGCCTGAAGGGGTTGTATTCGCTATATCAACCGCCTCGCTCTACATTATCCCGCTTATTACATGGCTACCTACCAAATAAATCAATAATTTGACACAAAATAGGAATTTATTGATTTAAAAACGATTGTATTGCTTCCGCTAAAGAAAATAGTCCGTTCCGTCTCTGAACTGTGTCCATGGCAACGCTCTGTTTTTCATGGCAACGGTGTGTTATACCAGAGACAATTTATATAGAGACATACCACTACCTCAATCCTCAATACAACTATATAGGAAAAACCTATAACACTGCAACCGGAGTGAAAAATATTCACCATAGCAGGAGTTTTAAAGTTCGGTTTCAGTGACCGGCTAGCGCTACTGCGTTTGTGTGTGTACGAATGGCCAAACCGCATAGAAAAATCGGCGGTTTTGAAAATACCCGTGTTCATGTGGACTGGGCCTAAGTAACTTGCATCACTTATTCGAAAATAGATCTCAGATATTTTGTTGTACATTTAGAAGTAATGTTACTTACTCGTTACTTGAAAAAAGTAATCTGATTTTACGTAACTTGCGTTGCTTGTAATGCATTACCCCCCAACAGTCGTCATTCAAAACAATAAACTGGAATTATGACTGCAAATGTACAAACAAGAAACCTTAAGCAGCATCAGCTACCGTTTTCACAATTGTCTTACTCTCCACAGACAAGTTTGTTTCTTCAAATATGTCTGATAAGTTGCAAATGACACTGGCATTGTCAGTCCTCGGTCTTCCTCTTGTAGAAGAAAGCAAGATTTGGAGACAAAATATAAGGAGACATAATCAGAAAAAAAATGTCACTTCTGGTTTTCTTGTACACTGGTTTGTTACACTAAACAGCCTATCAGAGTGATCTCTCACACCAATTGCCAATTCAACACACAATCACCCGAAAATCCTGTAGAACACCGCAAAACATGGGAAGACAAACACTCAGCGACGGCCCTCCATTGTCCTGGAGACCTTAGAAGGTTTTTTTTTTCTTTCCTGTTGCTTGTCTGTTTATCACGCGCTGTTTGTTTATATGATTAATCTCTTTTTGTGGGCAACAATCAATCTTGAGTTTTTGTATAATTAGGTTAAATGTCTTGTGTCCATGGATTCACAACAATGGGATGGTATGTCAGCTCACTCCCACCAAAGATCATGTGCTTTCTGTGCTTTTATCTGTTTCTATCAGATAAGCAGAACTGTAACTAGATTCCCTCAAGAATAATAAATTATTTCAAAGTTGAAACAGTCACTTTGCTTATTTGGAAGAATTTCAACCAAGGTCATGTCTGCTTGCTTGTTTAAGACAGCCCAGATGAGAGATGAACAGATGGGTTACATCGCCCACAGGACTCAGTGAATCATCAGTTCACTGCAAATATGTTATATTAATGAACAGAAGGTCCTGAACTAAAGCCTCCTGGAGTGCCCACAGGCCCCCAGCACTGCACATTTTGGACGTCTCCCTAGTCAAACACACCTGATTCAACTCATCGGCTTGTTAGTAAAGACTCCAAGACCTCAAATGTGTGATAAGAGGCATGAAAAATGTGCAGTGAATGGGGTACTACAGGTCCAGTGTTGGGAACCACTGCTTAATGGCCCCGATATACAGTAGTCAACATTTGAAGTGTATCAAAACCTTTCATCAAAGTTATACATGAATTTTGAACAATACCCATTCTTGTTGTAGGTCAACTTTGTTGCTCCTCTTCAAATGTTGACTGCGAAATCGAAGGACGAACTGGTGTGATGTAATTTCGAACAAAATCAGGCCACAACGAAGCTCATTTTGAGTTAGTTTCAGGAGTTCGAAATAGCTTGCCAAAGGGAACTTCCCGTAAAAGTTTGCTTCGGATGGTAAACGTCATTGGTCTGTGGCGATTATATAATTGTTAGGTGCGCTCTGGGGCTCCGCTTTCTTTGATGTCGAAATCTTTTCTGGTTCATAAGCTGTTTGGTTTAAAGCAATATTGTATTAGGTGCTATATTAATAAACTTGACTCAATGTTTACCGCCGCCCTAAACGAAGAACAAAAATTAACTTTGTTGTGAGTAAACCGATAAAAAAAACATTGGCAGCCAATCGGAATCCACACAATTTTAGCATTTAGCGTGACAGATGACTTCACTGCATGCCTATAATAAACAAAACATTATTGTGCATTGGTGTGGATCCTAATAGTTATCTTTATAGTTTTCATTCTTGAATGAGCCTTTGCTTTGTGTGGTGGAACACTGCTTTTTTGTCTATATAATGAAAGTGTGATTACAGAACACATTAAGTGGGAAGGGAAACTACCGTTGCTCCACTCACATACTCCAGACCAGTTTTTTTTAAATGTGATATTGCTTGAAGGGATAGCTCATCAAAAAATGGAAGTTATGCCATCAGTTACTTACCAATATCATTTTAGTGTACAGTTTATTTTCTTCCGAGGAACACAATATAACGTTTTTACCAATTTAATTAATGTCAATGGGGTCCAATTCACTGCTCCATCTACACATTCAGTTTTTCATTTCTCCGCTTGTTCCATGCTTATTGGTTAGAGAAACACTTTGAGTAAGAGAAAATGCAAAAAAACGCCCGTAACTCCACTGCATTCCACTTCCACCCCACACTGCTCCAATACTGTTGTCTGGAATGCTGTGAACACAAACGAGTAGTGTAAACAGTGATGCGTTCTAGTCATTTTATACTTTATTTCAGCATGCTGTTAGGCCAATAAAATTAGAGGTGTTGGTGTCAATGCCCACATTTTCCTCAAATGTATTCTGCAAAAGTTGGTATTGCAGGAAGTTGTAAATTCAGTTAAATGGAACAGAGCGTAACTGCTGTATTTTCAAACAAAACTTACCAAACTCCTATTTTGTCCTATGTGCAGATTTCCTTGAATGTTCACACTTGCTTTCTTTCTTTATCCTCCGTAGAGATGTGTCATAGCGACAACGTGGATTTGCAGATTAACGGCAGCGCTCCATACGAAGAGCTCGAGAACGGACACGACTCTGCTTCCCAGCTCAACATGCGGGGTGTTTTCCTGCATGTCCTGGGAGACGCTCTTGGCTCGGTCATTGTGGTGATCAATGCCATCATCTTCATATTTGTATGGACGCCGTGCAAGGAGGGCACTGTCTGCGAGAACCCTTGTGTGGGCCATTATTGTGCAGACCACTCGCTCAACATTAGCAGTGCAGGATCTAACGAAACGGTGTTCAGCGCGGGACCCTGCTGGGTGCTCTACCTCGACCCCACGCTCTGCATCATTATGGTCTGTATCCTCCTTTACACCACATACCCATTGCTGAAGGAGTCTGCACTCATCCTGCTACAAACCGTCCCCAAGCAAATCGACATGCATCAGCTCAACTCTCGCCTGCGGGACCTGGACGGCGTGTTGGCGGTGCATGAGCTGCACATCTGGCAGCTGGCGGGCAGTCGCATCATCGCCACCGCGCACATCAAATGCCAGGACCCCACATCCTACATGGACGTAGCCAAGCGGATCAAGGACTTTTTTCATAACGAGGGCATCCACGCCACGACCATTCAACCGGAATTCGTAACGATGAACTCCGAGTCTCGCGCTTCGCTCTGCGAGCTCTCCTGCAGAACACAGTGCGCCCCGAAGCTCTGCTGTGGTGCCATTGACCCCGCGAAACCGCCCGACGGAGCTTTAGAGCCGAAAAAACTGTGCGAATCCAAGACCCCAACGATACCTAGTGCTTCTGCTACATCTCTGGAGATCATCAGCGAGTCTGTGGAGGACACAAGCGGACCGGAATCCGTTGTGATCATCACTAGGGAGGTGGAATCATCGTTGTGAGCAAGCAGCAGGTTAGACGGAGAACATTCTGTTCTGTTAAGGGTACCGATGTGTTTTGGATCAGCTGACTGATATATACAATGCTGTGAGAAGAACTGGACCCAATGCACTCATTCATGACAACACACACACACACCACACAGCCCTATATCTCTGATACACCACACCAACATACTGACTATATAAATAGGCTGGAGAGCAAGGCTGGCCTCCTCTGCATGTGTGTTTACCGCATCGTATGATTGGTGTGTCCGTGCCAAAGCTTGTCTTCGTACAGGACGTCAGACACTGTCCTTCCTGTGGAGGTAATGCAACAACATGGAATTTCACTGTTCGGCTGCTGGACCAAGTACAAACGCCTGGACCAGGTTTTTTTTTTTTTTTTTTTTTACCAATCTGTTCTCTGTTTTATATTTCACACTTTATATTATTTTGATTTCTTAGTCAACTTTTCAATTCTGTGAGAGATGTAATAATTTATGTATTTAAGTTATTGGTAATTGTTTTTTGTTTTTTTCAAAGAGCTTTTTGTAAGATTTAGATTTGGTGAAATTAGAGGTAAAAAAAAAAAAAGAAAAGTTTTGCTCCTTTCAAACAAATGATCTATGCTTTAACCCAGAGTATTTTTAGATGTGATGTTTTTTAAAGATTGCTGTTAAATCTTTCATTTTTTTTGATGATCTGAAGATGTTTCCACTGTACTTCACCATGCCTATATTTCAAACTGCTGTGTAATAGCACTGAATTTAGTCAGTGTAGGAACTAGACAACCTTCTCTTATCGTTTTTTTTATTATATATATATATATATATATATATATATATATATATATATATATATAAGCTGATGCCTTGTTTGTTGTGTTCTGTCAATCTAAACATGAGGTGGAAATGCTGTAAAAAAAAATTGTTGTGGAACTGTTAGAGGAGGACTAATATTTTGTCCATCCTGTCATAAAACTGAAGGGAAGTCCTCAGATTTGTGGAAAGCACTCATTTGGCAACTGTGCATGACCAAATAAAATTGTGGTTATACAGAAAGCTTTGAGAAACCAAGCAACATTGCAAACCAAAAGACAAGGGGGTTGCTGTATGAAATACAGAGGGAACAGGCACGCAGGTTTG
The DNA here is from genome assembly GCA_030578275.1 of Meda fulgida. Lineage (NCBI taxonomy): Eukaryota > Metazoa > Chordata > Actinopteri > Cypriniformes > Leuciscidae > Meda > Meda fulgida. Next base: position 25,119,768 of record CM060635.1, on the reverse strand, counting down.
AACATATCATTTGGGATGCCGCACAATCTACTCAGTGGCCTTCATTGGGCGGGAAGAACAGAATATCAACACTTCACAACATTATTTGAATCTGAATTTTTTAGCATTTGGTAAAAAATATGCAATTTGTGAAAACAGAAATGTACTTGTCTTTATTATTAGTTTAGTGACTTTCTACAAAGTCTATAGAAGAAAGATGAGCTCAGTATAAAAGAGCAGATGAAGTGTTTGTATCACTGAGGATTTTAAAAGTACCATGCCAGCTGAAATGTTTTTTTGATATATTACTGTCAAATGTGTCATAGTGAATTAAACATGCTTGTTTGGTACGGTTCAATTCAAATGTCTGTTGTGTTTATTTGATTTTAATAAATAATGAATAGAACAAGATACTAAAACATCTTACAATGAATATCACATTATAATTTAGGCCAAGTGAACTTTAAAAGCTGTCCATGATGAAACATGATGAAACGTGTAAATGTTAAAGAGAAGTGGGCCCAGTATTGATCCCTGGGGGCCATCAGACCCGATTTCAATTTCAGCCTTCAATCCACCAAGAGATACAAAGTGACCAGAATCATATATATATATATATATATATATATATATATATATATATATATATATATAATGCTGACCACATTTGGTAAACAGAATTTATGGTTATTAGCTTAAGAGCTCAGTTTAGTAGTGATGTAACCATGATGTGTTTTGTTTGCCTCCAGAACTCTGATTTTGTCACAATTTTCATAGCCTAGAGATATACCATACTGGAATGTGAGAATGGGGTACCTAGGCTTATTTAATTTTTTTTTTTATTTTTAAATACAGTATTAAAGCTGCAGTCCGTAACTTTTTTGGATTAAAAATTATCCAAAATAAATTTTTGAACAAGTAAACTAGCCAGTGTTCAAAACTATCTGCTTACCGTAGCTCGATTCAAAACGGTAAGCTTGTAATTTAATTCCAGTGGTACTGGTGGATTTCTGCGGGAAATTCGCGCATGCCTTTGTGTCATTATGTCACATCTGTACCCATAAAGAAGGAGTAGTAGGCTATATTGCGTGTGATGATTTCGAAATTGGAGATTTAGCCTTTTCTCACAGCGCTTGATATACTTGAACTTTTCAATTTGATGGCGGATCCAGAAAGGTTCATACGACAGTCACCAGTGGCAACTGGAGATTCACCTGATTGTAAAATGCAAAAGACTCCAGAGTGGCTATAGAAAAAAAGAGACTGCAACCGGCCCTTGCGAAAACAAGGATATCTGAAGGGCTTTTGAAAGGTGGCGTGAAGTCCGTGTTTTGAAGGGGTTCAAAACGAACGCTGAGATGGCTATTTTTTCTCCCGGACTCATAAGACATTTCAATGGTTCAATTAAGTAACTGTAGCGCACTTGTTCGCTTAATTCATACATTTACGGAGTACTGAATTACAGGTAGCCCTAATACATTGTAATCACGCAATGCTGATGTTGTTAACATTAACAATTTGAGAACAAAGTATAATTTGCACAATTTGACGTGATATAAGCAATTGTAAGATTTAATCCGCGCGATTTAGTTGGTCAGAACAAACGTGGATGTTACTTGTTCAGATGACATTTTCCAGTGAAAATTCTTATGTTGGTCATACTTTTATGAATATAAAAAAGTAGAATCTGTGATTCTGAATGCCAGTATGCCAGTGCCGTGCACAACCCACTTAAAGTTGATGACAGAGATGACAACAAAGAGGAAAAACTACTGACTGTAGCTTTAAGTTCAACTAAAGCTAAATGTTTCATTGACCCTTCCTCATTAAAGAGTTAGTTTACCCAAAAATTGAAATTTTGTCATTAATAACTCGTCCTCATGTCGTTACCAATCCGTAAGACCTTCGTTCATCTTCGGAACACAATTTAAGGAATTTTTGATTAAATCCGAGAGCTTTCTGTCCATTCAAAGACAGCAACATCATAACCAATTTCAAGGCCCAAAAGGGAAGTAAAGACATAGTTAAAATAGTCCATGTGACTACAGTGGTTCAACCTTAATGGTAAGAAGCCTTCCTGTTTGCAGGAGTGATGAGATAGTTAGCAGATTAAGTTCACTCAATCGCTGGTTGTCTGAGTGGTGTCCACATAATAATGTAGAATTCATAGACAATTGGAAAAGTTTTGGGGCAAGCCTGACCTGTTGAAAAGAGATGGTATTCATCCCTCCTGGGATGGTGCTGCTCTTCTCTCTAGTAATTTGGCTCATAGTCTTAGAACATGACAATCTGGGGCTCAGGTCAGGAAGCAGACAGACTGGCTAAACCGACCGTCTGCTAGCGGCCTGGCGTCACCAAGGTCAGATAAATCCCATCACATAGAGCCTCTTTCACCTTGATATCATCATATAGAGACTGTGTCTGTTCCCCGAATTTGGAAATCCAAAAAACGTCCAAACCCATCTAAGGTTAAAAATATAATTGATGTTCAACAAGTAAAAAACAGATGAGCAAATGATAAGGCTTGGGTTGCTGAATATTCGATCCCTTACTTCAAAATCGCTCATAGTTAATAATATATTTTCAGATTATAACCTAAAATGTGCTGTGTTTGAAAGAAACCTGGCTAAAACCAAACGCTTACATTACTTTAAATGAGAGAACTCCACAAGATAACAGTTATAAACATGAACCTCGTCCGAAACACAAAGGGGGAGGAGTTGCTGTAATTTATAGTAATATTTTCAAAACGACTAAGAAATCTAGTTTTAAATATACTTCTTTTGAAGTGTTGGTGCTTAATGTAAAAATATATAGTGTAAAAGATAAATTATGTTTGAGAATTCTGCTGGCTACTGTATACAGGCCACCAGGGCACCATAAAGATTTTATCAACGAATTTGCGGACTTTCTATCAGAATTAGTATTGGCTGCAGATAAAGTACTAATTGTTGGTGATTTTAATATACACATAGATATTGAAAAAGATGCATTGGGATTGGCTTTTAAAGACATTGTAAACTCAATTGGAGTTAGACAACACGTGTCAGGACCTACTCATTGTCGTAATCATACTCTAGATCTAACATTATCACATGGAATAGGTGTTGATGCCGTTGAAATTCTGCAGCAGAGCGATGACATCTCAGACCATTATCTAGTGTCATGTAAATTACATTTAGCCAAGGCTGCAAAGCCGACTCCGTGTTCTAAATATGTTAGACCTATAAATTCTGCCACTAAAGATTGCTTTATCAATAATCTTCCTAATCAGTTTCATCATCTCAGCATCCCGGATAGCTTAGAAGAACTTGATATTGCAACAGAAACTATTATCAGATATTCACCACGGGAAGGCCTGGCCACCCGAAGGGGCGTCTCCGCCATGGCCACCCGAACGGGCGTCTCCGCCATGGCCACCAGAACGGGCGTCTCCGCCATGGCCACCAGAAGGGGCATCTCCGCCATGGCCACCAGAAGGGCCGTCTCCGCCATGGCCACCAGAAGGGGCGTCTCTGCCATGGCCACCAGAAGGGGCGTCTCCGCCATGGCCACCAGAAGGGGCGTCTCTGCCATGGCCACCTGAAGGGTCGTCTCCGCCTCGGCCGCCCGAAGGTTCGTCTCCACCCTGGTGTTCTGCTCCGCCCTGGTCGCCTGCTCCGCCTTCCCAGCCTGCTTCCATTCTCGTTTATTGTATGATGTGTTTAGTGGTTCCTGAGTTTGTTAGGAACCTAGCATACTGTCTAACACTTGATGGCTGCTCTGTTAAGTCTTCGTTGTTGGTTAGGAACCTGGGTGTGCTCTTTGATACCAATCTTTCATTTTAAAGTCACGTGTCTAGTATCTGTAAAACAGCATTTGTCCATCTTAAAAATATATCTAAATTACGCCATATGCTCTCATTGACAAATGTGGAACAATTAGTTCATGCGTTCATGACATCAAAGCTAGATTATTGTAATGCTCTACTGGGTGGTTGCCCTGCACGCTTAATAAACAAACTACAGCTAGTTTAAAACTCAGCAGCTCGAGTTCTTACTAGAACCAGGAAATATGACCATATTAGCCCGGTTCTGTCAACACTGCATTGGCTCCCTATTAAACATCGTATAAATTTAAAAATATTGCTGATTACTTACAAAGCACTAAATGGTTTAGCTCCGCAGTACTTGAGCGAGCTCTTAACTCATTGTAGTCCTTCACGTCTATTGCGATCTCAAAATTCCGGCCAGTTAATAATACCTGGAATATCAAAATCGACTGCTGGCAGTAGATCCTTTTCCTATCTAGCACCAAAACTTTGGAACAGACTTCCTGCCATTGTCCGGGAAGCAGACACACTCTGTCAGTTCAAAGCTAGATTAAAAACAGATCTCTTTGACCTAGCATACACATAATATATTATAGACTTCTATAACTCAATGTTAGGCTGCATAGATTAGGTCAGCCAGAACTGGGAACACTTCCCTTAAATCCAGATGAACTCGTTACATCATAAGAAGAATGGCATCTACGCTAATTTTAATGTCTTTGTTTATCCCGAGGTTTTCCCGCAGCCTGCCGGATCCAGGCCGTATCCAGATCTGATGAAGTACCTTCACCTGGACACGATGACAATGCAGTGCTGAAGTGCCAACTAGACTCTCCCTATGGAGGATCCCTTTACCACTCTACAGATAAAGCGTTGTGGGGAAATTCGTTTCGTGTACCTAACCCGAAGTGATAAAATAAAATAAAATTCTGTATAAAATTTATAGGCAAGACAAGTAGTTTGTTTAGGCATGGTTTGTAGGGAATTACAAACCTGCGCACATATATTCAAACACACATAACTATAGAATCAATTCTCAATGCGCATGTGAACGCCATCAGCATTTATCACAGGTTCGCGTTTAAAGTCTGTTTAGAGAGAACGGTGTCGTCTTAGCGGCCCCTAATTTAATAACAAATGATCATTTTAACGGAAGGGAATCAATCAAAACTATCTTTAGCTGAAAAATAACATTATTCAAGAACCGTTATAAAGCTAAAACAATCTCTGTTATCTTCAATTATATGTTTATCTCTGTAAAGCTGCTTTGAAACAATCTACATTGTTAAAAGCGCTATATTAATGAAGATGACTTGACTTGAAGCGACGAGAATACGAGAATAAACGATTGTATTTAACAATTTCTTCTCTCTCCTTGTCAGTCTCTGATGCTGTACATGTGAGCACTACTGAGCCGGCGTTCTGACGAAGAACCCTAAAGAGCTGCACCGTGTGTTTACTACGTGAACAGCTTCAGAGACTGACACGGAAGTGAAGATATTGATCAATAAAATCGTTATTTTTTATTTTTTGCACACAGAAAGTATTCTCGTTGCTTCGTAACATTAAGGTTGAACCACTGTAGTCACATGTATTATTCTAACGATGTCTTTACTTCCTTTCTGTGCCTTGAAAGTGGTTATGACGTTGCTGTCTATAGGGGGGGTCAGAAAGCTCTCGGATTTCATCAAAAAGATCTTCAGTTGTGTTCCGAAGATGAACGAAGGTCTACGGATTTGGAACGACATGAGGGCGAGTATTTAAGGACAAAACAAATATTTTTGGGGGAAACTACCCCTTTAAGTATATCAAGCAAAATTATTTTACTATAGTTTAAAGTAAAATGAAATACAATTGCATATAACATTTGGCAATACAGAATTAATTTGTTTATTTTAAAGTTCTAACATCATCCTCTTGACAATTCAACTCAATTGCTGTCAGATGCACTTTGACTCATTTACTCTGACACTCCAGTTGGTAAATATACATCAATATTAACAGACCTGTCTTGATTCTGTCATTGTTTGCTGTAACTGCTGACAACTCTTGTCCGAAAACCTTGCCACCCCTTTAACCTTTATAGGATCTATTTACTAAATGGCCTGCATACGTTGGACGGTTGGATGGTGATGATTGGCTAAACACTGTAATTGTTAGGCCATAGTGGATATTTACCAAAAAATATTATATTACAAAAACAGTTTCAATAAAGTGGTAACGTTTTGTCTCAGAACTGTTGACTACTTTCCAGCTTCCGCTTTCTCCACAAAAATGGTTTCGTTTCTACAATTGCGCTTCTGTGGGACACTAACATTCACTGTATTTTGATCAATTCTAATATCCTTGAAAAGCTTGTGAAATGGAAAGCTAAATAGTATTGCCTAATTTTGTAATAACTTAAACAGTTAGATAAACAGTTGAAGTACTCTAAGGTCTATGGTTGAACAGACTTCAACGAAGCACTGTTTTGAGGAAATGTGACTGAAAAAGAGACCATTCAGCCTGTTATTGCAAAACCTTGAGTCTTGATGGAAACTAGCTATTGCTCAATTAAAAGAAACAGGAGAGGGAAAGAGAAAAGTATTTCCATTGCATGAAAGCCACATGCAGCCTTGATCATTAATCCCACACAGCAGCACTCAAAGCCGTCACATGACATGCTGTCTAACCGAGGGGTTCAGCTAAGCCTCCTTCCCAGCACCTGAATCCCTGCAGAAAGATTCATATACACCCCATAAAAGATCTTTGATTTCAATACAATAAACACTTAAAAAAAAAAACATAGTTTTAACACGTATGGATGTCGATGAACACATTTACACGCACAAATCCCAATAATAATAAGTATTTGGTCATATTCCGATTATGTAGCAATCATATAAATATTCTGATATCTAGAGAATGGAGTATGTATCTTTTTCTGAATAAAAGGTTAATCAGAATATAGACCTTTATAAGAAATCTAAATTTAAATGAATTGTACAATTCTGTAGATCTGTGGCTTTGTTACAGCAGAAGGCGAGATCAGAGGAGAGTAATAATATGGGAAGAGATTACACTTCACTGCCTGCTGCAAACCTCAGTCATCTGCAGACTTTGATCACACACCGAGGTCAATAAGTACAACGTACTGTACTTCAGGTGATGTAACAAGCCATAAGGTCAGATTTCAGACTTAATCATGTATCAAATGCCATTCATATTCCCAAACTGACTTTGTTTTGTTCTCAAATTTTTATTTGGAATGACTATATTTCTTTTTTGAATGCATGAACCTGGTCAACCGCATTAAGATCTCCAACGCACAATTTTCACAATGCAATCGACAAGCGATGGATACAATTTGAAAAAGTACCACCATCCATTTTTGTTTGGTTTTATTCTGACGTAATTGTCATTACTTGTATGTGCCGGCTTTCTGAATTTGTAATTTTTCTGTTTTATTTGATGTTCTTCACATTATCCTTCTCTAATTATTGGTCCTGGCTTTTTGGTCATTCAAGCACAAACAAGGGAGTGAATCTGGAGAGTCAAACGTTTTGGAAGAAGTTCCTGGGAGTAATGTTGCCTTCACATGCTTTTCATGATTATGAGTCAAGTCAAGATTATGAGTTTGTCAAGTTCAGGTGCTTTGTTGTCAGAAAGAATGGGAATCATGGAGGACATCCAACGCTATCTCACGACCAATTCGTACGAATTTGTACGAGTGATTAAAAGGTGGCTAATTCGTACAAATTCATACGACCTCACTCGTACGAATTCGTATGATTTGTTTAAACCCACGTGATGGGTAGGTTTAGGGGCGGGGTCAGGGCTAGGTCATTCGTATGAATTCATACGAATTTGGCAACTCGTACGAATATGTACGATTTAGCAAAAATCGTACAAATTCGTACGAGTGAGGTCGTATGAATTGTTACGAATTAGCCACCTTGTAAAATTTGTACGAATTGCCGTGAGATTGGGCTGGGACATCAGGTTAATTCTTGCCTATTTCTTGAGGAAATCTCAAAGTCAAAAAGAATTAAATATATTTAATCAATATCCAAAGGATTTTTAATAAAATGTGGCGTTCCATTCTTTGACAACCATTTGAAAAAGTTCCTCTCCATTGTAAACATTCACCGCACTTACGATTCTGGAATTTCAGTCAAATAAATGCTATATTATATATATATAAGCGACAGCAATGCAGATGTACTATGTAGGTTTCTCCAAATTTGAAGTTAACGGCCCGCCCAACTCGGATATTCAAGTATCAAAATTATCTTCCATTTTCCCAGTAGTAAATACGACTTGAGACGCTGTTCATGTCCAATTTCTGACAAGGAAACTTGTATTTACGACAAATCCTATAGCATGTTAAGGCAGCATGAAGCCAGATTCCAAATAGATCATGGATCCTTCTCTTGGTTCCATTCTCTCCATGAGTTTGCATCTCTCCTTAGTGAAAAGATTAAGCAGGAATTATTCAGACATGGAACAAGCTTGTGGCACAAGAACAGCTGTGAATGTCTGAGGGGTTTCACCTCAAATCACATCAAGGCAAGAATGAGTGAGAGCTGCTCTCTGTATTACTCCACTGATCACCATTCTGGCAGAAGCCTAGAAGAGTTGTCTGGGTGCTTTCACACCTGAGCGTTTGTTTCTGAACCTGGTGCGTTTTCTCCCTCGGTTTTGTGCGTTTAGGCAGTTGTGAAGAACACAGTTCGATTGAGGTGTGAAAGCAATCCAAACCAACGGACAAACAAACTTTTTTTCATTCATAACGGGAATTGTGCTATATAAATAGCAGTAGTGTCTAATTCTGTGATTCTGCACATTAGTTATCACAGTTGAAAACCAAAAGAGCACCTCTTCATCTTAAAATGTTGTGTAATTACGCTCCTCCGTGTGAGAATGCTGTCCCAATGAAGCCTTGATTCCTGCTCTAGCTGCATTATTACATTTGTGTTTGTGTGTGTCTTTGAAACTGTTACCATCTAGACAGTGCTGGGAGATCCAGAGACAGCGTGTTTGAATGTAGTATATCATTTAACAGCAGGAATGACAGCTACATTTGTATAGTGTTTGCGTGTGTCTCGACAACTTAAAGCCACATAAGCTCATGAAGCGAACTTGTCAATCATCTTAAAAGATTACGCAGAGGAAACTTTGACCAATAAGAGGACAGTTGTACTCACATGTGACTTGCATAAACACATTTTGGTACGCTTTAAAAGGTTGCCTTGTGAAAGCAAACCGATCCAAGAAGAAAATGCAACATTGTAACAAAATTAAGTCTGATTTAAAAAAAAAATCAATCTATAGGTGTGAAAATGCCATGACAGTGTTTCCGCAACCCCCCAGGAACGCCAAGAGTAGGCTACTCATTTTCAAACTCTTCCAATCAAACACACCTGACTCAATTCATCAGCTACAGATTCCAAGGCTGTGTCCAAAATTGCCCCGATACCATTTGAGCGGAAAGCTATTTGTACACTCGTTCTATCCCAAAATGCACCTCAATAATGAGGGTTCAACCTATGTACTAAGGGTGTGTTTACACTTGTAGCTCGATTTGCTTGGTTCGTTTGGTCCGGACCAAAAAAAAGTAGTCCTGGTCCATTTAAAGTTCACATTGGCATTTTAACACTGAACCTAAAGAAATCTAAAGGCACAGGGATATGTTCACAATCTGATTGGCCAGATTTTCGTACGTATATTTTGTGACAGAACTTACCAGAAATCCAAAAAAATGCTGTGTGCTGGGATAAATAAACCTGGATATGATGGTATTTTGACCAGCTGAGAACTCGTGAAGAGCTAATAAAATCTGTAAAGGAGTCAAAAGAGCGACAGGAATCCCTCTGTCACACAAACCAAGATCTGCTGTGAGGAGACGCGGTTCTGATCTTGTACCAAACTGTGATGGGCAACATCATGACTATGACAAGAAAAAACGGTATGCTTGAGCATTCTGTCCTTTTTAGGGTCGCATCTTGTGACATCATCATGTTTGGTTCGTTTGCATGTCTTTGGTCCGTGTTGCATTCATATATCATTTGAACTGCACCAGGGTTCGTTTGGAAGCGGACCGAGACCCATCTTTTTCAGCGGCCTCGGTCTTGTTTGGTGGTCCCAGGGTTCAGATGGTGTTCACACTTATTCAAGTGAACCACACTAACAGAGTAATCACACCAGGGTTCGTTTTAATCGAACCAAACATGCCAAGTGTGAACACCCCCTAAACGGCTAGCCAAGTCAACTCAAGTCATCTTCATTAATATAGCGCTTTTAACAATGTAGGTTGTTTCAAAGCAGCTTTACAGAGTCATATAATTTAAGGTTGAATGATTTTCAACAACTCGGCTGAAGGTTTCCGCGTCATATCTATGCGATACAGCTTATTAAGGCTGTCTACGCTTTATGCGGCAAATTGTTGCAAATCTATTTGTTCTTCATGTCAGAAGTAGCATAATTGCTTGAAGTACGTCAGAAATAAAACAGGGCATAAGTTTACTGTTGGGAATTTGTCGCACCGCATCCAATGTAGACAGGATCACTAATTATAATGAGTTTTCTTTGATTTTGTTGCGTCGCGCCACACCGCTCGCGTCTGTAGACACAGTGTTAGGGTGTAGGTTAGGGTTCAGGGTTAATATTTGTTCCAAATTAAGTGACCATCTGTAGGGTGGGGTTTGCACTTAACAGGTTTAGGGGGAAACATCTCCAGGACCTAAAATGAATGAGACAATTAAAGGAAACATTCAAAATGTGTACAGTGTGTGTGCTTCCAGGAACAGGGTTAGGAAACACTAGTCTATTGACACACTTGCTGAGATAAGACATTGCACACGGGGACTTTCTACATGTGACCAAAACAAGGAAATAAAAACAATTGCCTCTGAACTTGCTGACTTGAAACATTATAACCCTAGGTCAGACTCCAGTGGAAAACAGGTCTGAGAGTGCCAGCATCAGAGTTGCATTGGCCATAAAAACCCAATTTCACTGATAAACCTTTTAAGTGAAAGGCTTTTTTTCTCAGGGATTATGCAACAAAAAGAAACTCTGAAGAAAAGCGTGTTCTTTCTTCTACGTGAGTCAGACTTGGTGAGTCAGAATTGCGAAATACAGATTCAAAAAGGAAGAGAGGAATTGAATGGATTCATTTTCACTTCATCGGATGGTATTTAATGCTCCACTGATTCTTTGAGTTCTCTCACAAATACAAATGATGTCATTTAGTTTTAGGGTATTGTTACACGACAATGATGTACTTTAAACAGAAAGTTTCGTTCTTTGTAAAGACGACAACGTTGTCAAAATGATCCCCATTCACACGGATCCGTGAAAACGACTAAAAAAGCTGTATTAGTCATACCAAGCCAGTAGGTGGCAATGCCACTTTGTAAACAAACACTACGCACCTATAGACTGAACACTGAACATGTAATACACATGCACTTGACATCACCGTTTTTACAGATTGGCGTTTTTGTAGTTTACATAGAGACGATAACAGTATCATTTTCAAAAACTTGCACTTTGAAACATGTTTGTGGTTTCAGGCCCCCAAAACTGTTGTTGTGTAAATGAATGGCCAAAACACATAAAACGTTTTTTCTATTTTTAGTTGAAAACTGTGTTGTGTAAACAGCCTTTTAGTGGTAGCTCTGTGTATAGGTCTATGTGAAGATTTCTGCCTTTATGTTCCATGAAAAAGCTACCGGCATACATGTCTGGACATGAAGCTAATTAAATAAAGGTGATTTTCCTCTTTGGGGAAACAATTCTTTAAAACTACAAGAGCAGAGAAAGAATGAGGCCTATCATAACTTTACATTATCAATAACATTTATCAATGTGTGGGTTCCTAATCACTCCCCATTATCAATAAGCAGTGTGGTAAAGCTCAAATATCAAGTCAGGATCATAAATAGTTTAGTTTGTAGATGAAATTGGCCCTTGAACAAAGGCCATTAAAAAAAAGCTTATGCAAGCAAATGCTGGAAACCCCCATCATTGGTACAAACCGCTCACATGATCTGTACCGACACTTCCTTTTTATCATGCAGGATTATTATATATACATATATTTCATTTGCATATTAATCAATAAATAACCCTAAAATTCTGTTAATGTGAATTATGATTTTATAATAATGATTATGATATTTCATGAAACTGGTTTTCTCAAACAATTTCAAGTTTATAAATGCTTTCAAGCTCTTGGTTTCTCTAATGATATCTTCTAAACCTCACAGTAGAAAGGTCAGGGAAGGGCTCATTATAACTTCAATACGTCAGAACTGATTAACAAGAAGACATTAGGATGACTAGGCAAATTTCTTCAATGACTTCCGGATCTTGGCATAAGAGTAAAGTAGACGCAGCACGGTCACTTTGTTGCTATTTGATACAGGCACTTGATGCGTCTGAATCATAGTCACACCGAACATGTGATTAGACTCTTCCTGCCTGTGTTGCATGTCCTTCTTTCGGGGAAATTCCCTGAATGCACTCATCCGTAGTGAGATATGTTGACACGCGTATAAAAATGCTCACCACTAACAGGTGGTTCAGTTTGATCACTAACTGGTAGTGAGTTTGCAGTGGGGAAATCTTTAATGATGTCCAATAATGAATGTGTGTTTGCGCGCTCTCTCTCTCTCTCTCTCTCTCTCTCTCTCTCTCTCTCTCTCTCTCTCTCTCTCTCTCTCTCTCGTAACCTGAGTGAAAATTTGTAAATTGAGACAATGTAAGACCACTGTAGTTTTAGCTAGTTATTAGTGGGCTATCATTATTGTTCTACATAAAACAATGTGTAATAGACAGGAAGCTGTTACTGGTTACCTTCTCATAAGGCTTTTTTTTTTTTTTTTTTGATTTAACAGGACAACCAAATTTTTGTTTTTTTGTAAATAATATAATTTTTTAACATGACAATACATGCACTTTTACAGTAAATATTGTTGAAATTATAATAATTATAATAAGGCAACTTATAATTTGCATTTACAAACTGTAAAAGTTTGTCCCTAGAAGTCCCTGTGCCTGAAATCCTGTCACTCCACAACATATTGATTTATTTTCTCACTTTTAACTTAAAAACATACAGTAGCCTATATGAAGGTCGTGGTCAGAGTCTCCCTCTAGTGGCGAGAAGGTAAAAAAGAAAAAGAAAAGAAAAATAAATACATTTTCTTATGTCGTAGGCTTTAATGGCAGGTAATCCAAGGGTTAAACGTTCAAACCTTGATCAAATCGATAACAGTATAAGCTCTTTAAGAGGTAGTAAATTGTAAAGGACGGGAATCTTTTATGAATAAACACCTTAGGCCTATAAATAAATGATATAATGGTATTTGATTAGAAAGCTCACAGCAAATTAACTTTGCTGAGAGATAAACTGTCAGTCATTTAGAAGGGAGAGGTAATTTGAAGTTGTGATATGAGAACTATTGATTTTGTGAAGGGTCTATAACTGAGGTTGGAAACAGGAAATGAATCAATAACAAAACCCAGGGGTTAGTCTTTGTCTTATTTGAAAATTATGTGAATTGGGCAAGGCCTTTCACACGAGCAATATACGCGCTGTTCATCCAAATACAACCCTGAGTCGGCTCGTGCAGGCAGAAACATTGCTTTTAAACAACGGCTTAAGTAGCTTTCAGAGTCTCTGAGCAACACAGTATATTTCGTTTCTGAACGAATTTGAGTGACCGATTATGATTTATGGAGGGTATGCGCGTGACGTCACCGTCGGCCGTTACGCGCAGTGAGTGGCAAAAAGACTGAGCGGCAGCATTTGTTTTCAGCGTGAATGCCGCGAAAAAACAACAAAAAACAAATAAAGCGGGAAAGAGCTTTGCGATTGACTGTACAACTAGATTTGACAAGAAATCTGAGGTATATTTTTACAGAATGAGGAAAGCTACAGACCAGGGGCCTCATTTATAAAACTCTGCGTAGGATCCTTACTAAAAGTGTGCGTGCGCCCGAAAGCCAAAAATAGCGTACGCAAACTAAAATTGAGACTTATAAAACCGTGCGTACGCACACCTGCACGCAATTTTCCATTTATAAATCACAGTCTACCTGATAATTTGCGTACGTGAAAAAAATCGACATCCCGCCCTTTACCCGCCCACATTCAACCATATATAGGCCATGCAAATCACCTCGTGAATGGGCGTGCATATTAATGAGCCAGCAAAAGGTAGCCTACTTTATGCTAAAAAATGGCAGCAATTGAGAACAAGGGGAAAAAAATTTCGCAGATACTGAGATAGAGGTTCTTGTGACGGAGGTGGAGGAAAGAAAAAATATTTTGTTTGGTAGCAATAGCATTGGCATCACTAACAAAAAAAAAAAGTGTGGAATGGCAACATGTGACTACAGCGGTGAATGCAGTTGGTTCGGCTAACAGGACGTTCCTGAAATAAAAAAGAAGTGGTCCGACATAAAGGTGGGGGCAAAAAAAGGCTTGCCAGTCACCGACAGAGTGTGTCTGGGACTGGTGGGGGTCCTGGGACGCCCGATCTGTCCCCCATGGAGACTCGGCTGGCTTCTATTATAGGAGAAACCAGTGTGTGCGGCATTCTGTCTGACAGGGAGGGAGACACAGACATGGTGGAAACAGGTAAATCATTTTATTACATGAGCACAATTAAATAAAATAGAAATAGCACAATAGGTTATTGTGGCCTTGTTGTTCCAGAGGGTATGGGAGCACAGGGTGGTGAGGAGACTCCCAGCGCTGAGTCTGCAGCAGCTGTGGAGTGTCCGGAGGTACCCAGCAGGAGCGCGTCCAGACCCCATGGCACGGTTGGAAGTGGCCGGGTGTTGACTGAGGCTGTCTTTCAGACACAGAGGGACACAATTGAGGCAATTACAGTTGTAGCAGATGAGCTTAAACAAATAAAGGTTGTGTTGGGTGACATTGCTTCTACATTAAAAGATCTTGATAAAAATGAACCTGTGTGTTGTTGTCCCTTCACAAATGGCGCATTACTTCCTCGCGGAGCCTTGCGCCCTGATGATGCCGTTCATGTTGGGGAGGGGGGTGTGGGTCAGGCTCCTCATGCTGGAGGTGAGGGAGGTCAGCGGGGAGAGGGACACCATTCCTCTGTGCCATGTTGTGTAGAATGGCGCATGCCATGATGTTCTGGCAGACTTTTTTTGGTTGATATAAAAGTCTACCACCCGAAACATCAAGGCAACGCCATCTACCCTTGAGAACCCGTGGGCATCATTGTACGCATTTGCTCTGCACTCTGAGGGTTTGGAAATGGGGTGAGGAGCCAACGTCTCAGAGGGTAACCACTGTCACCTGCCAGTATAACAGATTAATTTTACAGTAGGCTTGAACTGTTAGAAACCATTATATGTCATTTTAACTTACCAAGAAGCCACCCATCACGCACGGCACCTGCCTCAAGTCTATTCCCTACACTGCTGTGCATTGCAATAAAAGAGTCATGTGTTGAACCAGGCCATCGCGCCACAACGTTTGTAAGAATCATGTTGGCCTCACAGATAACTTGCACATTTATGGAATGGACATGTTTTCGATTCACAAAAATGAACTCGTTCTCATGTGGAGCCCTTATAGCAATATGAGTGCAGTCAATTGCGCCGATTACATTTGGGAATCCGGACATTGCTGCAAATTGCCTTTTGATATTGGCCTGTTCCCAAATAGTGTAAGGAAACTGTATGCATCTATTGATCATTCTAATAATCCCTTTCAAAACTGCAGGCATTAAGGAGCTCAGGGATGGCTGTGAAATCCCAGACCTATGTCAAATTAACAGAATTATAAGTTTCCACAAGAAGCTTTACGCAGAAAAAAATTGCATTATCATATTTGTAAACTTGCCTATCGGCTAACTCCCGCTGGTAACTCCCGGTTGCCAAAAATCCTAAAACTGAAAGGACTTGGGTTGGTACCGGGATGGCGTGGTTTCGTGTAGTTGGCCTTTGTAATGTTGGTCCCAATTCAGCACACAGGTCCAAGAGCATGGCTCTAGGTAACCTAAATCGGCTTATTAGCCACTCATCATCGTGGGCCAGGAAATCTTCATGGTCTCTAAACACTCTTTCTCTCCTAAGTCTGCCATTGGCATAGTCCTCCAGTAATGCCAGCGCATCCATCATGCAATAGGCTACTACATGCAGAAGTGTCTCCGTAGTATTTATGTAAACAGCGATCACATTCAATCCTTTACACCTTGTCATACCAATCAGACAATGAGTGGTAAACCTATACGCCCACACTTAGATCATAACAAAATGAAATTTAAGGAAATTCAATTGATGCACTTTTATTGGATCTTTTATTGCCATTTATTTATTTAAATTGGTACTGTGAACAAGCATGCATTTATGATTAGGACGCATAATGAGGATTGAAAGTGATTTGTATGTATATGGCAATATGGATAGGCTATATGCGCAACTTTTCAAGTTCAATATGTTTAATTTCATTCATCTACCGTCAATCCCTCAGCTCACCATCGGTGTCGCCAAACTGCTCCGTCTCCAAAAAGTTCGTACGCATGGGTCAGAGTTTGCGTGCAGGTGCGCACATTTTCCCGTCAAGTTTGTTTTCATAAATCACAACTTATGCGTTGGAAGTGGCGTACGCCTCTTTCAGGGCCTGTTTTGTGCGTACGCAACGGTTATAAATGAGGCCCCCGAGGAGCAAATGGATCGCTGCAATTCACAGAAACAACTGGACAACTGGACTGGACAGGTGAATTTGGAGTTATCATTTTGTGTCATTATGCTGACTTTAGGTGTAAAATCATACCCTATATATTGTATTGTTATATATTGTATTAACAACACATCAATTCAATATTTATCATTGTATATTCTCCATTAGGCTATAGGATGTTTTTGAATAAACAATTGACAAAAACGATACAAGTTCTAGGGCTGGACGATATGATGATATATATATATATATATATATATATATATATATATATATATATATATAAGATATATATACATTTGCTTTAGGCCTATGTATTTCCCCGGCGTTGAAATCAGGCACACATAAATGTCAGGCAACCCGATTCCTGGCTGCATGTCAATATCCATGGATCACTGGATCTTTAGAAAGTTGTAAGGAACACTATATTGAGTCCAAACTTTAGTTTAAATTGATAATCGTTCATTTTACTTGCATTGCAGTTTCCCCTATTTAATCCAGTCACACAGCAGCACTTTTGCCACTCATTCCGGCTGAGGGGGCGTGTTCCGGCGGGAAAGTGACGTCAATGCATTCCCTCTAAAGAGTCACTTAATTTAACCTGCAGAAAAGGTCCCACTGAAAAGCTGATGGAGCCAATCAAATTGGCTTTGAATGTGTGAGATATTTGCAGACATAATGGACCATTGGCATGCTGTGTGAGTGTACAGTGTTTGAGCGTAGGCTAAGCGACTAGCCTCATGCATGTCATGGTTTTACTGCTAAGCTGAGACATCTGCTTGGATTAAACCCTTTCCATCTGCTGTCCTCCAGTCCACTACCGAACTGATAGTTCACTGAAAACACGTCTGTGCTAATATCTGTTATGTGGTGGAGGAAACATTAGAAATACCAACATATCGTATACTAATGACCACTGATAATAACAAATAAAATAGCACCATATTGAAAATCTGGGATTTTTTTTTTTTTTGTTAAACTTTATTTTTATTTTTTTTTCACCTGTAAACATTTTTTCGGATTTGAAAGAAGTTGACAAAGAAAAGTTGTACAATTGATATGTAAAATTGATTAAAAAAAATAAAAAATAGGCTAACACAATTTTTAGGCCACTAATGAAATAAGCTAAATCAGCTATCAGTGAATGTTCTAGCAAGGTTCTCAAGTTATCAACAAATATTCTTCCAGTAACTTTATTCGAATGTTTGTTCTGAGTTACCCGGTCTTTTATAATGTTCTGAAAAGTTAGCACCAAAAATATTCATACATAGTTCATGACCGTTTGACAAATGTTTTGTTAATATTACTAGCCTACTTGTTTCAGAATGTTCATTCAAAAGTGTCATTCCCTTAATGTTTGTAAAATGATAAAACGGAGAACATTCAGGAAAAAAAATAAGTTCAAAGTTTATAAAGAGATCGTGAAACTTATCCATATGTGGTTTTGGCCAAAAATTTCTGAAGAGACACAATTGCTTCATATGATGAACAGATTGAATTTAGTCTTTTATTAATAAACATTGATTACCACACACATCAGTTGTGGTAAACAGAAGCTCAAGCATGTTCTCTTAATGTGTGAGAACCAATGAGGTTCATTCTCGTGTTACGCAGCCTGTTTGAGCTTCTGCAAGAACCAGTGAGGTTTGTTCTTGCGTGTCAAACAAATTCGGTTGAGCTTCTTCACTAATCAATGTTTATAAGAGAATAAAAGCCTAAATTCAATCTGTTCATTATATAAAGTGACCGATTTAAAAAAAAAAATATGTAAGCATCAAAGAGGTAGTTGCTTAGACTGTCAATGGAGGGACACAAAGCTCTCAGATGTCAAAGAAATTGAACGGAAGTCTTACTGGTTTCTAATGACCTGAGGGTGAGTAAATGATGACAGCATTTTAATATGGGGGTGAACTATCCCTTTAGCGACAACTCTCTTAGAACACATTTTTGTTTGCAGCATGTGAACTCTTGCTGGCTTGCATTCAGGCTCATGGGTTTTTAGAACGTTCTCAAATCATTCTGAATATCATGATCATCAGATTTTTAAAATTGCAGTTTTAATGTCATGTAATTGCTCTCTAAGCTTAAAAAACACTCAAATGGTTCATATGAGCTCATTTACAGGAGGTTGGCTTTCTGATTACAATTAATAAAAAAGAGAATAAAGAGAACAACATTACTCGTCTTAGTCACATGACCTCGAAGCCCACACACCTCATAATCTGTTTATGCAGCGCATGACCCATCCTCCCCCTCTCTTCTGCCCTCCCATCCCGTCTGCTGCCTTTCAGCTGATGATGCATGTGGCAGAATAGGCTTTGGGAGCATCGCTATAGCAACCGAAAACAGAAAGGCACTTCAGAGCAATCTCAAAGAGGAAATGTGACCTGGGCCACTGCACAACTACAAGCCCTACAAGACAACTGGATCACCTATCAAGGTAAGGAGAACGAGCAAATGAGAAATTAATAAAGAGGACAGAGCAAAAGAGAATGGCGGAGGAGTGGGTGGGTGGACAAAGAGAAAGAAAAACACAAGAGTAATGAATTCAACACGTTTTGAGATGACAAACTTTGCATTTTGAGAATCATCGGCAGGGATTTACAATGGTGTTACTGGTATTAGGTGGACATTGATGATATTACTTTTAGTTTAGAAGCTTAAAAGGTTTTTCATTTCAGCATTTAAGCCACAATAGTCTCTTTTTGATGGACCACATAATACATTTACTTATAAAATGACTGCTTTGATCAAATTGTCAGTGGGGATATGGCTATTGTCTCCACATGATTGTTGCCTACCTGAAAGCTTTGACATTCTCCGAAATTATAACTGTTTTGCACTTTTATTCTGATCTGGTCTTCCATTTCATGCAGGTTTACAGATGACATGGCTCCCAGCTAACAATTTTACGTTCTGGGAACATTCTGGGAATGTTAGTTTTTGGTTCCCAGAACATTCCCAAGAACGTTCCCTATTGGTGATCCAGGAAAGTTTTCTTGACGTAAATAGAACGTTCCCTTAAGGTTAGGGAACGTTCTGTGTTCCACAAATGAAAGAAAGTCATAAAGTTTCTGAAAGGACGTGAGAGTGAATAAATGATGACAGAATCTTCATTTCTGGGAGAACTACATGCTCTTAATACCAAATGCTCATTATAACAGCACAGTAACCACTAATGTGTCATGCAAATGAGTATTTTCAAAAAGAAACCATACTTCTTTAGCAAAGTGGTTCTCAACTGATGGGCCATGATCCACAAATGGTCTGTTCTGATACACTGTAATAATAATAATAATAATAATTTTATGATGTCAAGATAAGATACATAAAAAAAGATTATTGGACTTTGATTTACAAGAGAATACTATTTCAGTCTTTCTACTTCAAAATGTCACATTGAATGTAATGTGTTCCTTGCCGTTTGTGGATTTTTTTCGGAAAATGTATTAGCCATTTCTGAGTGAAAATTGTTTCAAAGTAAATCCTTTGTAGTGGTATGGCTAAATGCAACTAATAGTAACCATAGTAAGTAAGAATAGAAAGATATAGGTTTTAAAGGGAGGGAAAACATTATTTGTGTCTTTTGTTGTTTACGTCTCATTCTGTACGTCAGTATTTTGGCCCAAAATCACTCGGTAGAAGCTTGCCAAATTACCAAGAGCAACCTGTCCCGTGGTTATGTGACATGACCTCATCCTAAGAGCTAAGAGCATGAAAATATTGAAATTCAAGAGACACTTGTTAAATGTTTACTTGCTCAAGTTTACCATTTTGCATATAGTTTGATAGGGTAATATCAATGAATATCAATGTTTGAATTTAAGATCTTACGTTTACTTTTGTACAATAAATAGATATCTACCATGTTTGGTCACCACCTGATGTTTGGTCAAATCTGGGTCAGCGTCCTTTCCAAATTCACATCAAAACAGATTCTGTTGAGGAAATGACCCGAGAGGTCTGTCTGTCTGAAGGTTTAGGCTTGGAAAGTTGTCCTATTGTGCTTGAGAATGGAAAAATGTAGAGTTCAGGATTCTTCTCATTTTGTTCTTCAACATTTTTCCATTCTCAACCACTTTAGGTCCTGTGATTTTCTCTGAATTTATTTTTCTCTGTTTGATTATCTGACTTTTTCCATTTTGTTGTTCTTATTTTTTCTTATTTTTAACTAATTAAATGAGACATTAAGTGTATTCCATGACTGAGCTCTTGTTTCTGCAACTGAGTCCTATCTCCTTCATTCAGTCCCCACAGCTTTGATATAGCTTTGGCTCTTACAGTTAAGTTTTGGGTACTGGGTATTGGTATTGGGTAGGATTAAGGGATGTAGAATATTGTCATACAGAATGAGACATTAATATGTACTTTAGATGTACTAATAAACAGCCAATATCCTAGCAATATGCATGCTAATAAGCTTATTTACTTAATTACTTAGTGAGAATTGGACCATAAACTAAAGCGTTAATGCAATTTTTTCTTTTTAACTGGAACATCAAAAAGTGTAACACTATACCAAAATTGTGAGCAAAGTCAGTTATTTTTAGAATAATGCGGTAACATAAACTAGCATTTTCTGGGGGAAAAGGAAAATTGTCTCTGGGTTAGAATGACCGGAACACAACCTGAGGGTTAAATTACTCTTTGTTTTATGCAACCAGGTCAACTTTTACTGCACCCCTACAGGTAACAGTAAAAGTGAGCAGCAGAGGACCGAGCGAGCATGTCGTGGTTCAGCTGGAACGAGCCGTACAATCGGAGCCCGCGGCGTGAGCCGTCTGAAGTAGTTGTGGACACCCTGATGCTGGAACTGAGCTGGCAGATGAAGGAGGCCGAGAGGCTGCAGCGGGAGCGAGACAATGAATACCGCAGGCTGAAGAGCGGCGTGGACTACAGCTGGCTCATGAGCGCCCCACGCACCTCATACGACATCAGCCAAGGGGAGAGACTGGGCCTGGGTGACCTGTGTAGCAAAGTACCACCAGCATACTGCGGACCTGCAATTCAAAGGTGAGACAGATGGGTTAAACGCTCCATATTACACCTTTTGTTTTCAACATGAGGGTGTTCGTCACAGCAGGTTCAGGGGAGGTTGATCTGGGTAATTAATAGTTTACTAAGCCGTCTTTGTGATGTCTCTACTAGGCGGTGCACAAAGACTGCTATGCTTTTTTTCTATAGGTGAGCTAAGTAGCTCTAACCTGCTGAAGTGATCATTGTAAATCACACACAGGCCTCATGGATTACACACCTGACAGATTCAGATAAGCCCCAACTGACGCTGTTCTTTTCTGTTCGGGTGGCAACAGCTTGGCAACCATTTTTTTGTTTAGCCCCCCTCACTTATAAACAACACCCATGGACTAAAGGGATAGTTCACCCAAAGCTGAAAATGCTGTCATCATTTCCTTTGTCGCTCCAAACCTTTCTGACTTTCTTTCTTCTGTGGAACATAAGATTTTTTGTTCATTTTTTTGTTTCTTTTTTTCATACAATAGAAGTCCATTGTAACCAAAGTGGTTCAGTTACCAACATTCTTCAAAATATATTTGTTTTCTGCGGAGGAAGAAAAGTCATACAGGTTTGGAACGACAAACCCTTCAAAGCTCCATAAGGTAACAAAATATGCTTTAATTTATTCTTCTGTAATTGTTACTCTAATATCAGGAGAATTTTATATTCTTGCGACAGGTAGGTTAGATATACTATAGATCCGGGTCACTAAAGACCCGACTGTAATAATGATTGGTGAAACATTAAAGGGTTAAAGACAAAAAGCATTGCGAAAGCACCATCTGAATTGTGCGCCACATTCCAAATCTTATCTACACAGTTAATGAACCAAACTGAATCAACACTGAACTGATTTTATCTGAATAATGACTTTATTATTGTCTTTTCAGAGCTGCTTTACAGCAGAATTTATATATTTTTGCATCATTGATTCATTATATCATGTTTATCACTGTAAAGCCCCGTTCACACTACACGCGACTTTGTCGCCGCAAGTCGCCAGTCGCTGGCGATGAGGTCGCTAGTGGGCGTTCCCACTACTGGTTGTATGACATCCAAAAGACAGCGAATCAGCTTTCTTGCTGCTAAAAAACACAATTTCTGGAAGGAAAATACTAAATATGAATAAACTCCGTACATGAAAATGTCTGTAGTAAAGCATGAAGATGAACGAGACACAGAAGTCGATTTTTCTCGTTGCGGCCGTTTATCTACGGCATAAGCGCAAACGCCGGTCTATCTGGGTTTACGAAACCATTCGGGCTGAGGAGAAGGATCACGTGCACTCCGCTCCTATTGGTTGTCGCTCGCGAAAATCGCTCTTCATTTGCATAAAGTTAAAAATTTCTCAACTTTGTCGCGTCGCCAGACACGCCCCATCTAGTCGCCAACGGTCGTTGTCGCGCGTGTCGCCGGAAGTCGACTGTTCCTCTCAGAAAGTTATTGTATGGCTTTAAAAGGTTTGGACTACTTTCATGGTACATTTTTGTGTGTACACTCTTAAAAATAAAGGTTCCAAATTAGGGGTCATAGAAGAACCATTTTGGTTCCCAAAAAACCTTTTAATGAATCGTTCTAAAAATAATTTTTTTTGAACATATTAATAATCTAAAGAACCTTTTTCCACTATAAATAAACTTTTGTGTTACAAAATGGTTATGGAGTCAATGATGCAGATAAAGAACCTTTACATTACATTTAACAGAATGATTATTTATCTTACACAAACCTTTCTCAAAGTTAATAAAAATTTGACTTTTGGATGTTTGAACTAACACTAGTTCAATGGAATGAGCGGCCAAATCATCTAAAAAAATGGTTCTTTTTAGAACGATTCACTAAAAGGTTTTTTGGGAACCAAAATGGTTCTTCTATGACCCCTATTTTGGAACCTTTATTTTTAAGAATGTATTTTTTGGAGTTTGACAGCCTGTGATCACTGAACTGAAGATGTAGTGTAGTGTACAAATAACTGCAGTCAGCATTGGAGGAACGTAAGGTGGAGTAAATATTGACAGAATTTTCAGTTTCAAGCAAACTGTCCTTTAAATCCTTTCAGTTATTCCTTCAACTTTGTCAGAATACTTTTTTGGAAGAAAAGTAGAAGGATGATTTAGTCCTTCCATGAGGACCTGTGAAAAGTGAGAGTTTTTTCGAGGACTGTAATGATTAATGAAAGAATGAGAAGAAACACTGATTCATTGATTTAGTTGTAAAGAAGAACCTTGCTTGGAAACCTATTTTAAGACTCCCTAAGAACAAATTAGTCTGTGGAGCAGGAGAGCGCAGGTCTTGAGAGGCGGTGTTTACTCTGAGTCAAGGGCTTATGTTCTGCTCCCATAGGGACCACAGGTGACAATTAACATGGAGAAGATAGGCTGATGTTTTGTTCTGTGTAATATGGCCAGTGGACACACACACACACACACACACACACACACACACACACACACACACACACACACACACACACACACACATATGGAAGCTCTTTAATTGTGACTTTATACCTCACACTTGTGACTTTACCTTATCTTGCATTTTGAGTGCCTCATAATGTCCCTTTATTTATTACAATTGTGACTTTATATTGCCAGTATACTGTATATCCTATATATATATATAAAGTACACTGAAAACTAAAAAAGACTTTTGCTTAAACATTGGGGAAAGATACTCTTGTTTCATGTAGTGGTGTAAAAGAAAATGCAATTCACCCAGAAATACGTCCTCACCATTTATTCATATTTTACCCTCATACCATCCAAGATGTATACGACTTTCCTTCTTCAGATTAACACAAATGAAGGTTTTTAGAAAAATAAAAAAATACATCTCTGGGAATATATAATGCAAGCTCATGTGTTCCTAAGAGTTGGAGCATCATACAGCATATACTGCAATAACTGCAGTAATCCATACGACCCCAGTGGATGGATCAATGTCTTTTAGTGAAATGATAGGTGTTTGTAAGAAAAATTACAATATTTTAAACTTTTTAAACTGTAGACTATCGCTTCACACCAACTGTAATAAGTTGTTATTCAAATAAAGGTTTCTGAGTCAGTGATATTAGATTGTGTATGTATTTTTATTGTACTTACCCTGTAACTACATGAAACAAGAGGGTAACAAGCACCACTTTAATTTACGGCCCGTAATGTCACACTTACCCTGTAACTACATGGAACAAAAGTATATTTTCCCAGTGTTTTTAAAAAAATTGCAATAGTTTTAGCTTTACTTGCCTTGAAACATGTAAGCCCAAACTTAAACATCTGCACTTTTGCTATGTATCCTGTAATTTTTTAAAAGCCTACAGTATGTATTGGTACACAACAAAAAGATACAAAGTGTATCTTCTTGCTAAATTGCTCCCAAATGTGATTTTTTGTATCATAATAGTAGAATAATTACAGCATAGTTCTACAGTTTTTTTTTTTATTCTCCTGGTTGTTACCCCTTTATTCCCCAAACTTTACATGTTGTTCACTTATACTTACATGCAAGTACTTTATAGGTACACTATAATTACAGAAAGTTACGCTGTAAATTCGTCTTAATTACGCAGCACTTTCCGGGCTGTAATCTAAAGCGTTACCCAACTTTATATCTATCAATGCTTGCAATTTCATGCTAATTTTTTGAGACAGGAATTTGGTGTTCCCTTTCGTTGTCACTCCGAGTTACGTCGGATGACGACGAATGGGGTTTCGCTTAGAAAGCCTATCAGCTTCGAGTATTACAAAACGAGCCAATGGCAAAGAAATGCCATGGGTCTGCGGAATTTGCATGACGTAACTCCGCCCCACCTCGTGGGTATAAAAGGAGGACGCTGGCAACATGCAGTTATGTTTTCGCTTCGGAGCCAAGAGCATCTCTTCACTCCACAAGCCATCTCTGAGAATTGTCAGCTTTTACAAACGAGTTCCTCTGGTGTTGGTGTTTGTGGGCGATTCCAGCGAGCGCGCGCTTCCTGCTGATCTGTGCAGTGATTTTGCCAGAGAGTGCGTGTCTCCCCGGCCGCCTCGACATCAGAGTGTTTCTCTCTCACAAAAAGAGCTTGCACGCGGCACGTCTTTTTAAAGATGCCTCGCCCGTGCACTTCTGGTTGCGGCAGATATGTGTCTGACTCTGATGGGCACGAGCGCTGCCTAGTGTGTTTGGGCATGGATCACGCTAGAGCAGCGCTCGTGGATGAGTCATGTTCTCTCTGTGGGAACATGACCATCGCGTCACTAAGGTCGAGACTCAGTGAACTCGCAAGAGTGAGAGTCCCCTCATACACACCCCGATCTAATGCTCCCCCGAGGAGTGCTACTTCGGCTGGTGGCCAGGGTGACCTGAGGGTAACGGTCTGGAACCAGGCGCCGACTATGTGTCCGCGACCCCAGCCCCCCTCTTCAGTGACGGTGCCCGCTAGTGAGCCTCCGATTCCCGCGGGTCTACCTTCGGGTGCCCCGCGGGTTTCGGTTGAAGCTACAGAGGAAGATGCCATGTCTGTAGCAGCATCACAAGGTGGGCTTGATTCTTCCGGAAGTGAAGATTCAGCGAAGCTGCCACCTTCCGGTGTGCATACGGCTGTGCCTGAATCGGATCCGGAAATGACGGCCATGCTTTCCCGGGCAGCCGCGAGCATTGGTTTAGAGTGGAGGCCTCCACCCTGTCCCGAGCGCTCGCGGCTGGACGATTGGTTTTTGGGTAAGGCTGCCGACCCCCGTGGTCCACGGCAAACCCCAATACCATTCTTCCCGGATGTGCATGATGAGATCTCGAAGTCCTGGAAGACCCCCCTGTCTTCCCGGGACCGCTCGCTGATCCCATCCGCCTTTCCTCCCCTCGATGAGGCGGCCGCCCGTGGGTACACTGGGCTTCCCCCGGTTGAACGCTCTGTTGCGATGCAACTGTGTCCTCAGAGTGCTTCTTCTCGGGGCGAGCCTAAGCATCCATCCAAGGCCTGTAGATTTTCGTCGTCTATGGCGGCGAAGTCTTACAGAGCGGCGGGACAGGCGGCTACCTCTCTGCATGCTATGGCCACTCTGCAGGTCTACCAGGCCCAGATGCTCAGAAACATGCACGAGGGCAGGACAGACCCAGGGCTCTTCAATGAGCTGCGTGCCGCAACCGACCTCGCTCTCTGGGCGACGAAGGTAGCCGCGCGCTCCCTGGGTTTGGTGATGTCCACCGCGGTGGTCCAGGAGAGACACCTGTGGCTGAACCTGGCTGACATGCGGGATTCCGAGCGGACTCGTCTGCTCGATGCGCCCCTGTCCCAGGCCGGCCTCTTCGGCGGCGCAGTTGAGGACTTTGCCCAACAGTTCTCAACTGCACAGAAACAGACTGAGGCCATCAAACATATTCTGCCCCGCCGACCCGCTGCTGCCTCGTCGTCGGTCGGGCAGACGCCTCAGCCTATTTCCCGCTGAGGGCGCCCTCCTAAAGCTCCCGCCCCTCCCGCTACGCCAAAGCAGCAGCCTTCACCCAGGCCGACGCGCGGAGGAAGCCGCAGGAAGGCGCCCCAGCCCTCTCCAGCCCCGCCCCCCGCCAAGCGCCGGGCCAAGCGGCGCTCCTGAGACGGGCTGCTCAGGGATGACGTTTGTTTCGCAGGAGATGGTAGCAGGGCCACTCCTTCCCCCGGTGGAGGGCCGGGGGAGAATCTTTTGTTCTCCACTCCCCGCTGCTCACCCACGGGTGGGCAGCACCCTAATGTGGTTAAAGACAGAAACAAACCTCTCACCCCTGAGCACACAGAGTTCTCGGACGACCCAGAGCGCCGCCCACCAGCCGTGCTCTCCTCGTCCCCCTCTGTCCCAGAGTCGGTTGACACGGCGTGCCGCCCACGGGCCGTTTCGTCCCTGTCCCACTCTGTCGCCAGACCCCTGGCAGAGCAGGCCCCCGTGGAACGCTGGTCCTTCCCTGGCCTCCTCTGTCAGGGCGCGGAGCTTAACTGCGCCCCCACACCGGATCGCTATGCCGTCCACGTCCGGGCCAGTTACTCCGCTTCGCTGCCCCTCCGGGGGGACGCCGGTGGTCCGCATGACCCCGCTGGTACAGTTCCTAGAAGCCTGGCTAGAGCTTCCCCAACTGTCCCGCTGGGTCGCCCGCACCGTCCGGTTCGGCTATGCGATTCAGTTCGCACGGTCTCCTCCCCGATACAGGGGAGTCCGCTCCACTTTGGTCGGTGGCAACGCCCCGATCATGCGAGCAGAGATTGCCACTCTGCTGGCGAAGGGTGCAATCAAGACTGTCCCTCCAGCCGAGATGAGGTCCGGCTTCTACAGCCCTTACTTCATTGTCCCCAAGAAAACCGGTGGGTTACGACCAATCCTGGACCTGCAAGTATTGAATCGCTCCCTTTACAGGATGCCGTTCAAAATACTCACCGCCAAACGCATTTTCGAGTGTGTGCGGCCCCAGGATTGGTTTGCAGCGATCGACCTGAAGGACGCCTACTTTCATGTCTCTATTCTCCCTCGTCACAGACCGTTCCTCCGGTTTGCTTTCGAGGGACAGGCATATCAGTACGCGGTTCTCCCGTTCGGGCTAGCCCTGTCCCCTCGCGTCTTCACGAAGGTCGTCGAGGCAGCCCTTGTTCCCCTTCGGGTTCACGGGGTTCGCATCCTGAACTATTTCGACGACTGGCTGATTATAGCTCACTCTCGAGACCAGGTTTGCGAACACAGGGACCTTGTGCTCCGGCACTTAGCCCGTCTGGGCCTTCGGGTCAACTGGGAGAAGAGCAAACTTTGCCCCGTGCAGAGGATCTCTTTTCTCGGTATGGACATCGACTCGGTCGTCATGTCCGCGCAGCTTACGAGCGAGCGCGCGCAGTCACTGCTGACTTGTCTGAGACAAATACAGGGCAAGAAAGCGGTTCCACTGAAACATTTTCAGAGGCTCCTGGGGCATATGGCATCTGCAGCCGCGGTCACGCCGCTCGGATTGCTTCATATGAGACCGCTTCAGCTTTGGCTTCGCGACCGAGTCCCTAGGTGGGCATGGCAACAAGGCAAGCTCCGAGTTCCAGTGACTTCGAGCTGCCGTCAGACCTTCACCCCGTGGTTGAACCTCAGTTTTCTCAGGGCTGGTGTCCCCCTGGAACGAGCGTCGAGGCATGTTGTTGTCTCAACAGATGCCTCCACCACGGGCTGGGGCGCCATGTGCAATGGTCATGCTGCCGCGGGCTCCTGGACAGGACCCCAGCGCCTATGGCATGTGAATTGCCTCGAGTTGCTGGCAGTACGCCTTGCTCTGCACCGCTTCCGAGCGCTGCTCATGGGTCAACACGTACTAGTCCGATCAGACAATACCGCCACAGTAGCGTACATCAACCATCAAGGTGGTCTACGCTCCCGCCGTATGTCACAACTCGCTCGCCACCTCCTCCTATGGAGTCAGAAGCATCTGAGGTCCCTTCGTGCTATTTACATTCCCGGAGCCCTGAACCGCGCTGCCGACCAGCTGTCACGGCTTCAGCCCCTCCCTGGAGAATGGCGACTCCATCCTCAGTCGGTCCAGCTGATTTGGGACCAGTTTGGCGACGCACAGATAGATCTGTTTGCCTCCCGCGACTCATCCCATTGCGCCCAGTTTTATTCTCTGACCGAGGGCACGCTCGGGACGGATGCACTGGCGCACAGCTGGCCGCGGGGCCGCAAGTATGCGTTTCCCCCAGTGAGCCTTCTTGCGCAGCTCCTGGTCAGGGAGGACGAGGAGCAAGTCCTTCTGGTTGCGCCGTACTGGCCCACCCGGACTTGGTTCTCCGAACTAGTGCTCCTCGCGACAGCACCTCCTTGGCCAATTCCTCTGAGGAAGGACCTCCTTTCTCAGGGACGGGGCACTCTATGGCACCCTCGTCCCGATCTCTGGAACCTCCACGTGTGGCTCCTCGACGGGACGAGACAGGTTTGAGTACCCTACCACCTGCGGTGGTGGCTACCATCACTTCCGCTAGAGCGTCGTCCACGAGACATGCCTACGCGTTGAAGTGGAACCTATTCGTCAATTGGTGCTCTTCTCGCCGAGAAGATTCCCGGAGTTGTTCGATCAGTTTCGTGCTTTCCTTCCTTCAAGATGGGTTGGAGCGAAGGCTGTCTCCCTCCACCCTCAAAGTTTATATTGCCGCTATTGCCGCTCACCACGACTTAGTGGAAGGTAAGTCCATAGGGAAGAACGACCTGATCGTCAGGTTCCTGAGGGGGGCGAGGAGACTGAATCCTCCTCGCTCTCCTCTCGTTCCCTCTTGGGACCTCTCAGTGGTCTTAAGTGCCCTGCGGAGTGCTCCCTTTGAGCCTTTGCAATCAGTGGAGCTTAAGTTCCTGTCAATGAAGACAGCGCTCCTGATTGCATTGGCTTCTCTCAAGAGGGTCGGGGACCTGCACGCATTCTCCGTTGACGAAGCGTGCCTAGAGTTCGGGCCGGCCGGTTCTCACGTGATCCTGAGACCCCGGCCTGGATATGTGCCCAAGGTTCCTACCACTCCCTTCCGGGACCAGGTGGTGAACCTGCAAGCGCTGCCCTCGGAGGAGACAGACCCAGCCTTGGCACTGCTCTGTCCAGTACGCGCTCTCCGCGCTTATGTAGACAGGACGCAGTGTTTCAGGACCTCAGACCAGCTCTTTGTCTGTTATGGTGGGAAGCTGAAGGGAAAGGCTCTCTCAAAGCAGAGGTTGTCTCACTGGATTGTGGACACCATTGCTTTGGCTTACCAGCAGCAAGGCCGACCGTGCCCCCTTGGTGTGACCGCCCACTCCATCCGGAGTGTGGCATCCTCCTGGGCGCTGGCGCATGGCGCCTCGCTAGCAGACATCTGCAGAGCTGCAGGCTGGGCGACACCTAACACATTCGCCAGATTCTACAATCTCCGAGTGGAGCCTGTGTCCTCTCGTGTTCTCGCTTCAAACAGCTAGTTCCGGACCCGCTCAGGTGTCTTCGCTTGTTCGCCATTCCACTCCGCGGACTGGATACGTGCGATATTCTGCTCAGGTGAGCTTCTCCGAAAGCCCTGAGTTCCTCCAGCACCCCTGATGCTAGCGCCAGTGTCTATTGCCTGGGCGTCGGCTAGGTGCCTCCGTGTGCATGGTCCCTCCCATGAGCTACCCCCACACGTGTATTTCCACTGTAAGCCTCTTTGAGCATGTGTCTTTCCCTCGGCAAGCCACCTTGCCACCCCTGAGGTTGAAATATTCCACCTGCGGCTGGACACCTCAGAGTTTCCCCATATGTTACTATCAGGTCATATGTGTATTTTCAAATGCCCCCCCCCCCCACTGGGTTGGTGATAATTGCATATTTCCCCTTAAAAGCTTGGGATATGCTTCCCAGTGTACCTTGGTATTCCTGTGTTAAAATAGGAGTCCTTCTAATATCTCGAGGGCTCAGATTTTTCGCAGGGCGCTGGAAGACAGCTGTGAAGGTGGCGTGATTTGACTGGTAACCCCATTCGTCGCCATCCGACGTAACTCGGAGTGACAACGAAAGGGAACGTCTCGGTTACGTATGTAACCCTCGTTCCCTGAGTAGGGAACGGAGACGTTACGTCTTCCTGCCACTTCCGCTGTTTCGCGGGGATCGCCCGAGTTCAGTCTTGGCTCCTCAGCGAGAAAACATAACTGCATGTTGCCAGCGTCCTCCTTTTATACCCACGAGGTGGGGCGGAGTTACGTCATGCAAATTCCGCAGACCCATGGCATTTCTTTGCCATTGGCTCGTTTTGTAATACTCGAAGCTGATAGGCTTTCTAAGCGAAACCCCATTCGTCGTCATCCGACGTAACGTCTCCGTTCCCTACTCAGGGAACGAGGGTTATATACGTAACCGAGACGTTTTCATGAGCTGTATGCCAAAATCATCAGTATTAAAACAATAAAAGACCTGAAATATTTCAGTCGGTGTGCAATGAATCTAAAATATATGAAAGTTACATTTTTATCATTACATTATGGAAAATAATGAACTTTATCACAATATGCTAATTATTTTTAGAAGGACCTGTATATTGCAATTGTGAGAATTTTCAAACTGTGCCTTTAAATCTCACAATTGTTGCTTTGATTCTTGCTTTGATTTATACTTCATATCTCGAAATTGCAACATTATAGCTTCCAATTGCAACTTTATTCCTCACATTGTCACTTTATATATAAGCAGTTGCAACTTTGTTTTTCGTAATAGTCACGTTACGACATATAAAGTCATTATCTCACAATTACCTATTTATGTTTTACTCTGAGGCACAAACAGTATCTCATAGGATCCTTGTGGAGACGTTAGTCGTTTTGTTTGGCATGTTTCTTCGAAATCTTGGCGTATTCGCTCACGAGAAAGCAGCGCATAAGCAACAATATTTCCTTCAGCACAGGTTGCAAAGCATATATTTTAGAAAGAGATGTTTAACATCTTAATTACAACAAATGCACTTGGTTGGACTGAGCAGGATGGTTAGTACTACACATCATGAAATAAAAGTTTTCAATGACATGAAGCTCCTTGGACAAAAGTGGACAAATGATAAAACCTTCCTCTCTTCAAAGGTTTCGGCAGGTGCTGACGGAGAATGATCCCGAGGTGCAAGAGGTTTCCGGACTCTTCCGTTCTGTGCTTGTGGAAACACTTGAGCGCGTTCATGAGGAGCAGGAGGCTCAGCGACTGACCCACCAGTGGAACAGACGCTCCATTAGCCTGTCGCTGATGAACTTCAAGTCTCGCGTGCGGATCAACCCTTTTGGCAGCACCTTGGGACTGAAATCGAGCAGTTACGGCTCAGAGGAAGATGGCATGGACGTTAAGACTGTGTGTGAGGATGTTGAGAAGGGCCTTAACCTGACAGCGGAGAAAGCGCAGCGCGTGTGGAGCATGCCAGAGATCCGGCACAAGGGAATCAATGGTAAAGCTTGAGTGTCTGTGAGTGGGATTCAGCGGGATCCGGTCCAAGCCAACGACTGGCTGATATTCCCAGCATCACCTTCACTTTCAGTGTGTTTATATTCCGAGGTCTAAGCATTGAGGCTAGAGGCATGTTCATGTTGGGAAATAAAACTGAAGTCTTATTAGCAAAGCATCACAAATCAATAAATCTTACAAAGATTACAGATCATAAACCCAGACTGTTTATTTTTTAATTTGTGCAGTAAATTCCTAAAATAGAAAAAGAGAGATATTTACCTGATCACTCACCATAAGATTAAATGTTATTCTGAAATGATAATTTTCCCTTGAAAAAAGTTTTTATATGACCTTTCTGTTTTAAAATTATTATTATTTTGGTTAGGTCTACTTTTTAGCTTTTTAGTAACATCTTTTTTCTTGTTGTCTTATCTTGTCAATGTATGTGCAATTGAGTAAGTAATGAGGTGCTTGCAAGACATTTAAATTTGAGTCACAGTACAATCAGTGTAACTGTAGAATTTAGGTAGCCTGGGAAAACCCAGACAACTTCCGGCAAATTTAGATTTGCTCTGAAAGTTAGTCTGGCAAAGAGCTCATTCAAACCCATTTCCAATCCGTCAAAATCGAGGCACCAATCAGAAACGTTGGGGCGGGCTTTACGCGATGACGACAGCGCTGGGATTTTGAAGCAGATTATTTTGTAGTTTACATTACAAAGATGGATGCCGCCGTCGAACATCACTCGTTCGAATCAGCTATCACGTCTGTTTTAAGCGATTTGAACGTTTCCTTTTTGTTAAAAACCGAGCAAAGAACAACACTCGGAGATGTTTCTCCGCCGCTCTGCATACGTCATCTCCTTCATCGCTCTGATTGGTTTTAGGTCCATCCGCCACGTCCGTCGGTGACGCCCCTCTGGAAATGATTTGTCTATGACGCTTTGCCAGACCATAACTCAGTTACAACCGAGAATGGTCTGGTTTTAACCAGGCTAGAATTTAGGATGTTGCACTATAAAACCAATACTTTTTCATTTTATTGTGCTGAAATAAAAATGTATGCTTATGAGCAAATGCCTCTATTGTATTGTATTGTATACTTTTTTGGTTATTGTAAAAGACAATTATAGCTTTCACGTTCTCTCTAAAGAGTAAAGACCAACCTTTCCTTGCTCAAAGTTAGGAGGCCATGCTGATGTACTTCTAAAAGTGTAAAAATGTCATGTTTATATATAGCCTATATGTTTATTTAAAATGGACAGGCTTTCTCTTCTGACCAAAAAAACAACATAAAAAACAAGACACATAGGCATATCCAAATGTTGCCAAATAAAATGCTCTCTCTTTGACTAACAATAACAAGACATTTGATTATATATATTTTTTAAAAGGGACTTCTGAATTGTCCCACCCCAATGCCTGTTTCAATAGCAAATATATTAGCAATTACACAGTAGGCTGAAGAACATTTTACGGAATTTCATGAGGTTTTAAAATGCATTGTTATGGGAGCTGTCAAGTAGAGGAACTTGTAACATTTTATTTTGATGCTCCCCCAAAAAGCATTCTACCCTATATACTCTGAGTCTGTAGACATGTAGGTGCAACGCTATAATCAACAGAATGTCTAAAGGGAACCATCAAAATAACTGTGTAACTGCAGAGCTGAATTCCAAACTTTCTCAAATATCTTCAGGAATGTGGGCTATGCCCCAAACATGACAATAGTGAGAAAATGCAAAGCATTATAAACTAAATACCTATACTATAAATTATGAATATTACAATATAGCTAAAGTCTGGAGAAATAATGAGCTGGTCTGTCAACAAAGAAATGTGTGTAACAGAGTGCTGGGATGCTGATTAATGTGTATTAATTCATGCAGCAACAAAGCCTGTGGGAAATACATGTATCTTCAAACACTTCCCAGCTATAAAAGGTAACACTTTATTTTACAGTGTCCTTGTTACATATACTTACCACAGTAAATTATATATAATCACATGCAACTAACCCTCATCCAAATCCTAATCCCACCCTAGCCCTATAGTAAATACATGTAGTTGCTTAATATTACTTAATACTTAAATATATAATTACACTGTAACAATGACACCTTAAAATTAAGTGCAACCCAATAATACTACTGGAAACTATGCCAATCTAACTAATGCTAATGATGTATGTGGCATCAAAACCTTTTTGAGAGACTAAAAAATAAAGGACACAATTTATTTAACAATAACCTATTGTCATGAGAACGATCAGCACATGATTCACAATGGCAGATCAGAAACTGATCTCAACTAACTGTTAGTGGGGCCTTTGCATTCAGCGGCTCACCACAGCAAATGCACAGATTATCAGGGGAGAACAAGGGAAACACCATTGGAACAACACCACTACAATGATGTTTCAAATTTAAATTGTAAAAAAAAAAAAAAAAAAAAGTAATATACAACCTTAATTTCCCTGGTGAATCAGGCCAAACTGTTCATATATCAATCACATAACATATTTCTGCATCTCTCAGAACATTTCCTTACTGATTCAATTATTATTTAGTTGAGCTTTGCATTTAAAAATGAGAATACAAGAATACTTTTTTTTTTATACAATTTCAGTAACATGTAACAATGTCACACCCAAGCTACAGTTCTCATGGGGTACAGTTTATCAGACACATAACATAAGTACTGCAGGACACAGCCTGGAATTAAAAAAGGACAATTATCTACATGAAGAATTTATGGAAAGGAATTGTCAATGTATAACATCAGGCAACAACATTAATAGTTGAAGATGGTCTTTCCCTGAGTGGTGGTCAGGTGAATAAAAAAAAATAAAAAAAAATAAACCGGTTCTGTAGTTCCGGGTCTGGACTGAATCAGAAGGTGGAGTTCAGGAACTCCAGGAGTTCAGCTCTGTTTTTGTCCCTCTGTTTTAAAGAAAAGAAACAGCTGGATGATAGATCTGTGCACAACCGTTAACTTGGCTAAAGTCCATCTGATTTACATTTTAATCAGAAATGAGAACAAAACCAGATAAAAGAAGCAGAGAAAATAATT
The DNA here is from genome assembly GCA_030578275.1 of Meda fulgida. Classification (NCBI taxonomy): domain Eukaryota; kingdom Metazoa; phylum Chordata; class Actinopteri; order Cypriniformes; family Leuciscidae; genus Meda; species Meda fulgida. Next base: position 25,084,298 of record CM060635.1, on the reverse strand, counting down.
TGCATTTCACTCTTTTAAGAGGACATATTATGCCCTTTTACAAAGTCTTGATTTCCTTTTTAGGGTCTACAAGAATACAGACAAACCAAAAATGATTCAGACACCAGATAGGATTTTTTACTTGTGGATGCAGGACACTATGGTTCATTTATGTAAGTGAGGATGGCAAAATAAAGTAATAAATACATGAATAATATAAAACAAAGACATATTATACCCAAATATTCTTCATACATTGGACTACCAGTAAAAGTTTTAAAAATTTGGGATCAAAAATTATTCAGACACTTTGACCTGACCATGTTTTGCTGAAGTGTTTTTTTCTTTAATTGCTGAAGCAATCTTTGTACACCACAGACTGAACATAATTAAGCATGGCTTGGTAATTGGTTGACCTAAATTGGTATTATCTATTTGTGTACTTACACTTAACAGCTGACAGCCAACAGCTATTCAATCAAATTAATTTGTGAGAGTCTAACAGGGTGGCCAAAACCAGTGAAACTGATTTGCTAACTCTAATTTCTTGTAATGTTTTTTTTTTTTTATTATTATTACCATTTTCTAAACTATAGTGAATAAACTGTGATAATGTGAGAAATGTTGAAGGCGTCTGAATAAATGTTGTTTTTTCATGGTTGTAAAAACATTTTTCACATTATTATCTTCCCAGTCTGTCAGTAGCGCTCCGTTTAGTTCTCGTCTCTATGAAGCCCCTCCTTCCGAAAAGCACAATGTGCTCTGATTGGTCGGCCTCCTTGAGCGTGTTTGGGAAATGTCACACCCCTTACCATAACCTTGAGTTTCAACACACAACTGACGCAAGTCAACCAGGCCTCGTCCCATTGTTCCCGTATGTCTTGGGTGGGAATTATTTATATGAGGAATATTGTGATGTGTATGTTACCTGAAGAAAACTCAAGACTACAATGGAGGCGTTTCAGGGAGTTCAGAAAAAGTGGTAATATTGATCTGCTTTGTAACTTTGCAGACCTTTTTCATTTCAACATTACACTCTATAGAAAGTTGAAAATATAAAAGGGCATAATAGGTCCACCGTTTATTAAATTAATGTTTAATCATGCTTTTCTTTCATGATGTGTAATATGCACAACAAAATAACTCACCTGCTTGTCTTTCTTTGATTTTTTCACTTTCATTTTAATCTTTTTTCCTGATATCATACTGTACTTGCCACTTTTCTTCTTTTCCTTAAGATACTGCGGATGACAGAAATTCTGTTTATCACTTTTTACAAAAAATACAGAAAAAAAACACATTGCTAAAATATGATACCCAAAACGAGGTTTCGAGTCGAGCACCTTTGAAATCTGAACAGGTCCAGAGCTGTCGTCCTGCTCTTTGTGTGCCTTTTCCTTCTTTCGCTTGCGTATCTTCTCTTTTCTTCCTTTCTAAAATAATATATACATATATATATTAAAAAAAAAAAAACTTGACAGTCCCTGGTCACAAACTGACATTATATGTCGAGCTGCATAAAGATTACATTAAAATGCTTGCTTTTGTGTTCCACAGAAAAAAAGAAAAAAAAAAACAGTATACAGGTTTGAAACAACGAGGATGAATAAATTATAATAAATAATTACAGAATTTTTACTTTCTCGAGAACGGTCCTTTAACACTTGCTCTAGACCGAAGTACACAAATGTACAGATTCAACCATACCTTTTTGCCATGTCTCTCTTTCCCTTTCTTTGAAGATTTGCTTTGCTTTTTGCAAGAATCTGGCAGTAGAAGCACAAAACACATTGACATTTCTTGCATCTCATCTGCTACATCACAAATCTTTATTTGACCAATTTAAATGGTTTCCTCTTTCCTGTTAATGAAGTATGTGTAGTTTTACACCGAAACAATTTCTCTTTAAGGACTATACACTTGGAAGTGAATAAAGACATTTATATATTGCTTTTTTTAATGAGTAAATGATTTAATATAACATTTTGAAAGTAACTTACCTGAGTTACTGGAGCTGGAGTTACTATGTGACGATGAACTGCTGGAAGAAGAGCGTGAAGAAGAGGATGATGACGAGGAGGAGGAAGATGAAGAACTGGAAGATGATGATGAGGACGACCTGCTTCGGCTCCTTGCCCGCTTCCGGTTTTCTCTTCCTGTTAATACATTTAAAACACTGTAAGCAAAAAAGATTCCTGCATGTTCGGCTAGTCAGGGTCAGTGATCCTGTTCTCCACATTTCCTTTCCTTTCAGAACTAGAGTTCTAGAGAAACTCACCTCTGCTTTGAGAACTACTTGACTCACTTCTCTCCCTGCGGTCCACTTTGGCAGACTGAAAAGGAACAAATAAAACATGATAATAAAACTGAACATCCAGATCCTTTCACATGTTCATAACATGGACCGTGTATCGCAGGCATGCATGACTAGAATTTACACAAGTTCTACTCGCACAAGAAACTAGTCATTCTACAACCATTTCCTTTACAAACCATTTATACTTCATCTAAATAGAAACAAAAGCTTGTGAACCTAAACCAGAGAATTACAGATTTATCTGAAGATCAACGAGACTGTTGACTTAAATGCAAGCGGTTCAACAGTTTACCATGTTTATGTAAGACTATCCTCAAAATGCGGTCCTTCCGCCCACAACAAAAATCAGAAGAATCAGAGTAATAGCAAAATGTGAATATAATCCGTGCTTAAAATAGACTGCGGAGCATTTAAATGCCTCTTTTTCATGTCTGTGATCAGTGCGTGAGTATCAATAAGATAAACACCAATGCGCGGCCATCTTAATTTACGTCATACAAACTAAATTATCCGGGTAACAGTTACTGCTTTGCAGCGCAGGCGCGTTTCCCACACGAGTATAATTGTCGTTTTACGGTATATTTACAATTAATTTGCCAATAAAGTTTCTCTACATCATTATTCATTCATAAACTTTTTGTTCAGTCCGTTTTTGAAGCGGCACGAAGACGACGTTATCAGGTGATAACTGTTACTTTTCTAAGCGCTGGTGAGCCTGGGCCAATTACAGGGATCGACATACATAGACGCCAGATGGATCGTACGTCACCGGCGCCGCCATATTGGTCCGGGCAACTTGCCGCAACTCTCATTTGTGCACTGAAGTAAAGATCCCTGGCTATTTTGACACCCCAGTGTCTATTTTTATGTTTATATCTATGGTTACTGTCATTATTGATAATTAAATGACAATTTAACAAACAATAATATGTCGGCTATATTTGGCTCTGCAGAATTCCATTTTTTTTGGAGAATATATTAAAACAAGTAGCCTATTTCTAGTTTACAAAACTTTTTTATGAGGCAAAACACATCCTGACATTTAAATGCGATTCTGCTTTCTGGGCCGTCAGGCACATTCCATCTGGATAAAATTTATTTTACTGTCTATGGGATAAAATGTGCCGCTTTTTGGCATAATGGAGGACACATATTGAGGGATCGGTATAGGCTACTGCCCGGGCAACTGCCAGACAAGATATGCTACCAATGTTTACATCTCTTATTGAAACTCTACTACATTTTAATAAACTGTTTATTCTGATAAGATATGTACACTGTGTACATGTAGTGTCTTATTCTTAAGAAAGCATAAAAGTCCATTCAGAATATGTGACAGCAGAAACTCTCCCTAATCTGTTTGTAACTCAATGTGTCAAGCTATTTTTTTTGCTTATAACTAAATTAGCTGTACCCATTGTTTATAGATCAATTACTATTTCATATTATAAATATTTCATATTTTATAATTTTTCTAAATATAATACAATAGAATAAAAGCTACAAAAATAAACACAGGAGGGTATATTTCTTCTGCAATTCATGCCTTTTCCGACAGGGGCCGCCCACGAGTAAATTAAACTAAATTGTTGTCTCCCCCACACTGTCTCTGAAAAATAACCATTTCAATTTGTTCGTTTTTCAGGATTATAGTTTTAAATACTTAATTAAATAATCTTTGAGTAAAGGGTTGTTACTGATCACAATAATAAACAACAATAATTGCAATAGTTGCAAGAAAGCTGAAGGATCTGTCTTTTGGTTTTTAACTAATAGAGTGCTGTAGCATATTTTTGTAGGCCAAGCTGGAAGTTAGCCTCACCCTGGTTAGTCTCAGAGTCAGACGTCATACCTAAGGACCCAGCTACAGAGAAACTGGTAGCCAGGCAACAGACAAGTGACCAATCCTGAGTGGCGACATCCCATGTATTCTAACAGCACGGTTTGGCACAGTTAGCCGGGCCATTTCCAGGCCGAGAACGGTTTGTAACCGTGCCTTGCCTGTTATGCTTATGCTCTTAATATGATGAAGTATTCAAGGAGGCTCTGGGTGCACGCAAAATTCGTTTTATCATGAGGATTTATTAACTCGGCTCGTACATGCAAACATGAGTGCTAACTCTTTACTAGCAAGATACACACTGAACTCTCTAGAGCTCTTTTGCATCATTCTACTGACATGTGACATAGCCAATAAGAACACAGGATAGGATGTCTATGGCATATGATTGGTTCTTAGCAGAATGTAAGAACACTACACCCCCCTTCTTTTGAAATAAAACAATATAAGGAAAAATATTGCATATCACATTAATTTAAAAGAACATTCAGCTTTCAAAAGTCACATGCACGAACTAAAGCACCAATATATTATCCTACTGAAGGATTAGCATACTCTATGTGTTCACACATTAATGGATTGTCACATATAGAGAACACAACTGCATTGAACATTGTGAACAATTTTTTTTATTTTTTTAAAGGGCCGCGATCCGCCTACTACACCCTTGTTCAATCACAGATCCAGAATGACTATGGGCTTTATCTGGCGTCCATATCTGGTTCTGTAAGAATTGGGCAGATCACCAGTGTGGTCAGGTGTGTGTATAATATCATTGTGTGGTGCACTGTTAATTGATGTTTCACACAGCTCAGCACCATCATGCCCTGAGGTTATGTCAGAACTGTCTTGGGGTTCCTTCGTGTCCAGGATGTGGCGTCTGTTTCATCGATATTCCCGTCCATCAGAAGTACGCACGTGATACGATCTCTCAGTCTCGGCTGTTCTGACGATAATGGCTGGTTTCCAGTATCCTTGCTCCCGTACTCTAACTGCCTGTCCTTTCTTGAGCTGAGATAAGGGTCTAGCCGATCTGTCATAATAGCTTTTTAGATTCTGTTGTTTATGCAACCTCTTTGCTCTGACATCCTTCCTGCTGATGACTTTGGGCATGAGCTGCTGGTGGGTATTTGGTAGGGTCGACCGCAAACGGCGACTCATCAACAGCTGGGCTGGGGACTTGAAACCATCAACAGGGCTGTTGCGACACTCCAGGAGACTGAGGTGTGGATAACTTTTGTCAGCTATAGCCTTTTCCAGCAACATCTTTGCAGTTTGCACAGATTTCTCTGCTAGTCCATTACTTTGCGGGCAGTATGGACTTGTGGTGGTATGCTTAAATTCCCACATTCTTGCAAATATTGCAAACTCACCCGAGCTGTACTGGGGGCCGTTGTCTGAGATGACAGCCTCTGGAATGCCATGTCGTGCAAAAGCAGCTTTTAGTTTGTCTATCACAGCAGTTGAGGTTGTGCTGCCGAGCTTGTCCAGCTCAAAACATCTGCTGTAGTAGTCCACTGTCACAAGAAAATCCTCATTTCTCTAGGTGGCCACTACTTGCCATGGCCTATCTGGGACTTTGTGACTGATCATAGGCTCTTTGGTTTTGGAGGGGCAATACGTGAGACAGATTGAGCATTTCCTAACTATGTTCTCTATTTCCTTCCCCATCCCAGGCCAGAACATGATGTCATGGGCCTGCTTGGTCTTCTCGATGCCTAAGTTACTGGCATGTACACGGGACAGCATGTTTGAACGAAGGCTTGTGGGAATGACAATCTTTTCACCTTTGAAGATTATTCCATGCAGGTACGAAAGCTCATCACGGTGATTCCAGAATTCTGACACACTCACGGGACACTTTCTCTTTTCCTCAGGCCATCCTCTTAGTATCACTCATTTCAATGTCTGGAGCTGTGGGTCCTTTGCACTTTGAACTCTATTTCCCTCCAATTTTGAGTCACTGACGGGAAGACTGCTGTACACTGTGTTCACTTGAATATCCATACCTTCACTTAGGCTTGTGTCCTGGTCCGACAGCGACTTTCTGGACAATGTGTCTGCGACAGGGATATCCTTGCCTGGTTGATGCACAATGGTGAAATTGTATTTTTGGAGCTGAAGGATCATCCTCTGTAGCCTTTGGGGAACTGATGCCAGGGGTTTCCGCATTATTGACTCAAGGGGCTTGTGGTCACTTTCAACAATGATTTGACGGCCATAGATATATTGATGGAAGCGCTTGCAGCCAAATAGTATGGCAAAGAGCTCTTTTTCAATTTGAGCGTAATTGGTTTCTCATTCATAGAGCGACTTTGATGCGTACGCTATAGGTCTTCCATCCTGCAGCAGAACTGCCCCGAGCCCATACTTTGAAGCATCAACCTGTAACCTGATCTCCTTTAGAGGATCGAAATAGGCCAAAACTGGGCCTGGTGCGCATGTGAGAAGCCCTTTTATCTTCTCAAAGGCTTTGTCATGCTGGGCTTTCCAAACAAATTCACTTGACTCCTTTAGGAGCCGTCGCAACGGTGCGTTGATATCAGAAAGGCCAGATGCAAATTTGGAGAGGTAATTGATCATACCTAGCACTGTCTCGAGTTCTCCTTTGTCTTTAGGGGGCTCCATATCTGTCACGGTAGCAATTTTGGCATGGTCAGGCTTTACCCCCTCAGCAGTGAGGAGATGTCCAAAATAGCTCACCTCTGTAGCACAGATGAGACTCTTTTCTGGATTGAGCCTGACTCCTCTCTCTCTGGAACGCTGCAACATACCATGGAGATGTTCATCATGTTCAGCTTTGGTATTCCCATAGATGAGAATATCGTCAACAATGGCCATGACCCTATTCAAACCTTCACACGTTTCATCAATTTTCCGCTGGAACTCGTCTTGGGCTGAAATCTTGAAGACTCCTCGGTGAGCTTAATAGCCCAATAACCTGATCCAGCATCTAGGACACTAAAATATCGGGCACCAGCTAACCTGGACGTTATATCTTCGAGAGTAGGTAATGGGTAATGAGGTCACTTGATGGCCTTGTTAAGGTCCCTTGGGTCCAGACAAACCCTACAACTGACCTCTGCGTGGTTTTTCAGCCACAACCATACAGTTAACCCATTCGGTAGGCTCGATGACTTTAATGATGACATCCTGTCTTTCCATGTTCTCAAGCTCCTCTTTAAGACGACTGCGTAGTGCGAGAGGAACACGTCTGGGTGGGTGGACTACTGGAGTTGTGTGCGGATCTAAGTGTATGGTAAACTCACCAGGAAATAGTCAAATTCCTTTGCAGACATCTGCAAACTCCTTCAAGATTGGCACTTCCATCTGTGTTTCTGTAACAGATAGTACTAATTTGATGAGCCCAAAGTCAATGTATCCTTTTAGACCTATGACAGGGGCTGCATTTGTGTTGATTACATAAAAAGTCACAACCATCTCAATGTCTTTGTGCTTGCATTTCAGGTCACATTTGCCTTTCACCGCCAGGCATTCACCACCATAGCCAAACAAGGGGCGAGATGTCGGCTCCAGAGTGCACTGAGTGTTCAGCTTGTCATACTCGTACAGGGAAATGACATTGGCAGATGATCCAGTGTCTAGTTTGAACTTGACTTCAAATTGTCTTGGACCTATTTTTAAATGCACAAAAAGCTTGCTCTGTCTCTGAACTCTGTCTGCCCTGTGTCACCGAGTCAATAAACAGCTCTTCATACTCATCAACTTGGTCTGAGTTTTCTCGGCTTATTGCATGGACAGTTTTCTCACAGCTGGAGCGACAGACTTTTGCAAAATGGTTTAATTTACCACATATTTTGCACAACTTTCCTTTTGCAGGACATTGAGATCGATCAGCGAGAGGTTTGTTTCCACATTAGCCGCATCTTTCATGGTGCACTTGGGTAATATTTCTAGGTTGCAAACTCTTGCTGTATTTCTTTGTGTATTTATCGTTACGCTGCTTTGGAACTGCGCCTTTTGATGTATGGCGGGAGATTGCGTGCACTTCATGTTCACGTGAAGCACTCATGCTGCTTGAAATAGTCTTTACACTTGCCCAACTTCATGAGATCTGGTGACATCAATCGCTTTTTCAAGCATTAACTCGGAACCCACATGCAAAAATTTCTCTCTCATGTGAATGTATCCCAAACACAATGCGATCGCGGATCATTTCGTCACTGTTTGCATAATTACAGTCCTTGAAAAACAAACGCAGGTCTGTCACAAAATGTTCAAAGGGCTCATGGTTTCCTTGGATTTTTTCATGGAATTTATAACGTGTGAATATCACATTCGCTTTGGGCTCGACGTATGCCGTGAAGCAGTCGTAATATGACTTTACGTCATCTGCAGACAGTGACCATGTATTAAAAATATCACGGCCCTTCTCTCCATCCCACAGGAGAAAATAGCTACATTTCTCATCCTCACCCTTTGTCTTCAGTGGTCCGCTAAACATCAGCTCTGCGTGCTGTTGAAACTTGTGCCATGCATCAGGCAGGTTGCTTCCCAGTTCATCGTGGGCATTGGAACTCCAGAGATATCCATCCTTGTTCGATCCGTTTACTCTGACACCATGTTATGCTTTTGCTCTTAATATGATGAAGTATTCAAGGAGGCTCTGGGTGCACGCCAAATTCGTTTTATCATGAGGATTTATTAACTCGGATCGTACATGCAAACAAGAGTGCTAACTCTTTAGCAAGATACACACTGAACTCTCTAGATCTATCCCAGCTAACAATTTATGGTTCCCACAACATTCTGGGAACGTTACTTTTTTGGTAGCGGGAACATTCCCTTAAGGTTTTGTTTAGGTTTTGGTTCCCATGAAAAGTTTTCTTAACGTTCAGGGAACGTTATAATCTTCAGGGAACGTTCCCTAAACGTTAGTTTTTGGTTTGGTTCAAACTAACCTTTAGAGAACCATAAACTAACGTTCACTAACGTTCCCTAAACGTTCTGTGTTAGTGGGGATTTTGCATCATTCTACTGACATGTGACATGGCCAATATCTACACAGGATATGATGTCTATGGCATATGATTGGTTCTTAGCAGAATGTAAGAATACTACAGTGCCGAAACAAGCTCAAGTGGAAACATAACAGGAACCGTTCCTTACCAGTTTAAGAACCGTTCAGCCCTATGTTGGAAAAGTGGCTAAAGATGCCAAGACACCAAACCCCCTCATGGAAGAAGCAATTAAGCCGTCGTTGTTTAAAACTATGGCAATGAGTGCTTATCAGGATAAACTAAACTCTGGATTTTCAAAAGTATGTAAAGTTTGCAGCATAGACTCTTTCAAATACATCCAAGATTTTCAACACTGCCTGTTATTTGTAAGGACATTGACGTTACATTTTCACGGCCCTAAACATGACGCGGAACAGAGCGAACTGATTGCTTTACATGTTAGTCAGAAGGCCTTTGGGTGATCCTTAGCCAATGAAATCTGTTCTGGAGTTCAGACATTCTACCGTCAGTCTGAAGGTCTATATGAGACCCCTGGTTCCCTTGACAAAAACCCATTAGGTTTTGGCCTACAAATATGTCAACTGTATATCTGATTACCATGCATAATATAATTTATGCTTGTTTATATAGATATAACATATCATACCACATCACGTCAACCCAAAAAAAAAAAATTCAGTGCACAAATCTAAAAATATCTTAAAACTTTTTTTACTGAACACAATCTCTGTTATTATACTCACATGATCACACATTAGCAGCCTTCTGCTAATAGTTATAGTAACAAAAATGAATTCAGATAGGCTGATTTTATAAATGACAGTAAAAGTTTAATACATTCACAGAGTTTTCAAATACAATGAATTGATGAGGTTTGGGAATGCATATGAAAACACATACAAACACAAAATTTGAATCAGTAAGTCAGCTTGCAAGGAGTTTTTCCATATCCTCTTTGTCTTAAAAAAAAAGGCATTTGGAAGTCTTACCAAGTGCAAGCAGTAAAAGAGCTTTTATGTAATGCTGTTGTATGAAATTTTTGGATAATCCTGGCAAAAAGATGAAGTTTCAAATAGATATTGTGCAGTGGCCCCAAAATGTATTTGGACACTACATCACACTGCAGACAAATTACACTACAGCTTTTCCACATTTCTCAGCCATTTATGCCATTACATTGAATCAGTTGGTCCCAGTGTCCTTTAGTCCTTTGGACAGTTTCTTCACAACCAAAATTAGTATCCAAAATTGTTGTCTAGTTTATCAGTGTATATCTTGTTGTTTCATATTTTTAAACCTAACAAAAGCTTAGTTATCTTTGTTTATTTTTTATGTTTTATATACAATTTTAAATGGGTCTTGAAATACTTTTTGGGGCCACTGTCTGCCTGAGTTCATATTAAATGATTAGAAATTGTGTGGAAAATATAAAAGTCAACGATATATTTGTTAGTTATTCAGGATACAATAGTTTTAAATACATCTTATGTCATTGCATAAAGGGATGTTACTGATCACAATAATAAGCAACTATAATTGTTGAAAGAAAGTTAAAGGATCTCTCTTTGGATGTGGACTAATTGGCATGATTGTAAAAACATATGATGATAAAAACGGAGTCTGTAGAAAATAAAAAAGCTTATTCAAAGCAAAATATGATAAAAGGCACTTAAGCAAGAAGTCTCACATTGGCTCAGATTTTTGGCATCTTACAGTGAGCAACTAGTCAGTCACTGCTAAGTGCAATTCAGCAAATGACAACAATAACTGACCCACACTTTGAGTTAACTCAGTAACTTTTTGGTAATACACTTTTAACCATCTTTCATTTCATTAGGCTATAGACTGTGTAAAATAAATTGTTGTAACTTAAAAAAGTAAGTGTTCGTGCTGCCTTAAAGTTGTACTAAGTATTTGAGTTGACTAAACTTAACAATTTAAGACAGTATAAACACTTTTTTAAGTTGAAACAACACATTTCTTTACAGTGTATAATGCCTTAGAAGATTTTTGAGACCACTTATCAATTTAATAAAATGAATTGCATGTTTTAAAATTTTAGCTATATATATTTAGAAAAGCAACACTTACAAAAGAATACATGACATATCATCATGCTTATGTTGTTCACTAGTGTCTTTAACAGCTAAAAGCTAAAACTAAAATCTTTAACAGCTGTTAAAGATTTTAGTGGTGTAGATTCGGATGGTTGAAAAGCTCTTGAGGTGCTTATTGGACGGGGTCTCTTGTTTTGTGAAGTTGGTTTGAAGCTGAGCTTTAAGCCTCTGCTTTGTTCGAGGAATAATCACCATGAGTCAAATGCTCTTCGGTTTCTTCCTCTTCCTCTGGTACCTGCATATCAAAAGCATCCACCATTACCAAACTTATAAGCTACAAGACATTTTCAATAATGTTAAAAGATGGTGTGGCCATGTATTACTAAATAGCATTTAGTAGTTTCTCTTTTTTTATTACACGGCTCTATGGAAAACTTCTGATTGGTCAATCGCCCCATCCAGCGGTATGTTGTTCCACTGATAATAACTGGTAAAAAATGATAACACAGGCTCATCTGGGTAACTGTCACTGTCAGCACTTTACGCTTGCTAGGAACATTTTTTTCCTTGTGGAAGTTTTGCGTTTGGTGAGCTAATAAAATATTAAAACTCAAATCAATATTTTATGTACAGATATTTAATGATGTAGTCTGATATCGAGGACTCGCTTTCTCTTGTTTCATACAAACGCAGCTGCTGCCATTTTGTGACGATTGTTTTGTAAACTGTAATTGATTATAAAATAACAAACTGGTACGATTTTAAAACTCTTTAATCTCAAATCAACATCTCTTATCCCCATAATTATTTATGTGGCGAAACGCCATGCAATAAAGCAATTCGTCTGCGTCAAACTCACGCCATAGCTACGCCTTGGCTGTGAGTAGCGCACGTACCCTACGGCGTACCCTCATGTGCAACTCTTCAAAAAATGTAACAACGCGTCAATTCTTCGCGGACGCAAGCGCTGTGATTGGTCTGCTAAAACCCCTCCATCGGGTTTCACATGCTCCCTCTGCATGTGTAATTGCGCGTAAACGTGGACAACGACGCAGAAGTATAAATGAAAACCAACGCGTAGTCTATAGCGTTGAGGCACCGGCGTAGGTCTGACGTAGTAGTATAAATCAGCCATTAGTGGTATGACTGAACCGTGTCCCTTAAGTTTGAACTTGCCGCTTGCTAGCAACTACTTTCTTTGTGGAAGCTTTGCGTTTAAAGAGCTAATAAAATGTTTCAACTCAGATACAATTTTAATGTCTATTTATTTACTTATGTAGCAAGTAGCCGTGTAATAAGCGGGGTAATGTACATGCAGCTTCGCGTCTGGGTCCTCATCACCCTGTAAGGGTTTATTCTGCGGTAACAACCAGCTGGATGTACATTATCCTTTACTTGACATACCTCCCAGAAGATTGAGTCATCAAAGCAGTTTTGGTCAGGTGGTTGTCCCCAAAATGGAATCTTCATAATCAGACCTGGAGGGAGTATGAAAAATAGTTTACTTTGTGTTTTTTTTTTTTATATATATATACAGTTTATACTTTAAGGTGATGTTAAGTGGGTCAGTGACAAAGAAGTGTGTCCAAAAATCAAGTTAAATGCATGTGCCAATTTCTTAAAAACGTATAACCTTTGAATTCATGTTGGTTTCATATGGTTTTGATCGGAATAAAATGAATTAGATCTGAATAAAAATAAATGCATAAATGCAATGTTTTGCCGATTTTATGGTGCTTGTATCAGTACCCACCTGTGATCAACCCACCCACCAAAGCAAACCCTAGAGATGATGCCAAACCCCCTGCCTGAAGAGCTGCTGAAACACTGGGACAAACAAGCACAGAGATATTAAAACCATTTATTGCCATACTGATAATAGCAAAAATCGAAAAACAAAATGTTAAGAGCTGGCAGCTACCCTTCTTTCTTCTTCAGTGCTGACGCCACAATACCGGCAAGACCGCCTAGGATGCCCGGCATGCCGTGGAGGTTATGCACGCCACAGGTGTCTTGAATTCCCAGTTTGGAGGCGAGTATGGGCTGAGGAGAGAGAGAGATGGACACAAAGATGGATTAATATTCAACTGATTTATGGTATAGGGAAAGTCTGGGATGTGAAAGAATATCATACAGTGAGGAACTTAAAGCCAAAGGTGGAGATAATGCCTGCAATGGTTCCGATCAGCATTGCTCCGAATGGCTGGATGTCCATGTCGGCGCAGGTACCCACCGCAACACCTCCAGCCAGTGTGGCGTTCTGAATGTGAACCTGTGTAACAGAATACAACAGGCTAAGTCATAAGGCTTACTAAATGAGAGATCTGGTACAATAACAAGAGACTGGTATGATGACCCACCATGTCAAGTTTCCCTTTCTTCTCCACCAGACTGGACGTAGCGTAGGCAGCGAGAGTACAAGCAGCCAGAGAGAAATATGTGTTGATAACAGCTCTTAGCTGAGCATCACCAGGTTCAGCAATAGCAGAATTAAAGCTGGGCCAGAACATCCACAGGAAGACTGTGCCTACAGACCCAAGAAGAGTGGAATGGTGAATGCACCTATCCAGACACAATGCTTGACGAATTCCATTGTATGATCCCCTTTCTAAGCATATTTAATTGAACATGAATGAAAATGAACCTGTTTAGAGTGTTGTACACCTTGGTGTTGAAAATGTATATGTCTGCACAAAATCTAGTGGACAAAAAAACTAAAATATTGGTGGTGACATTTTGATTTGAACTTACTGTTCTTCTGTAGCTCACAACATAATTTATGTCAAATCAAATAATTAAAGTGCAGGGCAGTCTCCATTTTGTGATTTGGTAAGCATACCAACACTAAAAATGTGCTTATAAAGGTGATCATACACTGGTTAGTCACTCTGATCAGAGAGTGGACTAAGCTAACTGGAAGGTCTACACATACCGATCATTGCAAACAAGTCTGAGTGATAGACTGATCCGTCATTCTCATGGCCGCTGCGAAGACCTGGACGATAAAGAACACGAGCGACAGATAATCCAAAGTAAGCCCCAAAAGCATGGATGGTCATGGAGGCACCAACATCAGAAACCTGTTAAGAAACGAGAATGATTATGAAGAACAGATGAAAAACTTTCAGTAGCCTAAAAGTTCAAGTTTGACTGCAGCTTTAAGGTAAGGTTTATTTAGTAGCGGTGCCATCACTGTTCAATATCACATCATTCACTTCCTTTATTCCCAGGCTCTATATCTTTTCATGACTAAGAGGGTGTTTATGATACCGTGTGTTTTAGTTATTGGAACACTGGGTGTGTTCATCAAGTTTATCCTGTCATCTTTAGGAAGGAGATAGAAAATAGCCCTTTTCCTTCTTCTTTGACCCAGCTTCCTTTTTGTAATAAAATGACTTTGTAGGAACTCAGACAGCATGAACACAGTTCACAACACACTCTGCTAACCATATTAATGAAACTCAACCAAATGAAAAGTAGTACTAAAATTCTGTATAATGTTTAACCTGCACTAAACCCTTGATCTGGTGCAAATCAAGTTAGTGGTCAAATAATAATGAGTTTAGTAATAATAATAATAAACAAATAAGAATGGAAGAGAAGTCCCCCAAAGACACTAAAATGACGAATTAAGTAAATGAACGGATGAGCCTTTACAAACCCCAAGAATTTCCACAACCACATGCTCATTGATGCAGAAGATGGTGATCTCCAACAAGGTCATGATGAGAAGCTGGACAGGACTGGTTTTCCCCAAAACCGCTCCAAACGAGATCAGAACTGTTGCTGTACTGAAGTCAGCATTAATCATTCTGTAGAGAAGGAATTATGGGACAGGTGCAGAGTTTTACTTATAAGCATATGTAGTCAGATATCTATTTTATTTTAGTGTTTTACAGTGATTCAATTTAAAGTTAAATTGAGTTAAATGTAACTGAACATCCAGCATTTAACTATTTTGTTGGATGATAAAATAATGAGCAGCTATATTAAGTCAGTCACCCAAGATCCTACGGTCACCAAAAGGATGAGTTTACCTATCAATGCTGACTCTTATTTTTCCATCATGCAAGTGCCAGATGTTCTGGAGGAGAAGACCCCACTGCAAGCCAAAGGCAGCCAGCAACAGGTTGACGCCCACACTGCTGAAGCCATATCTCTTTAGGAAGGTCATCAAGAAACCAAACCCAATGAAGATCATCACGTGTACATCCTGAAACACTGGAAACATGGAAAACAAATTCATGAGAGAGTGGTTTCTCCACATATAAAGCCTGAAGTTTTTCACAGAATCAGTTGTCACTCCATCAGTTGTTTAAACAGGTCACCAATGAAAAGGTGCACTGCTACATTATAGCAGCGATTTAAAACTTAAATTTCTGTCTGTTCATCACAAAAAGCTATTTTATGACTTAGGAAACGTAGCAAACGGATTATATGAACAAAGTGTATGATATTTTGCTATTTTTGTCCTTACTGGTACTGGTAGAGCTTGACAGTAATGCATGAAGGTTTGTGTTGAAAAGAAAAAAGCACAAAAAAATACATGAGGGCGAGTAAATGACGGAAATGTATTTTCAATCTGACCTGTTTCTTTTAAAGTACAAGAGAAAATGCATAATATATTTAGCAGTAAAGTAATTCTTGATTAATAATTTCACTCCAAGAATCTTTACACAGCAACACAATTCTGCTCAGCATAAAAAGTCTGTTTTAGAGTAAACCTTGCAAATTTGTAACGCTCAAGTTCATCAGCCAAAAACCATGTGGTACAAAGGTCTTGTGTGCTCTTCTATTAGTCTATGAATGACAGGTTAAGAAGGTGCCCTAAGTGACCCTGTTGGCGTGTGTACTTTTATTCACTTCACATGACTCTAATGAACGTTAAAATGTACTTATTCCAAGATTAGTTACATTCAAGCAATCCAGCCTTTTCAGTGCCCTAAGTGGCTGCAACACGACACGCCATAAGATGTTTTCGAAGTGGCTTTCAACGCTTCAAAAAGCGTTGACTGGGCACTGTGCATGCACTAATGTACTGCACATGTAACAAATATGTGACCCTGATTGCAAAGTTTAAAGTACACATGAACAGCACTTTCAGAATCTGAAACTCGATTGGATTGATTTGGATTGACAAAAAGCATAAACACACCCAGAGATTTGCAGTGACAAAGCAACCTGAAATCATTTGTTTTCATGAATGATACTGACCATTGGGAATGGAAACCATGTCAGAAATTGAGTGACACTGATTCACGGATTAATAATTACATTGCTATGATATATATTAAATTGCTGCATTTTGAATTAAAATACTTTCTGGCAATCCAGGGTGTTTCCCTGCTGAGATGTGTATGGATGTAGTTAGTTAATCACAAAAAACGTTACAAGAGAAGCAAGTAATTGCTAAGAGTAAATAGATACACTATAGGCCTATACATTATATGTATAAAAAATAGTATTAATTCACAATACTTAAATGCACATATTGATTGTCTTAGTAACACATAGCACCAACACTGCTGGCATTAGCCCATCTTTCCTGCAGAAAGGAAATGAGCTCCGGAAGCTGTACAGTCAACATCCCTGGACACAGAGATAAGTTATAATCCAGAACACCTGATTCATCAGCAAGGCCCGTTTTCAGGCAACACAATGCAAACCATATCATTGTCCCCCTACTGATAATAATCAGACACATTAACGATTGTCAGGAAGTTTAAACGGGTCTCATTGTCAGTCCCAAGAGAGACAAGTGGAACTGCGAAGCGTGAACCTCCAAGGTGCGGCACCAGACTTTGAATAGACGAACATTACTTCAGGCTTCCTCGGAATTCCTCTGAAACCCTCCACCCATTCAATAATCCACACAAAATCTAAACCTGCCAGTGGACAAACCCAAATAGTCATCAATCATAGTGCTCATGGTCTGACATCTGCTAAGCTCGTCAAGTTAGCCGGTGAACCCTGCAAGTACCAACTAAGCTTATAGAGGTACTTTTATTTGATAGCTGCATATTTTTATTGCTTGCTCTCTTTATAAATGTATTCTCATTTTATAACCTATTCCATGCTGACAGCAGACCGCACAAAGAGCTATAAGATGATACAGTAAAAACAGACTAAACAGGAAAAATTCAGATAAATATGCAATGATTAAAAATCAGCAAAGCTCAGCCTTATCTTGCTATCCAAGCCATCTAAAAACAAACAAACAAGAGAACGTGATCTATAACTGCATAAATTCTATTCTCAATGGTCATTTTTTGAAGTTTCACAGAAAACATCTCAACAAAGGATCCCCCAAAATTTGATAGGATCTAGCTGTTATATCACCACGGCCCTTCCCATCCTTCTTACTTCCAATCCAGTTGTGGTACCACAGTAGTGTTTTTTTTTGTTTTTTACTCTGTATTCAACCAATCGTTTACTTTATTGTCACTAGTCTTTGATGGTTGTTGAGCAATAAAATGCTGTCTTGCTGAACCCCCCCCCCCCCCCCAAAAAAAACTTTAAGTGGACCTCTGACACAGCTGAAACCGAGGTTATCTACCCTTATCAGCTGTTGTGCGACCCAAGTCTTTTCCTCTGATCTTTCTGTTGAAAACATATTTACAGTGATAGAGTTGACTTAAGGACTTTTCGCTGGCTATTTATTGTATTCATGCTTTGGAAGAGCATCTAAGAGGAATACAGATAAACTTGCAGGCTGAGTAAAGGTGCACAATTCCATTTTTCCCAACCATTGGCTCTTACAACAAACACAATCATTTTCCCAGTGAAATTTTTCGTATTTCCCACATGCAACAGATTTGCTGATAAAATCTCAAAGGTCCCATTTTCCCAATGGGTGGAAAGTTTCCTCTCTTCGCGAATGTCCAACGACTTAATTACATTCTGTCAGTGCTAATTTAGAGCGCTGTGACATAACTATATCTGTTTTCTCTGCTGCCAAGATAAAGTGCCCTTTATTTTCTTTTCTTTGAAGCTTTTCTCATTCATTTTTGGAATGCTGTGCATGTAAGTAACAGATGGCCTTAGTTTCCCAGTCTATCAACACATATGCTTTTAATTTTAATAGTTTTTAAAGGTCATCACCTTTATTGGGTGGCAAAGAATTTCAATGCTCTAATACAGGGGTTCTGAACTTTGGCCCTCGAGGTCCACTTCCCTGCAGATTTTTGCCTAATCAAACACACCTCTTGTAAATCAAAGGCAGAACAGTTATTGTTAAGGGTGAATATATTTTGTTGAATCTGGAGATTTTTAATGCACAATTAAACTCTTGTTTCTTGGAGAAGATTGTTGTAAGGATAAAGGGGGCTGGAATAGTCGTGTCTCTGTAAGGTACTGCGGAAACCACAAAGAACAACAAACTACGACTGCAATCAACAAAAAGAAGACTGTTCTTGTCAAGTCCTAGACAAATTCACCAATGACATTAACATTAAAGTTCAATGTACTTTTAACTTTAAGAAAAGTATGCAGGTTACAAATTTTGAAGGGTTTTGAATGGAAACTTTGAGGACACGTGACATTGAGACTAATCTGGCATGTTCATCCTCTCCACACCCTAGAGCTGGTTTCAGTCCAAACCGTGTCCAAGCAAGCAACTATACGAGTGCAATTTGAAGATAAAAAGGAAGTAAGGGTATTTTACAGCCAATGCATGTCATCTCTGCAAATGAGCATAGCATGCAGAGAAAAATAAAGGAATCCAATTGATGTTGGAAACATCTATTAGGAAATGTACAGACAGAAGGAATCATTCCCTTCATAAGGGAACAAATTCTCTATATCAGTGGTCCTCAGAGGGTCACAACCCAAAATAAACAAGCTTATCAACGTTTTTAGGCGAGGAGAGAATGTTTCCTATATCTTTAGTTGTTGACAACTATGTACGTCCAATCAAACTCTACAATATTTTGTTTCTACTTCATCTGCCGTAGTGTAAAATCTATACAAATGCCAGCATGAATATATTCACAAAACATACAAGGAAAAGAAATTAGACCCAGACTATGTTACAGACACAAAATCTGCCGTTTTTTGGTTCAAATTTGTTAGTCATTTCATAGAATATACCGAAATGCCAACATGGACATGACCTTAACATTGAAAACCATTAAAGCTATATGTTTCCAATGTGCAATTATTGGCAGTTGAGAGCATGAAACCATTCAATCTAAATTCAATGCAATTAGATCCAAAACGGTCAGTTTTTCTATCCAGCCTATATGTCTTGTTAATAATTTTATATTAAACTGATAACGTTCATAGTAGCATTAAAAGAATGTAAATGTTTGGTCCTGCAGACATTTTGTTTTATTTGGACATTCAATAATTCTAAAGCTGAACTTTATCAACCTCTCCTCTTTGTCTTTCTCCTGAGAATGCAGGAGCCCATGGCATTGACTCCTCTCCAGAGGGAGTATTTTTAGAGACTTGCGTGCTGAATGAACATTAGTGAAACATTGCCGCCAAAGCGTTCGCAGAAATAAACCCTTCAGTCAGTGACCACTGATGAGTGAGTATAGCGCCATGAAACTCAATAGCAAAGATAGAGACAGCTTAATAGAGGATGAATTAATTTGCAGGAGGGGCAACACCAAATCATCCAACAATGTTTAATTCAACTTTTACTATGCTTTCTGCACCAATCACTACCAACTTCCAACTATATCTTCCATATCTGACCCTCAAAAATGCATTCACTGGAGTAACCTAATTTGTTCTGGTTTCGTCAGTGAAATAACATTCCAATAAAATTTTAGACTTAATTAAAACCAATCAATTTAGATGTCACAACAAGACCTGCTATATGCACACATGCACATTAATCGGACAGATACTTACTGGGATAAAGGGTCATTGGACTGTCTGGATGAGTGTTATTCTTTTCTGCATGATGACCCCCACCATGAGCATCACCGGTGTCATAAACCACAAAGACAGCGTACAGGACAATGGTAATGGCTTCCAGTATCAAGGCCAGAATGGGGAACTTGAGCCTCATGTTGGTGGCGTACGCTGGCATGTTTGAACAACTTCTCTGCCTCTGTTGTTCTTCCTCTTTTGATGATTCTCCCTCTTGTTTCAACCCCTCTCACTCTTCACGGTGTCTGTGGCTTGTGGGGGGAGTGTAGAAAGTGGCATGTGGTTTTGAATTGGCTGCAGGCTTTAGGAAGACCAATGAAAAGAGAGACAATTGAGGTGGGGACAGTCGCCGCCTGTTGCACTGTACTTGAATGGGTTTCCTCAATTAAGGACATTGTTGTTAATGCAAAAAAAAAAAAAAAATAATAAGAGCATATATAGCTTATATGTCTCTTTAGAGAACCATAAATAACTATTGCAAGATTTTAAGCACTTTAATTATTGTTTGGCTTACATGGTATTTTAAAGCATGGCTGGTTACACATCTTAATTTAAAAATGTTTCATGGGGTTATCCTGTAAAAAATCATGATGAGTTAAAATTATGAATTTGTTATTTTATTATTTACAATATTTCTGTCACAAATGTTCTGGTAAGTCAGTATCATTAAATAGTCTAAAAACATGCAGGAGAATTACAGGAGCAATATCTATCAAACCATACATCAATCAAAGACATTAATCAACCAGGAACTTAACAAAACAGGGAGTATTTATACACACAGAACTAAATCAGACACAGGTGAGACTGAGTAATCAAGGAAACTGAGAACTTTTTATGCGTTTTGGCTGGTCATTTACACCAACAGCGTATAGGGCCTGAAAACGCAAATATTGGAAAACTGTTTTTTGAAAACGATACCGTTATTGTGTCCGTGTCAATTGCAAACCATGCGAATTTGTGAAAATGGTGACACATGCGCGTGCATATTATGTGTTCAGTTTAGTTTCTTTACAAAGTGACATCGCCAACTACCGGGCTGGCATGACTAAAACAGCATTGTAGTTGTCTTCACGGATCCGTGTTAACGGGGATCATTTTGACAACGTTGTCGTCTGTAAACGAAAAACAAATGAAAACCTGTTCCGTTCTTTGTACACTGCGTCGCGTAAACGTAAACGTACCTCTAGACACATGAACGAAGAGACAATTAAACTAAACGGAACCCTATGTTTTCATCCAAAGTTGCAAATTTAACTTGTGCACAAGATTGGGATATTGCATAAAACATTTGCCAATAAAGCAGTGTTTCCATCCCATGTGTTCAAGAGAATAAATTCATTACTTCCTGGGAAATTGGCTCAAAATATCTGTAATAAAAATGCAAGTTTCTGCAATTGGGGATGAAACTGTGGCTCTTTTTTCGTACATCATAAATGACTTGCCTAAGAGGTGAAATGCAATAACCGTCATGTTATCATGCTATCACGTGAATCACGCATTTCAGAATGATCATTTGAGATAAGTGCAATAAAATCTATCTACAGGTTAGTTATCACATCCACTGTTGAGGCTAAGTCTTGTGAGTTTTCAAGGGATTTATTCAGTGAATGTGTTTTCATCAAAACGTATGTGCATTTCTTCCTATCGGTTTTAGAATGTTTCTGCCTCAATTGAGCGCATTCATTTTTTTATGGCCATTTTTGGAATTTCGTCTTGGTGTTTTTATCCAGCACTTTTTATGCAATACTCCCCTAAAAAAAAAAAAAATAGGCGGATGAAAACATCAACGATTACTCTGTAATTTTCTTTTATATTGCTTTGGATTTATGTATTTTGGTTCCTCCTTTAGGCTGAACACACCCTGAAGATTGAGAGTTGAGTAGTAGAGCGTGGAGCAAGAAAGTGTTGTTGATAATGTCATTTGGTTTTCACTTCCTAAATCAAGAAATGCATTTTTGTACACCACAATATAAACAGGAAAAAGATCAACAAACAGGGACATATGATTTTGCACATCCTGATTTTGCATTTAGATGCGTTCCTGGGTCAACAGATTTTGTTGATCCTGGAACAACTTTCCTGTCCGAATATTTCATCCTTATAAGTTATCCCTAAAATCAGAGGGAGCTGATAGGTGAATACTGATGTAGAAGCACCTAACCCTGGTTATGCTGTAAGCCTAAACTTGACATAAACTGTAAACGTTTCCCTCAAATCTGATTGGTTGATTGGAATGTCGTTCCAGGATCAGCAAAGATGTTGATCCAGGGACATGTTGCACTTGGTAAAACCTCATTCTGCTATGATTTAAAAATGATTTAAATAGACCAAAAGAAAAATATGAAACAGTAAAAACTCTTTAATCCATAACACTCTCATGAGAATAAAGTAAAAACTCAGCTAGCTGTAAAATTTCGATGAGTTGTAATATTGTTTGAATCACGAATGATAACTCATGATAACATGAATAAAAAAAAAATGGATGAAAAAATCCCATAGACTAATGCTGCCTTCAAGTGCACCTGGGAAATACGTACCTCCAAATCCATACGGCATTCAAGTCAGAAAAATAACATGGCAGTAGTCTAAATACTAAAAAATTGTAATGTGAAATATAAGACCAATTAACTATATCTGAATTCAAAATTATAAGTAAATGTTTTCACAACTAAATGTGAAGTATAAAGTTGAGTGAAGTCGCCATGAAAAGGAAGTTGCAATAGACTTTTCTTCCCATTTGTGATGTATATCCAAGTGAAATGGCTTCTGGAACAAGAAAAAGTGTAGAACGGGACTTGATTTTGTCCATCGGGAACTGATTGGATGGTTGTGGTTTGCTATTGGTCGATCTCATGTGAGTGACAGGTTGTCCCGCCCTCAAGCCAGTGAACAAGTCATGATATTGATATTCATTTAATCAATAATAATTCTTCTTCTCAAAGTAATAATGTAACAGTGATCATTTTTGAAGGATTTATGTAGATGTACAACCTCAGAGGTCCTTTATGTATAACTTTTTGCCTTTTTAAGAGAAACAGGGACCCTTAGAAGATTCCACAAATGCATATATTAGACCATGACGTGATCAGTTCCTGAAAGAAAACTACGTATTTTGGCACGGTGATGGGATGATGGCAGTTGTGAGCAAACTGAGTCTGTACAGAGATTGTGGGTCACTGAATCATTAATCAGCTTTCAAAGGATTCTCCAGGCTCTGTTTCTTACCCAGAACTCCCCTCATGCAAAGGTCTCAGGGTTTCCTGACCTCTTTAGTAAATCACAGATCTTGCTTTGTTGACTGTTATATACCACAGCACTGCAGGCGTGTCACGCTCTTGAAATTATTAACACACATTCCTCCCTATAGAATTCCGATGAAGCTGCACGCATACTTTGCATGATGATGAAGATTAGATACTTAGGATTTCTGTATGTTATAACATGAAGCATAAAACGTCAATGATGTTTGCTTCATCAACGGTCTACATTTGACCGGTAAAAGAGTTCAGACTTTAGATGAGAGAAGTCAGGGCTGTGACGGCAGATTAGTTGGGTGTATGTGATATAACCCAGCACTGGTTCACTGTGTGGGAATGGTATGTCTATATGAGCGGCTCTCCAATATCACACATAATGCATCTCCTAGACTGGATCGCCTCTGATTTATTGTATCCTTCCTGGAAGAAATGCATGCAGAATAAAAGAGATATACAATTTAAACATTCCTGTGTCTTTGTCACAGAGACAAATTACTCCCAAACAATGCTTAGAGTAAACATGAGGTGGAGTTGCCAAACTTCCTAAAGACAACTCAACAATTCGGCTCAGTGTCAAGAAGCTGAAAAATGGGAAAGATCCAACAACTGAAAAACAGTGGCAAATATCTGTTTTGTTTTAAAATGCTTTCTAATCTATGTTGTAGGTATGTAGGTGGTGTGTCGATTATTATCACAAAACAAATGGACTAGATATGTTTTTGCAGCGTTCCTTTAACCATTAAAAGCATACATCCGGTCTTTAATGACCCGGGACATCATTCACTACCTTCCTCCTCATTATTTTTTTAAAGTTAGACATCAGCCTTCTTAGTATTCCTCAATCAATTCATTATAAAAAAAATATAACAAGAAAAAATAATAATAATAAAAAAAACACCGAACACAATCAAATATTAGTGTCACTGTCACTTGATGGCGGATCTGGTGAAGCAATCAAAGTATTGACTTTGAAGATGATGAAAATTATATTTTTGAGAATATATTTGAGATGGCGAAGATGAGCCAGATGCTGAACGTACTGGGAAATGAGCTCTGACGAGGACAGTGGTGATAGTATAAAACATCTGCTCACTCAACAGGTCGCGACAGGTAGAGATCCATCCGTGTTAGATACGGGTCGCTAAAGACCTATGTAATAATAATTAGCAAAACATTCATTCATTCAAATAGGTAAAGGAATATTTTATGAAAATTTTGTCATAATTTACGCACCCTCATGTAGTTCAAAAACGACTTTAGTGGAACACAAAAGAAGATATATATCAGAATGTCCAAACTGCTGCTTTCTAAACAATGACAGTGAATGTAGACGGTTCAGCTCAAAAAAGCACCATATATGGCATGCATATTACAAGTCTTCTGAAGGCATATGGTACTTTTGTGTGGGAAAGTCACATTTATTTGCTCAGAATTTTTCCTTGACAGCCTTGGTCACCATTCACTTTCATTCTGTTAGAATCCCTTAAAGGAAATTCTGCTAAATAAGATGTTTTTGACCTTGTTGATGCCACTGACCCCCAATATGATGTTTTTACAAGGGGCCACCTTCCTAAAATATAAAGGTATATGCACAAAAAGTTTTATATAGGACACATTTATACTTTGAATTTATTTAATATAATGCTATTTCTAAACTTTTTTTGGCAGACAAATCAACATGAGGGTGAGTAAATGATGGCAGAATTTTTCATTTTTGATTGAACTATTTCTTTAAGCCTCTTTAATTAAAGGAGCATGTTTTTTGGAGACAGCAAGTATCAATCACTGTAGTGATCCCTAAAGCAATGAAAGATTGATCATTCTAGAGAAATCTTTTACATTCAGCACTCTTAGAATATACTCTCGCCGGTCAGAACTTCAGAATGTGGATTGCATATTTATCATGGAAAAAAACAAGCTCATCCCAAAGCTCATATGTTCTGAGTTTGAGGCTAGTGGTGTAAGCGAATCTGTCTGACCTGTGCTCAAAGACAGCAGCTGTCCACCGATTCATCACCCCAAGGAGTCCACAGCTGCTCGACTGCATCAATACATACGCCGGCCCAGGTCTGTCAGCTGGAGCCCTAATTGTTAGGTGTACTGAAATATAGTTACAACATTTCAGAAATTATTTGTAGAGAGCTTCCAAGTCCTACTAGATTATATCTTCTGGAGTGCTGAAGCCCCCAGTGACGATTCAATTGAAAACATCCTTCAACACTGATAGTTTCCACAAAAGCTATAGTAATGTTAAAAGATTCTACTATCGGTGTGGATGGATGGAATTCCAATTTTTGACAATTTCAATGTTTAATTATTGTTTTGAACAAAAGTGATTATTGTCTTTGTACATGGTCCCACATGGACAATGTGCTTCTTCTTTGTTTGAAACATGATCTGATATTAACCTCATGACTTGCGATTGTATTGCTCCCAGGCACGTTCTGATTTTGTCCACTTAGATGTGTTCCTTCAGGAATGTTGATCCTGGAACAACATTCCAGTCTGAAAATTTCATCCTAACCACATCCCTGACCTAACCTAAAATCAGAGGAAAATCATAGGTGAAAAACACCAATGTAGAAAAACCTAACCCTGGGTATAAGCCTAAACTTGTCCCTCAAATCTGATTGGTTGATTGGAATGTTGTTCCAGGATGAAAAAATATATCACACTCGTGCCTTTTTTCCCACATTTGTGATTGTCTTGTAATTGTGACCTTTTCTCTCAAAACTATGACTTTAGATTTCACAGTTCCACCCGGGTTTTCTCATGATGTCTGCCACCTTTATCTATGAAATAACTTTATTTATATGATTTTTGCCATAGTTACAAACTCTTGACCAATCACACATAATTGGACAGTGAGCGTTGGGGTCTTTAGAGTTGTCAACAGATCCTGTTGTGGCACCTCTGTCAAATTTGGAGGATTCTAGATGCCAATAGCATCCCTTCCCAAATCCCACCCCACACTCATTTCCTGTGGTAAGGGGCTGAGGGAAATATTGTGCCATCTGATAAGGGGGCCAGAAGGGAAGCCCAGACAGGCAAGTAATCAGTGCATTGGATGTTGGTAATCAAGAACAATCACAAGTCAGCATCTTGTTTGTTTAGCATTAGCGTCCCATACTCTACCTAGGCATTTCATAATGCTTACATAAAAATGACAATAGAAAGTTATACTTTCTTTGTACAAAATTAGGCTAGTATCTGTAACATTAACTGTTAATCTGATATTGATAACCTTGTCTTATGTTTCTGGTTGACTCCCTGCTGACAACATTGAGCGAACAGAGATTATGAAAACAGCTTGATTTTTATATAACCCAAAAGAATTAAGTTTTTTTTAAATTCTTATTATGCCCCTATTATGCTTTTTCGAATATTACCTTTCATGTAATATAGCTGTTTGTGAATGTAAGGTCTGGAGAGTTTCAAAGATCAAAATGCATGATAAATGGAGTAATTGTCTCCCAAAGAAAGAACCAATTCTAAACTGCCTGAAACGAGTCGTCAGTAATTCCAGTCTTCCTGCATGAACCTATGTAGCTTTGTAACAAATTTGCATAATAATCCTCATTGGCTGCCCCATTTGCTGCCCTGTCATTAAACACTGTAGTTGTAGCTGAGGCCTGGAAGAGTTTGGTTTGTGTTGTCGACATGCCGAGAAGACAGCTTTCTGTGCTGCATAATCAAATCCACTTTGCATGCATTTCAAAAAGGATGAGGACTGATGCTGGAATTGATATGGTTAAACTGTTACTGTTGATATCAACTGCTTACAAGTGCTAAGGAAGCATCCAGACCTGAAATTCAGAAATGGTAATGGCCGTTTTGTTTCCAACAAGCACTGTAAGCAGTAGACCAATCACAACTGACTGAGTCATTTGACCAATCGGAGCAGAGTAGACCAATCATGACAGACAGGGCCATCTGACCAATCGGAGCAGAGTATAGGCCATCTGACCAATCAGAGCAGAGTAGACCAATCACAATAGACTGAGCCATCTGACCAATCGGAGCAGAGTAGACCAATCACAGCACACTGGACCATCTGACCAATCAGAGGAGAGTAGATCAATCACAACAGACGGAGCCATCTGACCAGTCAGAACAGACTAGGCCATCTGACCAATCAGAGGAGAGTAGATCAATCACAACAGACGGAGCCATCTGACCAGTCAGAACAGAGTAGGCCATCTGACCAATCAGAGGAGAGTAGACCAATCGGAGCAGAGTAGGCCATCTGACCAATCAGAGGAGAGTAGACGAATCAGAGCAGAGTAGGCCATCTGACCAATCAGACGAGAGTAGACCAATAGGAGCAGAGTAGGCCATCTGACCAATCAGAGGAGAGTAGACCAATCGGAGCAGAGTAGGCCATCTGACCAATCAGAGGAGAGTAGACCAATCAGAGCAGAGTAGGCCATCTGACCAATCAGACGAGAGTAGACCAATAGGAGCAGAGTAGGCCATCTGACCAATCAGAGGAGAGTAGACCAATCGGAGCAGAGTAGGCCATCTGACCAATCAGAGGAGAGTAGACCAATCGGAGCAGAGTAGGCCATCTGACCAATCAGAGGAGAGTAGACCAATAGGAGCAGAGTAGGCCATCTGACCAATCAGAGGAGAGTAGACCAATCGGAGCAGAGTAGGCCATCTGACCAATCAGAGGAGAGTAGACCAATCGGAGCAGAGTAGGCCATCTGACCAATCAGAGGAGAGTAGACCAATAGGAGCAGAGTAGGCCATCTGACCAATCAGAGGAGAGTAGACCAATCAGAGCAGAGTAGGCCATCTGACCAATCAGAGGAGAGTAGACCAATAGGAGCAGAGTAGGCCATCTGACCAATCAGTGGAGAGTAGACCAATCGGAGCAGAGTAGGCCATCTGACCAATCAGAGGAGAGTAGACCAATCGGAGCAGAGTAGGCCATCTGAGCAATCAGAGGAGAGTAGATCAATAGGAGCAGAGTAGGCCATCTGACCAATCAGAGGAGAGTAGACCAATCGGAGCAGAGTAGGCCATCTGACCAATCAGAGGAGAGTAGACCAATCGGAGCAGAGTAGGCCATCTGACCAATCAGAGGAGAGTAGACCAATAGGAGCAGAGTAGGCCATCTGACCAATCAGAGCAGAGCAGGCTCTCAGAAAGGAGGGTTTAGAGAGACCGGATCGTTTATTGAACTAATTCAGACACTGTGAGAAATGTAATGTATATAATGAGAAAATGTAAGTGTTTTTTTTTTTTTTTTTTTTTTTTTTTTAACCTTGAATGCATGTAAACCTCCAAAACAAATGTAAGAAATTTTAAAACAGCATAATAGGGGCACTTAAATACATTCTTAGTGATCAACTGCATGCGTATGTTACAATGGTTCTTTACATGTTATTGCCTGTTGGACTGTTTAGGAATGCATGAATCAGTAAGTATCTGTTTCTAAATTAGCTTAAAGCACCAGAGATCATTTGTGACCGTCTGACAGCAGGAGGCTCTGGATTTAGTGCTGGGTTTGAGTTTCTGTGGTATGCGTATGTGCAACAGGCGTGTTATTAATGGAGGACAGGAGTACAGCCTGTGAGTGCAAACTGCCTGACTCACACGCAACGCTTCAGATGATGAAATGAAGTCTTGACTTTAAGAGTCTGTAGCAATGGGATTTTTTTCTTCTTCAGATAAGAAAGGAGCACAGCTAGTTTTTCCAACAGAATGCAAAAGAATGAAATGATGCTAATGCAAGGCTCAAAATCAACACAATTTGCATTTACATTTCAATTACTATTGAGAAACGAAACATGCATTATGTAGAAAATCAAAATACCAAAAGTGATTTTTAAACAGCATCATATTTAAAGGGAGAGAGAATAGAAAACAGAAAACAATCGTACTAATTACGTTCTGCCCATTTCCTGGTTTATCTGCTGGACTTCCTCCCTTCTGGAAAGATTGCAGGAGTTTTGTCAGTGCGGAGCAAATGGTACTACAATAAGTACATTGGTTTTAAGCTGAAAGAACTTGGCACGAGATCAAACGCAAAAACAAAGCAGTAGCCATATTCAAAAGCTCTTTTCTTCAGATAGTAGAGCATAGATAGTATCTTTAAATTCTTTTTACTCAATTATGCAGATAACAAAAGCCGAAGTTGGTCTCAGTCTATTGCCAACATGCACGATAATCTTAAAGCTTTTAAGAGCTCTTTTAACATATTCCATTTCTTTAAAACATCCGTACATACATGTTTTTTCACTGCACTCAATTTTTTCAAGAAAATTGCAGTGAAACTGATTTATAATACCTCTTGACAGACAATACGTTAACTTTCATGGAGTCTAGAACTGAGTGCAGGGCTTTAGAGACAATGCTAGTTTCCTTAAACTGGACTTAATTGAAGTGGCTCCATCCACCCTTTCCTCTAGCGCTTTAATCAACCTGCCATTATCAGGATGCCTTTGAAAACCAAAATGATTGGCTCCAACCTGCCGAACAAACAAAAGGGAAAAAAGGAAAGAAAGGAAAACAGGATGCATGAACAGGAAGTCAAACATTAATGACATTGTAAGTTGTAAATAAAGGATTGAAAATAGAAATATTTTAAATATGAACGCATATATTTAAAATCATACTTTGATAAATAATCTCAATTAGCTAAGTGCAAAAATAAAGTATATATATACTACCAGTCAAACGTTTTGGATCGGTAAGATTTTTTTATGTTTTTAAAAGAAGTTTCTTCTGCTCACCGAGGCTTATTTGATAAAAAAAAAAAAACAGTAATATTGTTAAATATTTAAAGATACTTAAATACTATTGTTTAATATTTAAATAAATATTTAATATTTAAATTAAAGAAAAGTTTAAATAGCTGTTTTCTATTTAAATATATTTTAAAATGTAATTTATTCCTGATGAAAGCTGAATTTTCAGCATCATTACTCCAGTCTTCAGTGTCTGTGTTCATGATCCTTCAGAAATCATTCTATGATGATTTGATGCTCAAAAACATTCATTATTATTGTCAATGTTGAAAACAGTTGTGTAAATAAAAAAAAAATCAGGATACTTTGATGAATAGAAAGTTCAAAAGAACAGAATTCATTTGAAATATAATCTTTTGTAACATTATAAATGTCTATACTGTAACTTTGATCAATTTAATTAATCCTAGATTAATAAAAGTATTGATTTGTTTTATGTCCCCCAAAAAATAAAATAAAAATTCTTACTGACCCCAAACTTTTGAACGGTAGTGTCTGATGTTACAAAAGCTTCCAATTTCAGATAAATGCTGTTATTTTGAACATTCTATTCATCAAAGAATCGTAAAAACAAAATTGAACATAACTGTTTTCACCCTTGATAATACTAAATGTTTCTTGAGCATCAAATCATCATGATTTCTGAAGGATCATGTGACACTGAAGACTGGAGTAATGATGCTGAAAATACAGCTTTGATCACATGAATAAATTTCACTTTACTATATATATTCACATAGAAAAGAGCTTTTAAACTGTAATAATATTTCACAATATTACTGTTTTTTTTTTCCATTTTTTTATATTTTTAATCAAATGAATACAGCTTTGGTGACCAGAAGAGACTTCTTTTAAAAACATTAAAAATCTTGCAGATCCAAAACTTTTGACTGGTAGTGTGTGTGAATTTGTAACATTTATGTCAGCCGGTGGCAACCCCCTTATTCTGGATGTAAACAGCTGGCAGTAATTGTTAGCACTGAGGCTGAACAATGTAGACAAGAACACTGCAAACTGCATGTGTGTGACCAGCATGTGACCGTTCTCCATGAAGATTATGGATGACTCCTTGTGAAATACCATAATGGCAAACAGATCCTGTTGGATGGAGAGAAGGAATGTCGACGCACTCTATTGACTTGTGAAACCTGGAAAACGTCTGTGTCAAATTACACTTCGATTCGGAGAGGCAGATGTAAAGACCCCAGAGCATCATGATTTATGAGGCACATTTTAAAGACTAGAAAGCATTTGATAGTGGGTGTAAGCTATATAGAAAACAAAAAGTCTCTATAAAGTCTGTATGTATACTAATATATATATATATATATATGCTATTATGTTAACATTATGTTATTTGCTTGATACTGTGAAGCTGCTTTGATGCAATTTATATTGTGAAAAGCGCTATATAAATACACTTGACTAGACTTAGGCTTATTTGATCAAGAATACAGTGAAAACAGTAATATTGTGAAACGTTATTACAATAAAAACAAAAACCTACCTTCCATGTGAATATATTTTAAAATGTAATTTATTCCTGTGATGCAAAGCTAAATTGTATGCAGCCATTATTCTAGTCTTCAGTGTCAATTATTAATAATGATTCTGATTATATATAATGATTCTGTAATTCTTTTGAGTGTTCTTTGATGAATAGAAAGCTCACTGAACAGCTTTTATTTAAAATGGAAATCTGTAAAGTGTAATAACGTCTCTATCTTACTAACCTAAACTTTTGAATGGTAGTATCATCCACAGAAAAATATTAAGCAGAACTGCTTACAAAATGGATAATAATAAGAGCAATGTATGCTTGAGTAATGATGCTTGAAATGCAGCTTTGCCATCACAAA
This sequence comes from Meda fulgida, assembly GCA_030578275.1. NCBI lineage: Eukaryota > Metazoa > Chordata > Actinopteri > Cypriniformes > Leuciscidae > Meda > Meda fulgida. The sequence continues at coordinate 25,052,369 of CM060635.1, read as the reverse complement.
AAATCCATTTGAAAAGATATTAAAATAGAAAACAGGTCTTTTAAATTGTAATGATATTTCACGGTATTACTGGTTTTACTGTATTTTTGTTCAATAAATGCAGCCTTGGAGAGCAGAAGAGACATCAAGAAAATCTTATTCCGAACTTTTGACCGTTTACAGAAAGTCTCCACATCACGAACCCTGACTGCACAGATGTTTGCAATATTAATAAACAAACTGTTGTTGATGGCACGCACAATCGGGACGTCTGAACTGATTTTGATTAATTCGTGTGTTGGATAAAATGACTTTGGGTGAACTAAATTTGACCTGTTTTGCATTCATTTTTATATATGTAAAAAAAATCTAATAAAGAAACTCAATTGCATAATCATACAAATACTGCTATAAAAATGCATAGTCATACTTTATCATTCAATAAAATGTAGTCATAAACATTCACCCAGTATTTCACTCTGAGGGGACATAGCAAGGGAATATGAAATGCTGATTGATTCATATTCATTACTATAAGAGAGCCGATTATGACAGATGAACTATATTAAACTAGCCTTCCAATTCAGCAAGAGACATTTCACGCCACATAAAGTTCTCATGTGAAGAATAACTGCAAGAATGTTTTTGTCTGTGATAAGAACCCCTGAATGGCAGAGCCAGTGTTATCAAACAGAGGCCAAGCACTTATGCCCATCTCTTCTCACTCCCTCTTGCCGTTTCAACCGCTATCTTTCCGATGTGCAAAAACACTCCAGACTTCTGTGGGTCATTCAGTAATGAGTTTCAACTTATTTTACCCAGTTAAACCCAATGAGTGACTATCTACACCGCCGGTTGCAAGATTATGGATCTTGTTTCCACCACGTACAAATGTTTACCTTTCTCTCTCTCTCTATATATATATATATATTATTATTTCTACATAGAAAATATTAACATTATAAATGTATTCACTTATTAAAAAATTAACATATACAAATATATATATATATAAATACAATACATACAGGCCTGCATTATGAACCTATTAATGTTACGTAGAGCATTATACTGGCTCCCATAACAGGACTTGAGATCAGATAATTATTTAAACATTAAGATAAATGATATCTTCAAAGTGATAGATAGCATATGTTTAATCTCAGGGGTCTTTAGGGAGTTTTATTTTCCTGAATTCCATTGCAGCAACAAGGAATGACCAGTAAGACTGCTGGTGGGAAACATAATGAGAGCGTTTGGCGCTGAAAACTTGGCCACATGCACTCTCTGTGAACAACAGGAACACAATATGAAAAGAAACAGACAGCAGCAGATAGTGAGAAGTTATACAGTAGGCCTAGCCTATAGAACTCATGCGGCAGCTCTGTGTATTTCTATTGCGTCGTTGTCGAAGAGTAATTACCTGAGGAACTGGATTTACTTGAGTTAATGAAAAAAAAAGACAAGAAAAAGAAAAGTAAAACACAAATAGACCCACCAAGATATAACCCCAGGCAGATAGAGGATTAAAAAAAAAACTATTAATTAATAATTTATAAAAATGACAGCAATAGTAATATTAATACAAAGATAATACTAATATTAATGAAAATAAAATAGTTGAAAACGTTATTTAAAACACCATTAAGGAATAGCACTTACAAAGCATGGTTCTTTATGGAACCTAAAAGGGTTCTATTTAGCACCGAAAAGGGTTCTGCTATCGTTAAAGCCGAAGAACCGCAATTTGGTAGGTTACTGTTTAGAACCATTATTCTTATACCAAAAAAAAAAAAAAGTTGTAGGCTAGCATGCAGTTAAAAAATAAAACCATATAGCCACACAAGTCTGAACACATAACTTTAAAACTATTGTTCATGCGGATTTTCCTCTAGTGCGGGTCATCAAAGAGTGAACTTAAAGGTGAATTTACAAAACGAGATATAAAAAAAAAAGAAGAAAATTGCAACAAACATTTCCTATGGGCTGCGAAAGAAAAATATAGGCTACAGAAAACTAAAAGCTGTGAGGCCAACTGAATGGTTGTGCAAGCGGTAGATAAGCCTAAATATGTATGTTTTTCGCTAATGGCTTACTTACATATGCCTACTGTAAATATGTATGTTTTACTGTATGTTGACCTGTGTGTTTCCTGGCAGCAGTTTGTTATGCAGTTCTTGGAAAGATAGCTCTCACGCACAGTTCATTCTTCCCTTCCAAACTTGGACACAGAGCTGTGCAGTGCGCATATTATTAATGCCATCTAGTGGAGACAGTACAATCGCTCAGTGAGTTATTATACACAAAGCCAGTGTTTATGTCCACAATAAACACATCTGATGTGTGAATAGTGAGTAGTGACGCAGCAGACAGTAATGTAAAGTTAACCAGTGCTATTCGATCACATTGGTGACTGAACGTTACGTTTTTATAAAAAATTGTTTGTTGGTCAGACACAGGAACTGCAGTTGATTGATATTTGTACAAATGACAAATTATTTTCACACACATTGAAATATTAGCCAAAACTTTGAATTGGGTTCAGTCTTTTCTTAAAAATAGAAGTTTCTCAGTGAATATTGTGGGATTTGTATCTACAGCTCCACTTATGGACGCCAATCAAACGTATCTCTCCCCAAAACAAGACAAATTGTGTAGACTTACTGATTTGAAAAACTGGATGTCACTTTGCACTTTTGGATGCAGCCATTGACTCATTTCAAAGTCCCTTTCAAGGAAAGTCTTTTTACTTGGCGGCCATATTTACAAAGCCTCCGGCCAGCTATTTCAAGCAACCAAGACCAATCCTTTTTACTTGAATGGGTGAATCCTGAAACTTCAAACTGCATGGTGAAGTCACAATAAAAAAACCCCCACAAATATCTGACATGAACTGTCCCATAAATGTTGTTTCTTATACTCAAATTCTAAAGCTTATTACAATGTGCAGTCCTAACCGCGAGTCTCAGGGGCCGGTTGCACCAGCTGGAAAGCACACCCGGGTTTTAAGTCCTGTGTAGAATTATAATACCTGTTGCACCATCCAGGCGTAGCGCACATCGGAGATTAAATTTTACGCTGTCCAAGGCGTAAAATGAGAAGTCATGACTTTTTCGGACTATTGCTTTAAATAAAAGACACGAAATTCTCATTTCACAAACGCAATGAACCTGCGTCACTTTCACTTTTGTTTTCAACGACGTATATATCTTCAGGGAAACCCAATAAATAAATAAAAACCCATGCCTAGCGCACCTATAGTGATCATACAGTATAAAATACAACAAAAAAACCTACATATGAAATTGCTTATTTAACAGCTTTAACTTAATATACACAAGGTTTAGAGAAATTCTGATAAGTGTTTTCCAACACAGAAAATATTAATTTCATGTCTGAATTAATTGTTACTGTGGACGTGAACTGTAACTTTAATGCGCGCAGGATAAGCGATAGCCTATAGCAATCGTTAAGATGGGTGTGTATTCTGCAGACAGGTAACAACTGACGAAATTTCTGTATGTAATTATGTTACAAATATTAACATATTCAACATGTTATTGGAAGAATTTACCTACCATTTATCTTGGAGGAACAGAATACTTGGAAATAATATTTAACATCTTTAAGTCCATCCACAGCAAGCAATAAAGCCATTCCCCTTGGTTTGGCCAATATTTCCCCAATTACTGCTTTTGAATTTTTAGTCTACACTACAGCACCTGCTTTTTTTCTTCAAAACAAGTCTTAAAAAAAAAAAATATACAAAAAAACACTTAAGTTAAAATGGTTTATTCAACTTGAGACACCATCTTGTGGACAAAGCATCTACAGTACATTATGTAATTGCATGAGTGCCAGTAATTTGTCCTTGCAAAAATGGCAGACATTTTATTTGTAAGAAAGTATTTGAAGTTTCACAAGGCAGATATGCGATTCATCACAGAACATGTCCACAGCATCATCTGCATCAGCTACATGATAACTTTGAGTTCAAGGTTGCACCAAGCGGTGTAAAGGTCTCCTTGTGCTGATGCCTTCAGAAGTATTGAAGTGCATTTCCAGAGATACATTGGAAAACTAAATGCACTTACATGTTCATATCAACAGGATGGGGCCAGTAGACACATGCTGCAGGGCTTCCTCTGAAAAGCTTGAACTTCTCTGAACTGTGGAAGAGTGTGAACGGTCAGAGATGAGAAACTGTACTTTCACTTGATTGATTTTAGACCATTACCCCGATTTGAGCTGCTCCCGATCTGATTCTGATTCGCCGCACACTGTTTGTAACATCTTCCATCAGCAGTGTTTTCAGCATGACAAATGACAACGTCACAGTGGACAAATACCTATTTTGAACGTAAATTAACTGTTAAAGGGTCACTAGTTTAATTCACATTTAATAGAAATATAAAACAACGCGGAAAATAGACTTTTAGAAAACCATGTGTACTTTTAATGCAAATTCTGAATTTTTCATCTTACCCGTCTAGCCACCGTGGCATCCTCTCTTTCAGAACTCCCATCACCCTCTCTTAAAGTAAATGCTTTAACCTCAAATCTCTTGAAGTGATCTGGGATGTCCACTCTGTCATCTCCACTTACAGGATGAATGACGGTCTGTACAGGGCTTTTAGGATTCGGACATCTGATTACAGATGAAGAAATAGAGCCCTCATTAAGAAGAAATGTTCAAACAACACATACAATGCTTCAAACATACCCATCAACAATTAAATCCCATTTAGGTTTGGATTCTCTGTCCTTGGTGAGTGTTACCCAACAGTTTTCCAGGCCTACTGCCACCCTGGAGTCCCTGGAGTGATCCATACCAACCTCAAAATACAAAGGCTGTTTCAGAAACTTTAAAACAGGGTAGTCGTCATCATGATAGAAGAGTCTGTAGACCATATCTTAAAGAAAAAAAAAAAAAAAAAAAAAAAAAGGAGTTTTTCATATTAGTCCGTATATTGGTAACTTTCAGACTGACATGTTTTCTTTTGATAATACAATTGTATAATTTTAGTCGAGATGAAATCATATTGGATCCCATTTTCTTTAATATGCATTTCTGGTCTTATTGTGAATGACTCATAATAGCATGTTATTCCAAAGAAGAAGAAAAAAAAAAAAAGCTTGTGATCTTAAATCAAAATGTAATAACTTGCCATTTAGGAATTGTATCTGCAAAATTGCATGCTGTCTGGTTCCTTTGTTTCATAACATTCACTTATGATCCAATAAATTCTCAACGGATATATTAAGTCCCATTCTACAGTCTCATTTAATACAATTTTACTTGAAAATGTGTCAAAAAGAATGCCAAAATATAATGGATTCAACTTTAAGTGGAACCACTAGTAAGACTAATGGAGTAGTTTACATACCCTGAGAGAGTTTCAAGCTAACAGTGAGTTCACCCTTCCCAACATCAGTCTCAGGCTCTTTAACGTGTGGAACATGGAAGATCACACTTTGGGTGGAGTTTGCGCTATAAACGCAGGACATGTAGATCCTGCTTGAGATGAGCAGTTTCAGGAGAAAAAGTAACACTAATCAACATTTCAGTATTTGTTGTACTTCACCATACAGTTGCTTAGTAGAACCTGGAATCACTGTGGTAGCCAAGAAGTCGATTAATAAAAAACTAAACATATGCGGATACTATAATATAACAAACTGAAAAATTAGGTGAATTCAGCCATTTAAAAAAAATAAAAAAATAGTTTAAGGTTACAAATGTTCATAATAATAAACTACCAAATGCTTGATATGCCCACTATGTGTTAAAATGTTAAGTGAATTTCCTAATTCTGCATTGATAAATGAAATAAGTGACTTAGTATTATATATAAAATAGTGTCAGTCACTGATAATGCAGCACTGAAAGCACATCTTTATTTTAGTGGACACCAACCATTTTGTGGATTATGTTTATCATATTTCTTTTTATTTTGCCAAATAGTTGCCAAAAAGACAACCTTGCTTGTTTCAAGGGGCAAAGCTTACTGAGGCATAAACTATAAAACTTTCAATGAGAAAAACAAAACCCTAATAGAATATTGTAGTTTCTCTATTCTTTTTAAAAGGCCCTACATAAATCAAATGAAAAAAAAGAAAAAAAAAAAAGAAAAAAGCTCAGCACCTGAATTCATGCTCAGGTTGAAATTCGGAGTTCAGGGGCAAAGGTTCATCGGTCTTCCAGGTGACTTCATTCTCATATTTCATGGTGTCCCCGACAAACTAAACAAGTAAAAGAGTTAGTAAATCATTTGGTTGCATAACAGCTGTAGTGTGAAGGCTTGACGTGAGTGCCCTCATCGTACCGTTCGTGTGGTTCCACAAGTGGTAGCATCAAAGCGAAAATAAGCGAAGTGGTCTTCGTTGTAGTAGGGTTTGCAGGCTGGGTCTCTTAGAGAGAGTTCACCGGGAAGCAGATGTGGTACAGATTCCAATTTGGGAACCACCAAACTAATCGTTCCATTAGAAAAACACTCTGGCACAACAAAAACTAAATCGTAAAAATCGCAACAAGACATCATCGTCGAGAAGTAATGTAAAATATGAACCAACCTGACATTTTTACAAAAAAGGGGCAGGAAAGGGAAAAATCATTGACATGCAGGTTATTCAAGGTATCGTAAAGTTCCACATCAATTCTTCCCAGGACTCCGGTCAACTGAACAGACTTAAAAAATAGAAGGTATGAAATCAGTCAGCAAAGGGGTAGAAGCTACATGAGGCTTTAGTCAAATAGATTGAGTTGTCAATATTTAGATGAATATCAGTTTAAATACAGGTTTACCACTCATGACTAGTAAACTGTGCTATGGAAACAACACTCAATCACCAGTGCAATTCAGGAAATCTGAAGAATACCTCTAAAGCCACAAGCGGGGCTAGGAACGGCACAATAATGACGAAATGGGTTTCATTTGAATGGTGTTCATAATCCTGCAATACTTCATCACTCAGCTCCACCTTTCCCAGTTTGATCTGTAATTGCGATCTTGGGGTGCTCCCATATTTGACATGAATGTTGAAGATATCTTCATTGCATCTTCCTCCTGCATTTGGAGGGACTGCAGAAGAAAAAGGACACCAAGTTAAATATCATCACAAAGCCCAGCTATGCACAATTCTGCTCTTAGTGATCTGCCTTCCTGCAGAGTTTACTGCAGTTCAAATAAAAAAGTATCCATTATCATTCTCAGTGGCAAAGTGAATCAAAGAACATGATCTTATTGCCGTTTTGAAACCTCAATAAGGCACAGTCTCAAAGCCCTTCACTAGAAACAATCCACTATCCATTCATAAGGAATTATTATATACTACGTGGATTGTGCTAACCAGCCAAACCTCCCCCCCCCCCCCCCCCCCCGGCACAAAGGGAGATCTCCTGGAGCACTCCTCTTGTAGCCAATATAGAAAAGTTCTTACCAATGTCACTTAAATAAGCTTCAAGTACTGTGGATTGTGAAAATGTTGCCTGTTCAGGTAAGATGACGAAACCGAAGACAAGAGGAAGAAAGAAGTTTCTTCGATCAGGGCGAAGAGTCTGCATTACAGATGAAAACATGTTAAGACAGGGCAAATAATACAACAGCTTCATAAACAAGTGAAATGCACACCTTTTCTTGAACATAAGGTTGAGAGAAGGGAACCTGGAGAGCAAAGGCTTTGGTGCCATTGGGGAAGCTTTGCTCTTGCAGGCCAATGCCTTTAATAACGATCTCCGAGACAGTGAGCAATTCCGAGCCAAAGGTGATATTCAGCAGCACCACATCAGGTAGAAAGTAACCCAGCAATGCTTCAAACACCTTCTTCTTGGGTTGAGTGTCTGAACACAAAAAAAAATTCTTGGAAAAAAATAAAATAAAATACAATAAGCCATTCTGCCCTAAATTCAACACTCACTGTCTGTGATTTGGGGGGGCCATGGTGTCAAAGGGGTGATAATGGGGAATAAGATCTTATATGTTGTCTTATCCTGACCCTCCATCCACATAAGCTCAAGCATGGGTTCAATGGTGTAACTTATATGGTACTGGTTCTCAACAGCATGACTCTAAAAAAATAAAAATAAAAAAATATATATATATAATTTGTTACCCGTATTCAAGTTAGACACATTAAGGAAAAATTAAGTTTGTAGAAAACCCAACCTTGTAGTGTCCACCAGGGGCCCCAATAGGAATCTCAACAACTACATGGGACTCTGTGAAGATCATGCCGTAGTTACTGCTACTCATCTCTTCAGATGTGAGCCTTCTACCATCAACGCCCATGTGCACCTCCAGGATTTCAACTTCTGAGGACATCAAAGGAGTTAAGTGCAGAGGAAAGCGCCAAGAAATATTCTGACCCACAACAGAAGCTCCATCTGAAATTAAATGAGAGTACAGGACTTCAGGACTACACAGTCATAGGGACACCAAAGTGGCAAAATAAGTGTGTGAGAATAAAGGCTCACTGGTTGGACAGGCAGCGGTCGACTCCACAATAGCCATCATCCAGCGATCTCTGAACAGGACAACTGATTTGAACAAAATCATATCAACATCGTCAACCTGACAAGGAAAAATACTTCAGGCACTGTAGGGAAATTGATGTGTTATATCCACTGGCAAATGAAACATTTCATACATTTAGGACAAAGTTTTCTGCCATGTTGTATGGGCTTCGCATGACCAGCTGTGTTGGAGAACTGTAAACACTGTAGCCCATCCCTTGGAGGGTCTCTCTATCAAAAGCCTTCTCTCCAGGGGTATAGAGCAAGATTTTCCAGAGTTGCAAGTTAGGTATAACTGTGGGCTGTTACAATAGGACAAAATGTAAGAATCTGTATCAAAGATAATTATGAAGAAAATGTGAAGTTATTAGAACCACTCACCATTTTGATGAAGAAACCATGTGAGTGGTGCTTGCACACACAAAACTCGCAACCAAAAGGCTATGGCAGTTGCCAGGACGTTACCAAAGTATTTTAGTGCATCATTATGCAGTTGCTAAAAAGTTTAATTGTTTGTATATCCAATTAATATCCCAGCCCCAAATCTCTATGGTATTTTATTACCCATGAGGACTCGTTCAATGCTACTCTATAGCGGTATCCATAATCGCATACAAAGTTTGTACCAAATTTGACGAACTTCACAAAGTTAAAAAAATAAGCACATGATATAGTATGTATGGATGCATGTAGTATGAATGCAATCTAGATATCTGCCGTTTTGGCATTGTTTACAAGGTCCTTAAAAACATGCAATTGCAGACAACATTTATGTGGTGTTCAGTTCACACCGTTGTACCCAAAGTATGGACAATTGTTAGTGCTGCTTACTGAAGCACCACTTAAAGAATAGAAAAAGAAAATAAATAAAGGCTACATACCCCCCCTTTCACTGGTACGTCCTTGAATTCTGGTATTGCAATCCTTACAGATACCTGACAGAACAAACAGGCATGCACAGGCTGTGGTAGCAATAACACTGAATTTCCATTGGCACATTAGAACATTCATTGTTCAAGATTCTCTAATTGGTTTAAAAATAAAGAGCATTCAAAGATTATATGGTGGAGATCTAGCCATAGCAGGTAATACAAACCCTTTCAATGAGTTACTGATCGCACTGAGTTGCAGCAGTGGCAATCTTGGCTTACTTGAGGCCTGTTGCATGAAGCTAGTTTGAACAAACTCAGGGTTTCAGAGTAGGTTTAGAGTTAACAAAATCATAGAAATCCAACATGGTTTAGATCAAGTTCAGCAGGCTCAAAACACTCTGTATAAACGTTCTGTCAATTCAGGGTTTGATCCAGAGTTTGTGATTAACTCTGAACCATGTTCACCTGAAAGTGAGACACGTGCAGCAAACAGCCAATCAGACGAAACATGGAATATGTCTCTAAAATGTTTAGGGTTACATTGTTGTCACGTTTACATGAAAAGTTGAACTGTCAAAAAACTGAAAAGTTTTTTCCTTTTGCATACAGATGACAACATTGTCTGCCAAAACAGTGTCACGTAAACAGCCACTTTATTTGGAGTGTGAGATACAGGGGGAGTGGCTTCATTGCATCAGATATCGGTCACTTTGCTCACAGCTTATTGGCCCAGTTTTAGTTTGCATGTAGCACGTTACCATGGCCCTGAACACCCATAAAACCCAATCCACCTTCTTCAGAAACCACCTTCATGCTACAGGCCGCTGGAGTCAAGGAGAGATTAAACTTACTAATTTATATTTTAAATTTTTAAAACAAGTTCTTTATTTCAGTATAAGACATGATATTTTATTCAAACGCAAGTGAGGTGATCCACCTCAAATTAAGCAGCTATCAATCCCATAAACTATCCAGCTGCCATTGGTCAAACTTGATACATACAGACAAAATGTAATGGTCAATAAAATGTCCATATTTTAGCCGAAACGACAAAATATTTGCTATACGAGAAAATTAAGTTACTTGCCTCCATGAAGTTTGTCTCACACAAAATCTCACGTGAAACCACAGTGACACTGCAGGACTTGGACGCTTCAAGGACTTTCACAGATAGCATGGGGAATTCATAGAATTTAACCTGTATGGCAACTTTAAATTCCTTGTCTCCCTACAAAAATGAAAAATAAATAAACCTGCTTAGGCCTATACATTTTTTTTTTTGGTCAAACACCTACTCTATGGTGAAAATGCACCAATCTTACTCCTTCATATTTTCTATGATGAACAATAGTTCCAGGACTAGAGCTGGTTAAAGGAATGCTTCATTTATAAAATACACTAACCTGTTTCTCTCCAAAACAACTCTTTAGGGAAGCTGACACTATCGTATTCCCCCAAGGATCCAATTTCTGTGTGTAGCCACACTGAGCCGCCAGGTGAGGTGTGAGCAAGACTGTCTGTGCGTTATCTGAAACACCCAGGGTAGCTCTGAATTGATTCCTGGGGGTATTAAACTCATTGGCACACACACAAAGGGATAATCAACTTACTGACTGCATAAACCTCTAAAGGACTTCCTTCAGTCAGAGAACTAGGGAGAGTAAACTGCACCCTATTTCCAAGACACTCCGCTTGTATTCCACCTGCAAGAATAGTCCATTAAGTAATGAATTATATAACTTGACACAAAAAGTTTAAATGGTTAGCATGGCTTACCTGCAGAGGTATCTGCATCAATGCTTATTATATTGACTATAAGCCATAAAGCCCTAAAAGCATTATAAATAAATTAGCACATCTCTTGATGAATTTTAACACACTTATTTCCATAGACGGAACATACCCTATTTCAAAGCATCCCATTCTATTAAATCTTTGTTAATGTAGTTTACAAACCATCAACTGTGTTTTCTACACAAACGAGTGATCTCACCGGAAGGTGATTAAGAACGGTCTCTCGAGCGCGTTCCGTCTGATTGCACAGTATTGCGCGCAGGTGCGGAACTCAAACACCTCACAGAACTCTCCGCCCAAAGGTGTGAACCTGGATTTGAAGGTTAACAGGGAAACTGTAGGCTCTTGGTACCCATAGTGATCATGTATTATTAAGTGAACGTTTCTTTTGAGTTTTGCGCTTTTTAAGACGTCAGTGCGGAGAGGCACAAATGATTTGAAGCCGCGTGGGCATAGGTGATCTTGATTTTTTTTTTTATTCGCGGTAAGCATGGTCTCTTTTGTCAGTTTTGTTTGATGTCCTATTCTAGGTACTATGACTCATAGGGAGCTGTCAAGTTTCACCGCTAAAGGTTTTATAAGGACTGTTTCTCAGTAACTAAATGGTTTTGAATGATAAAAGATTGGATTCTCTAGCAGTACTTTTTTTAATGTTTCAAACATCTTGGAAGCCAAAATCCCAGGATCGTAATTGTTTTGCTATAGATGTTGGTAGTGACGCAATATTAACGTGATACAATAGTCAATAGGCAACTGTTTTCTCAAGACAGTTATTTTCTGATTTTCTATCTTAACTATTTTTATTTTTTAATGTAAATATCATGTTTTCAAATGTGCTCTTCGTGTTGTCATTTTACTCTTACTTTGCGTTTCATCAATTGTTTTAGTTGCTGTTTAGCTGCTGAAAGCAATTTACAGATGATTTAAGTTAAGTTGCCTTTATTTATTTACCTTTGATAAGATATAATATACAAAAAAGCTAGCCTTTTCTCAAATCAGTGTCAATAATAAGTCAAAAACAAGGAACAATAAAATATACTCGGTGCATGTGCTCATATATTATGTTAAATGCAGTGTTGTTGCAGTGTTGTATTATGATGCAGTGATGTCACCCTTTAAATATGTTGACCTACAGAATAAATAGGCTAGAGGATATGTTTCGGTCTCTACGAGAGGATTTGTTTACAGCAGGTGAGTTGAGCTTATAAGGAAACCATGAGTTTAAATATTGTTATAATTAATATAATTCAGATATATATTAATATACAATACAAACTTTTAAGATCAGTCCACACTTTGTGGACTTTTTTTTCTGACAGAGATCCTCAAGAATGTGTGCAATATATAATTTATTTATTTGATTGGTGGATTGAAAATGTTAGGCCCTACTGATTGAACAATCCTTCCGTCATAAAGTCATGGCACACAAATGGCACAATTACCTGAAAATGCCCTGTCAGAGATTACACAAAATATTTTTAACATTCTTGCAATCTTAAATGGTAGACCAACAAAAAATAAAGTCATGTCATGAGTATATAAATACTATGCAATTATTTAAGATATTTCTCCTTATATAGAACCATTTTGGCAAAGTGCCCTAACCCTCTGGTACCTTGTGGAGGTCAAAAATGACTTAATTGTTTTTTTTTTGTTTTTTTTTTTATGAAAGGAATGTACTATATTTTAGTTTGATAATGTTTTTTTATGGTACTACATTATATTTACCCAGTAGGTATAATAATTTTTTTCATGTTTTGAGCATATAGACCTGAAAATTAAATAAATTAAACTGTCGTAAATATTGAATGCTTTTAAAATAGATCAAACTTAAGTCTGTGCTTTAAAGACGACACATGGCTAATTATTGCTGAAGTGAAAAAAAGTTTAAAAAGTGAACTTAAAACGTTTATTGTTATGAAAAAATTCTTCAAAATTTTTATTTGAAATCTATATTTTCAAAATCACGTTTTACTCTAAAACGGCAAGAAAATCAGAGCCATAATTTAAAAAAAATCTGTTCCAAATTTGAGCTTGATATCTCAAAAATTAGCTTTCAGTAAGATTTTGTTTATGGCAGTACCAAAAGATTTCACTAAATGAAATTCGTTTCCCATTCATTTCCAATGTGGAGCACAAGTGTGACTATTTTTTAAGGACCATTTAAACTTTTCAAATCAGATCCTTGATTTCTTGTGTCTTCACATAGCAAGTGCCAAAATCTTTACCAGCTTTCTTACCATTCCGATGAAGTAACATTTTTCAGTCAAAAATGACCGAAGAGCACCAGAATTGAGTCGAGAACCCTAGGGTTTTATACATAACCCACATTAACTTTTTTCCCATAAATTTTAGTTATTGACCAATTCATCAACTGAGTTCATTAGCTGATTAATTAAACAGTTTTTAGTGTTGTTGATGTAGCTAACATCCACATTTCTGTATTTTTATTAGAAAATGCAAGTATATCATTAGCAAGACTTCCAGATTCAATGAAACAGTACCGCCATGATGTATGGACAAATTCTCCACTATCAAGGCAGGGAGGAAGATCTCATTAACCTCAACGTTGGAGGCATCCAGCACAAGGTGGAGCGCTGCGTTCTGCTCCGGTTCCCCAACACACGTGTGGGTCAGTTAATCCAGTGCTGCAGCGATGCCGCCATTTTGGAACTTTGTGACGACTACAGCCCCGCTGAACGAGAATACTATTTCGACCGGAGCCCTCAAGTCTTCCACTGTGTTCTGAACTTCTACCGTACGGGACACTTTCATGCTCTTGAGGAACTGTGTGTGTTTTATTTCATCCAGGAGATCGAATACTGGGGCATTTGTGAGCTGGATTTGGAAGCCTGCTGTCTCGATTGGTTCCTTGAACGGAAGCAGAATGCTTGTGGCCGGTCAGGTAGTGGCGCGTCATCTGAAGATATCCCGGTTGTGAGCAGTGACCTGTTGAGGTTTGAGGGCACCTGGTGTCCAGAAGCGCGAAAGCTCATGTGGCAAACTCTTGAAGATCCCAGTCACTCCAAATGTTCCAAAGGTGTAGCTGTGGTTTCTGTCCTGGTCATTTTGACCTCCGTTGTGGCCATGTGTATCCACAGTATGCTGGAATTCAGGCACGCAACTGACAGTGAGCATTCTGTCCTAGACTCTCTGGAGGTCATCTGTATCCTTTTCTTCTCAGTGCCGTTTGCCCTGCGGGTCGTCGCAGCTCCTCGCCCATGGAGGTTTTTGGGAAACCCTCTGAACATGATCGACATCGCTTCTATCTTGCCTTTCTATGTGACGCTGGCCTTTGAAAGTTTGGACGAAGATGATGGGGAGGAAAACCAAAGTCTGGTCAACATGGGCAAGGTGGTTCAGGTTCTCCGGTTAATGAGGGCATTCAGGGTCCTAAAGCTTGCAAGACATTCAGAGGGGGTGAGAGCGTTTGGGGAAACTCTAAAGAACTGTCACAATGAGGTGGGTCTCCTCATTCTTTTCATTACTGTTGGAACATCGTTCTTCTCAACTTTTATCTACTACACTGAAAAGGAAGAGTTTGCTTTGTCCAAACTCTCTTCCATTCCTGTTTTTTGGTGGTGGGCCATTATTTCAATGACAACAGTGGGATACGGAGATGTATATCCACATACAGTGCCTGTGAGAATTGTAGCTACACTTTGCATTCTCTTTGGGTTACTTGTGGTTTCTTTCCCCATCACCATCATTATGAACACCTTTTCTAAGTAAAGAAATAAACCTAGGAGATGCCTTTCAGAAGCTAAACCATAGGAAAATGTCAACCATTCCTTGTGAAAATGTATAATTTTTATTAATCTTTACATCTATTAATCTTTACATGAATACAAAATAATAATAAAGCCATCTGACATCTAGCGATCAAATACTTCATGTCATGTTTCTAAAACCAATGCCAGATATTTGGAACGAGTAAATTAATTAGAATACACTAAAGGCAACAAGTACAAGTACAACACAGTACAAGATTATCGGGCTGATTTTGGGCCTAATTCTCCCCTTCTGACAATCCTAGGTAAAGTCCCGATTATCTTGATGTTTCTACAGATTATTTTATCAGATTTTACTGTGGTGTGGTGTGACAAGAGTGACTGAATCGGAAGAATGTCCAGCCCAGGCACATTATTGCGTCCTGCAAGATTCGCTACAGTTTCAAATTGAAATGTCCAGTGAGAGGCAGCAAACAGATGAACGTGAAAATGGCAACATTTTATTATGTTGAAGTTCTTACGTATCACCACAGAGTGGCTCTAAAAGCTAATACTCCATTTTAAAATAACGTACACCTATACTAAACTCTACCTTAACCTAACCTACCTTATAATGTTAACAAAAGCAAATGTGACATAAAAGTGCAATTTTAACCATGGTATTTTAGTTTTTGTACTATTATCTTGTCTTTCATGGGATTCGTAAGATTATGGTTTAGAATGTATGTAAAACTGCTCATTCTCAGATGTTTATCAGATGTATTTACACAGCAGATGTTTTCCAGATCTCCAGATCTTTAGCAGACATCTTACAGACGTACATGTGCTGTTCATTTCTGTTATAAACTGCAGTGATATGTATTGGAATGTATTTTGTGTTTTGCAAAAATGTTGCCACAGATACGTTTTTCCATTGAGCCCATGTTGCTATCGTCAGGGCTACACTGATCTCAAATCGTAAATATTCAGCATGTTGGATCAGTAATTCTTTTGTGTTGGGGGAACCGGAAGGCAAGCGCGCACACACTCTGCCAATCAGAAAGTGAGCTGATTGAAGACAGAAGCAAAATACGAATTCATCACCTTTTACTTTTACGTAAAAGCAGTCCGAACACCATTATCGTAATTTCTTTTTGCCCGTCGTCCGCCATGTTTGTTTACTTTGACTGTGAGAGATTTTGCGAGATTTCCGGTGTTCACAGTCAGGTCTCTAGTTGTTTGTGAATTTGTTAGTGTGTGGTGCTGTCTTGATCACATCACGTCACTCCACACACTGTAGGAACAAAACTCTTAAAGGGGTCATCGGATGCAAATTCACTTTTATATGGTGTTTGCGTAATTATAAATGTGTCTGCAGGATGTGGACACAACCACCATACAATGCAAAAATTCAATCCTTTTTTTTAATCCTCAAAAAGTCTTAACTCTCAATAATCAAGCCATTTTGATCATGCTTCGCCCACGACCACTGTCCCATATTAGCATATTAGCATATTTCCGCACACAGAAGAGAGGGGTGGGGTGAGTAGTTGCTCATTATCATTTAAAGAGACATGCACCGAAACGGGTCGCTGTGAACAGAGCTGTTTTTGAGGAGGTATAGGGTGTTGTTTACACAAACATTGAGGAATTTAAATGAAAGTATATTACAAACTTTACATGAAGACTCTAAAGAATCATACCAACTTGTGGAAAATGGGCATCCGATGACCCCTTTAAATCTATTTTTTTTATCGTCATGTTTGTGGTCTCTCACATTTTGAAAATCTGATATTATGAAAAATATTTTAGTGTGGGCAAGTCTTCGCAGTTTATATTCAAGTAAATTATGACATATTCAGAAGAAATGAAAACAAGCAGCACAATTCTTTCTTTTCTTCAAAAAAGTTTAATAGGAGTTCTATGTACAACAAATTATCATATTTAATATTCAATTATTCAAAGAGGCAGATTGATCAAATCTGAAATTAGGCAAAATACTGAAGCAAAACTAAAGCAGAGAAGGACCAAAACCCTTCATACCATTCTCATCCGCAAAAACCCTAACATTTCATATTTAGAGATATGAATATGACTCAATTAAAAATAAAAAGGCAAATCAATTGTACAAATACCAAACTATTTGTAAAATGCCAAAACAACTAACAGCAATGAAACATCAAATCATACATTCAGTTTTTGTTACGATCCTGCATGCTGTCATAGCTTTATAAAATAATCTTGACAAAGTTCAAATAAACATGGGTTAAAGCAAAAAAATAAATAAATAATAATAATCTATTTAAATTAGGCATATATTAATTTATCAATATATGTATTTTTTATATAAATAATGTATATTTGGCATTAGATTCATCCTCATTATTGATATATTTAATGATTCAAAACAAGTTTGAAGCTAAACCCTTCTCAAAACTCTGTTATAGCCCATTTATGAGAGGTCTCACATATTCAAACAGCATTACATCAGATGTGCTGGGGAAAAAAAGAAAATCCCTCCCCCTGATGAATTAGTTATGAAAAACTAAAACCAGAGTATTTTCATATTAGTGTTATGGTTAACCTTTGAGAGTTAAAAACTGTGAATACACAGCAAAACTGCCTGTACTCTCCCCTCACACTCAGAAACGTCATCACAGCACCAGAGACAGATCTCAACATCCTGCTTTGTACAAGACTGATTATTCTGAGCATTTTAACCCTTAAATGCATGAATGTTTCGCCAATCATTATTACAAATTCGGGTCTATAGCGATCTGGATCTCTTACACGGATGGATCTCTACCTGTCGCTATAATATAAAACTCTCCTGATATGAGAGTAACAATCACAGAAGAATAAAATAAAGCATATTTTTTATACCTTTTGGTTCATTTTGAGCAGATGTTTTATATCATCATCACTGTCTTCGTCAGAGCTTATTTCGCAGTACATTCAGCATCTGGCTCATATTCACAATTTTAAATATATTTTCAAAACAGTAATTTTCAACATCTTCAAAGACAATATTTTGATCGCTGACAGCGTCTTCACCAGATCCATCATCAAGTGACAGTGACAGTAATATATGATTGTGTTCAAGTTTTACTGATGATACTTCCTATTCTTTTGTTTTCTGCCTGCAGTAACTCTGAGTGAAATATCACTTCATCATTGTGTATCAGACATTGACACCTTCTGGAATAAAGGTGAATTGCACTTATTCAGTCATCAAAGATTCAATTATCTTGTGCAGAAAAAATATACTTACACTGTTACACACATCCCGAGGTGTCAATTTTACCAAAAAAAAAATGTATGGGAAACCAGGAAACCTTTTATATTTTGTTCTTGTTATATTGTTTATAATGAATATATTGAGGAATATTACAAAGATTGATGTTTAACTTTAACAAATGAATGAGGAGGAGGGTAGTGAATGAAGTCCCGGGTCACTAAAGACCTGAGGTATGTGTTCAAGGGTTAAATGGAAAGAATCACTATTTTCACATAGTCAACAAAAAAGAGGATGTTAATATGTGCCTGTGCAATGATCTTTAAATGAAACCATTCAGGTTATTGCTGAACAGGCAGCGAAACATCTATACTGAAGTTCTACACAGCTGAACACTCACTCGACTGCCTACGATATTCTGATTTCCTAGCAGAAAAGCCTTGACTAACTGACAAATGAAAAGGAAAGGTGGAGAGTGGTGGAGTAGAGAACAACTGTTAAAAGGTATGAATTTATGTTTAATTTTGAAATTATAAGAACAATCTTAAAAAGATAATGGTGCCGTTTAGAGGGTGGAAGTGAGGCCAATACACTACTGAACATATTGTTTCTGTGTGAGAGCGAGTGTATAAATGTTGATTGTCCTGGTAAAACCAATCCGTGCCTAGATGAATCCAACACACCTCTATGACAAAAGCACCAGTTTTAACCACTCAAATGTCTCAATGTATTTTTAAACAGCTGTTTACATTGTTTCACATTTTCAGTAAAATAAATAACAGTATTGTTCATAGAACAATAGCTGTCTTTGCATTATGGAGGAACTGACCCTCAAAGAGGAGAATCGGAGACTAACAAAACCTATTAAAGGGCTTCCCTGCAGTACGTCAGTAAACTGAAAGTGGCAGCGCAGTTTTTTTTTTGTTATGATGTAATGAATTTGCTATGCGTCTTTACTGTACATCTGTGCACACACTGGCCACAACTTTATAAAATGTTTTATAGGTGAGAAATGTCCTCAGGGGAAGTGGTGAATAAATAAACTCTACGACTATGTTGAAAAGAGCAGCGTTGCTGGTCACCAGCATGTTGTGTTTCAGATGCGGTGAGTGTCCCTTCTTAACTAGCTTAACCAGGAGGACTTCCTACTGCCCTACAAATGCAATAACTACAGCAATAAATGACATGATTTTTTTTTAACTCTTTCCCTGCCATCGATGGCATTTTCTGTAATTGCACTGTTGTATGGTAGAGGGCGCTGTGGCCACTGAAAGAGTACAGAGTCTCCAGATTCAAATCACAGACAAAAAAGAAACAAGTGCTGCTTAAAAGCATTAAAAGCATTGCTTATGCAAGTTGTAGTATTTAAAAAAATATATAGAGATTTTTCTCAGCTTTTTGTTGCTCATTGTAACTTCAACTGTTGATAAAAAAGAATGCATGATGCTAGAATATATATTTTGTTTTGTTTAAAAGCAGAGTCTCTGTTCTTTCTTTTGATGTATTGCATGCTCAGATAGTTAAACACATTTTTTTGTGAAAATGATAAAAAAAAACGCTGGTGGTGGCAGGCAACTTTAAACAAACAAACAAACAAACAAACAAACAAAAAAAAACGCTGGCGGGGAAAGAGATTCTCTTTGAATCTGAGCATAGTTGGCCAAATCAGACAGATCGGAGTCTAAAAGACTAAATTTTGACAAAAAAAAAAAAAAGTAGTAGGTGATTTTGCCAAGATTTTATGTTCCTGGGTCAACATATTTCAACAACATTCATTCCTGTCCAAAAACATAGTCCTATCCCTACCCCTAAATCTAACCCTACCCATAAGTTACCCCTAAACTCAGAGGGAAGCATAGGTGTAACACTGATGTAGAAGCACCTAACTCTGGTTATAAGCCTAAACTTGACATAAACCGTAAACTTGTCCATCAAATCTGATTGGTTGATTGGAATCTTGATCCATGAACATGTGGTACTTGGTGAAATCACGTTCACCGTCAAACAGCTTCACAACACAGACGTCTCACGTTTGTTGACTAGTACTTTTTACTGGTGACCAGCAAAGCTATGCTGGTCCTCTAGCTAGACCAGCATTATGCCAGCTCTAATCTGTCTTTTCAACAGGGTTACAAGGCCTATTTTGTTATTCCTCAATAAAATATATTCACAAAAATGGGTAAAAGAAAGTTTCTGTGAATAAGTGTCTCTTATGAAATTCAAAAAGTCAGACTAGAGCTGCTGCATAGTAGAAAGGCATGACAAACAGCTCTGTTTGCCTTGAACCGATCGCAGAGAGACTCTACTAGCGCCAGTGTAGTGTCCTGCCATTAATAACACACACTAAGAGGTAATGACACCATGTGCCTGCCATGTATTTATACACTATTGCACATTCTGGCAAGTCTGGTAGAGTGTGTAAGCACGCGAGAGGAGGACACTGGCATTTAGTCTAATACTGTGTATTGTGTTTAATAGAGATGAACAATGTGAAGCCCTCATGTGTCCGTCATTATAGAGGACAGATATAGAACAAAACTATAGTTTCCTGCATTTGACACTTTTCTCAGTCATAAGGTGCGGTCACACTTCAGATGTCACAATAAATATGGGCAACCGGATATGATGTCTCTAGTTGTTATTAATAATAAATCACAAATAACACATACATTTAAAATCAACTCAGGCTCATTGGAAAAATATGCCTGTTGTGACAAAATTATATTTTTGGCACACTTTCAAAGTGAAATATCCAGTGAGTGGTGCCAACGGCTTTTTTAGTTTTATTCGAAACAGATGAACGTTACTTTGGCAAAGTTTTATTACATTGGTTGTTGTTTTACATACTGTATTGCGGCAATTCGTAGATTAAATTACCAGAGAATGGCGCTAAAAAGCGAATGCTCTATAGGTTTTTTAAATATAGGTATTTTTTCAATGAGCATATGTTGCTAAAATGTTAAATGTTATATTTTATCTACTCCACCTTTCTATAACATGCAGGTTTGAGGTTTGCGTTCTTGGAACTGAAGACTTTTCATCATATGAATGCAAGTGAGTGGAACACAAAGTGTAATGTGACCGCACCTTTAGACTTAAACTTTGATAATACACTATATTAATACTCTTAATCGCTTTTTTATTTATTTATACTGAACACATCACTATCACGCAGTCCTGATTAAATACAGAACCCTAGATAGACCCACACGATAATCCAAGAGATGAAGCAAAAAATTCTCATCAAGAATGTCACCTGCTGGACAACGATCCAACGATCATGCATCTGTTTTAACATCTTTGAGCCTCTAAATGATCTGAAATGCATGAAAAGAAACAATACTGCAGGGTTTCGCCAGTTTTTGACCATAAGCGACATTTCCTCTGCATAGGTCATAACTCATGCAAATCATTTTAAGTCTCCAACACTGATTATAAGGCACCTATGGATGTTTCCACCTTTTATAATCACCGATATCTGCTAGATCTCTACATAAAAAAAAAAAAACAGACATATGGCATGTGTCAGGTGATGCCACTCTACAACTATTTACATTAACACACGCAGCGATATATCTATGCCACAACTTGTCCGCACTGCCTAAACACATTATTCCATTACAATATCTTTTAAAACAGGGCTGGGGGTTTGTGTCTGAAAAAGGGGCCTAGTTGTAATATACTCTTTTATTTATATTGTTTAAATAAAAGATGCAAATCATTGAGAAAAAAACCTGTCCAGTGGACTATCATATTTCAGCTGTTGTCTATTCATATAAAATGTGCAAGATGATAACTGTACCTCAATGTACGTATTTAGCAGCAGTTGGTAGTCAATGTCTTTCCTCGGGGTGACTTACAGTTGCAAAGAAGAACCTCAAGCGCAACATTTCTGAATCCCAGGTAACTTCCTCACAAACTATTTGGACTAATTGGAAAGCGCTGATTGTTCCTCTGTGTATGTGGTGCTTTCAATACATTGAGACAAGAATTGAGACAGCAATACAGAGCCACTACAGTATGTAAAAGCACAGCATTACACACTCATCATATCTCACTTCAGCCTTATTCTTCAACAACATTGTGTTTCTGAAAGGGATAGTTCACCCTAAAATGAAAAGTCTATCATAATAATAATAATAATAATAATTTTGCTGAATGTCCTGGCTGCTTTTGTCTTTGCATTGAGGTATGGTGACCCAGACTGTCAAGCTCTAAAAAGGACAAAAATATATTTATGCTCTTAAACATGAAAAGGATATTTTTCCATCTGCATACTTTCACGTCACAGATCAGGTGTGTGTAATGGCAGAACATTAACCACCGTAGTATGTTTGTCGTTATTGTTATAGTTGTTGTGTGGATACAGCTGTTCTTTTACATTTTATAAAGGTTTTTAAAACTACATCTTTATCGTTATCATTATGATCCTTGATGTGGACGGGCCTTTACTTCTGTAGGCTTTATGTGTTGTTCTCTTCAAAAACGGCATTGATTGTTGACATGCAAAAACATATAGAATGAAATGTAAATATATTTCAATGGAATGAAGGATACAGAATGTACTGCATGTTAGCTTGGATATTGTGCTCAAGAGCCTGATTTATTTAAGTCCACGTAGTTAATGATGCCTTTGGGAAATGCACCCCAGTATAGATGCTAGTGACTGGGGCTGTGTTCGTTCAAGTGTAATGGCATTTATGTTTTAGATAATTTTGCTTAAAACCTTCCCATGAACAAAAATGGCAGATTTGAAACGTTCTAGTCTCAGCCTTAGATGTCAAGCCCACGGGCCGTTAGCTGAACGTCTGATGCATATGGCGCACAAAATGGGAAACGCTTTTGTCATCAGATCGATTGAATTCTACAGGATTTCTGGGAGATGTATTTGTCGCATTCTTTAATGGTCCTGGAAACAAAGCCGTTGTGACAGAAAACCCCCTTATGGAAAGCCATTGTATTTACAACTGTGACAATGAGCGCTTATCAGGATCACTGGATTTTCAAAAGTATGTGAAGTTCAAAGAACCATTGTTGCAGTAAACTTGCACAAAGTTCTTGAATGAATTGTATTCGGAGACCCTTAATGGACGTGAAAAAAATAATATTTCAATGCTTTTACGTTCCCTCACTTTTGCGTTCCCTTGAGAAACTTTGCGTTCGCTCGCAAAGAACTCAAATGCTCCTCGGGGGAAAGCAAACATTTAGCTAGTGAACACAAAGTTTCTCAGGATAACACATTTGAGAGAGAACACAAAAGCATTAACACATTTTTATCTTATTTTTATTTATTTATTACCATGTCCCTTGAGGTTCTCCACAGAATTGCACGCCGGTCTTTAATTGTGAAGACACCGACTTCGCCTGTCAATCAGAAGGCCACTGGGCGGTCCTTGGCCAATGAAAGGAGCTATGGAGTCCAGACCTTCTGCTGCCAGTCTGAAAGTCTGGCTACGCCAGACCAACAGTAGTCCTGCACAATTCAAGCAAATGCCATTGAGAGGAATATAAATATCTCCTACTGTTTTGTCTTTTTTAAATCTTCCTAGTTAATGGTCACCATCCTTTTTAAATGAGTAGCCAAAAAATTTACTAAATAACACATTTTGTGTTCAATGGGAAGCAAAAACCAATGGGGTTCTGATCGACATATTGTAAAGATGAGGAGATGATCATAAGTAGATTTTTGGTTGAACTATCCCTTACCTTTAACCATAGGTGTAAACGAATCATTACCAAATTCATTGTTTTCTCCATACAACAAATAAGAGTTTACTTAATTTTTTAAATGAGCGCAATGTTATTGACAGTTCCTTCGCTTCTTATTTTTCTTCTTCGCTTTTTCGTGTTTTTTTTTTTTGCAAGAGCAGGGCAGTACATTCACAATGCTTTCTGTTTAAGATGTTGTAAGGCTGCCAGGTAAAGGAAATAGCTAAAAAGCCAGGATTTAGTTGCTGCCTTATAACGCCTTATGAATGTAAACAATAGTAACGCTAAGAAGATAGACTACCACTAGTGACGTAAGTCAGCAGCCATTTCTGGGATAATTAGGTTAAAATTGTTGCAGTAAAGGGAAAAATAACTGCAAATGTTGTATTTACAAGTATAAGGTATTGAATCTAATGTTGCTGTAGGTTTTTATGTAGTCCACAATTAAGGTAATAAAGAACCTCAAGCCAAATTAGAAATAAGGTATTTAAAAAGGTATTTAAATTCAACAATTCATCATAGAGACCTCTGTCTATTGCACATCTGGGTTTCTGTTCTCGAAGGTGACAAGGCAAATGGGCACATCTTTATGCAAATGCTGGACTGAAAAGTGTGATATACAAAAAACATAACTGTCTAACCTAAAATAAATCTATTTATTTTCAACAAATCAGTGACCATAAATATGATAATCCGAGATGCATTGAGACACTGTTAAACCTCCCTTTAAAAAAGTCCACAGGTGGTTTATAGTGCTGTGCAGAAAGGAGAGGAGAGGGGCTTCTACATTTTAGAGTATAAAGCAGCACCATTTACAGTAATATTATTAAAGTTTCTTTTGCACCTTTATATGTCACAGACTACCTTGAGGGTGAATGTTGAAGAAGATTGGTGTTGTAAATACTTCTCTGTAAATGTTTTTGTGTAGAACAGGTGGTCAGTTAATGAAAGTCAAGCTGTTACTTTATGACTGAATGATATCAAGGCCTTTTTGGGCTGAATGAACTTTAAACCTTAGTCATTGAATAAAATGATTTTTTTTAAATCTCTTGACAATGCAGTTTAGTCCAGAACAAGATTAAATCTGTTAATCCTGAAGCTAAACCTAAATTGAAGTCTAGAAGCAATACCTTCATGCAAATCCCCAGATGCGATAAACATCACAAGGATCAAGATCAACATTTCCGTTGGAAATACAAATGTGGATAATTTAAGAAGTAAAACTGCTGTGTACATCTTTTCAAGTAGTAGAAATTTTATAATTTAGTTTGCAAACTAATCTTAATTTTGCCTATTTAAATCTAAACGCCACATAAAGTCAAGTTTAGAGTCATTTTATGTTCTATTGAGGGAATAGTGTTGTTGATGAAGTGACTATGCTGTGACATTAGTTTTGTGCCAGTGCTATAGAATATATATTCTGAAAGGAGTGTTAACTGTGCCTATGCTGAGGGCTACACTAGGCTTTGTTCAGACAGGTAGCAAAAATCAGATTTTTTTGGAATCCGATGTTTCCAAACTACAGTACATCCAAATTAGGTCTGAAATCAGATTAAAATATTTTGCAATGCACCTGTAGAGTCAGATTACATTTCAAGTACTTGTTTCATCATTCCTGGAGTGTTGCATACTGTATGTCTCTTTCTTTTTATTTATTTTCCTCATATAATGAATTAAGTGGCATTCTACGACGCTCCTAATGGGACATTAGATGGAAATTAGATGGAAAAATTTGATTTCAATGCATTCGCAAAAAATATATATTTTCTTGCAAAACGTTTGCGTTCCCCCAAAACTTTGCATTCACCTGCAAAAGCATTGAAATTACTGTTTCCTTTTCAAAGTGGAACTCAGCACTGCGTCGTAGATTGATGCTATGGGGAATGCTATCAGTGTCCAACGACATTCGATGACGGCACTAGCAGAGCGCCCGCAAGTGTAAGAGGGTGCCTGTAATACACGTCATTAGCTTGTTTGTCTTCAGGAGCTGCATGTTTGTATACTTGTGTAAGATAAACACTGGATGTGTTCATTGCGCTGCATTCGCAGTAAGCTCTGTTCTTGCATAATTCTTTCCTGAGGGATGAGAATATAGCGTTTGCATGGAGTGTGTTCAGCTAGAGGGAATAGGCTGCACTCATGGTGATGCATTCATGGTAAGCAACTCTGTTATTGTTTGAGTCTCTCTAAACAATATAAGAGTCTAGTGTATGTTCGGAGTGTGTTCAGCTCTCGAGGGAATGTGATGCATTCGCCGTAAGAAACTCCACCCTGGCTTGACTGTCAAGGATGAGAGTCTTGAGTTTGATAATATGGCGGGTCTAATTCTGAGGGATTAGATGCAGAAAGAGTTGAGGTAAGTGTAATAATAAAAGGTAAAAGGTAAAAAGTAGTAATAATAATAATATCTGCTTCCTCCGCTGCCCCACAATTTCCATATTGAGGTGATGAAGAAATTTGTAATAATGGTATTCTAGGATGCCCGAGTTGAAGAGCTGCTTAAGAGCTATCTCTCTCCTGGTCTTGCATCCTCTGTGAAGGCTCCCACCTTAGCAAAA
The DNA here is from genome assembly GCA_030578275.1 of Meda fulgida. Classification (NCBI taxonomy): domain Eukaryota; kingdom Metazoa; phylum Chordata; class Actinopteri; order Cypriniformes; family Leuciscidae; genus Meda; species Meda fulgida. The sequence continues at coordinate 25,026,000 of CM060635.1, read as the reverse complement.
TAGCGAGTGTGTTCAGCTATGGAGGGGGCGGAATGTGCTCTCTGTTATGAGCCACTTTGAGGGATCTCCCCCTCACGGTTCAGGCCCCATGTCTGCTGAAGTAGCAAAATGGCAGCTTCGATCATGGGCTCGTATGTGGGCAGAGTAGAGGCAGATATTGTAAATTAAGTCTGGCTTCCTCTGCTGCTGACCACCTTGTGGCTCTTGGCAAGGCATATGCGAAGACAAGACAGACCTGGGAGGCCCTGCACACCATGAAAAAAAAAGATGTTGCAAGTGCTCCATGTCTACCTTTTGTGGCAGCGTGCTCCTCTGGAGCTTTTATATAAAAACAACCATTGCTGAAATGGCACAGGAATGGAGCAGGTTTTTGGATACAATATAAAACAGGAATCGGAAACCGCTCTTTCTGCCGCTCGTTTCATAGTGTACACTAAGTAGTGCTTTGTTACTTATGCATGCAGGTACGTTTTTGGCAAGATACTTTCACCTGGCCCCCAGGGTGAGACTTGTTAATTGTCTCTGGAAAACATCTCTCTTGCTCTAACCTGATATCCTGAAAGGGTATCCAAGGTTGAGCTATATTCTCTCCTATCTTATGGTCTAAAGTAGAATTATGCTCCCCTGTAAATGGGTTGCTTAAGTTCCCTCTTAAGGGTTGATGCAAGGCGAACTGGGTTATTTAGGGCAGTATAGATTCCCTCCTTTTCCCTTCTACTCTTCAACTACGGTTGGGTGTTGAAGTAGGAATATAAGATCCCCTTTTGGATGGGTGCTCCATAGGCCTCACTAGTATAGCTCATGTTCAATACTATAGCTGGTCCTGGAAGAAGTGCCTTAATTCAAGTCAGGGTTGAGCTGCTCTCCCCCAGTGTAATGTTTATTTTATTTTTATTTTTTTTAAGTAGAGCATACGATCCCCTGCAACCTCCTTGGGGTTAGAGAATGGTGGATGAGAACTATTGGCAAATTACAGCCTGCCCTTCTCTTGTCCTGGACATATCTTCCTTTTGGATGTCCCTAAGGGTTGATGCAAGGCGAATGGAGTTATATAGGGCTGTATAGTTTCCCTCTACTTTGTTTACCTGCCTTCCCAACTACTGTTGGGTCTTGAATCAGGGATATAGCTCCGCTTTAGAAAGCTCTACTATGGCCCTGATTTGACAATGCTTACAAGTAGAGGAAGTTCGCCTGCCGGTGTCCCTCCTTGTTATCTGTTACATACTATGGTCTGGTGCTAAAATAAAAGGTTGAAGCGCTAGCTATAGTAGGGATAAGGTAGAGTGCATTTTCCCCCTGGAAGTAGCAATTTGTATGCCCTCCCTCCTGTTGTTGGGTCTTAAATTAAGGTATTTTTTCTCCCCTTTGGTGGGTTTCACAAGCAGGGTGTGAGCACACTCCCCTAATTATTCCAGGGTATTTAAGTAGAGCTGGAGCTCCCCTGTAGTTTTCTTAGGGGTTGAGTTCCATGGCAAAAATCTTTGACAACTATATTTTGCCACTCATATTAGCATCCCTTCTGATGAAAATTTGGGTTGCATTATCGCCCTTGAAGTAGTGGTAATATCCAAGATCGTTGTTGAAAATATTCTCCCTTTGGTGGATACTCCCTAAGGGCTGTGCCAAGGTTAAATAAACTGAGCTGAGCCATTTATTCCTTAGAGCTCTGCTCTTGGGGCCTCATAAGGCTGACGCCTGACTCACAAGGGAGGAAGGAAGGAAGGTTGTAATGGCTGGGACTTCCTTTGTTAAGAGAGCATAGAAGCTTGGTTATCTTCTATTATTGGAAGATAGAGGCTTATATAGTTGTACCACTAGACAGTCTATATGAGTCTTTTTGGATGGGCCCCTTATTGATGCTCTGACTCTGGCTAAGTAATCCGTTGAGTCATCTCATGCTATGCCTAATATGTTTTGTGCATATTTACAGCTACATGAGGCAGGCATTCCCTCTGCATGGTGTAGTACATATTAGTTCCCCATAGCGTCAATCCAAGAAGCAGTGTTGACTTCCACTTCGAAAGGGAACGTCTCAGGTTACAACTATAACCATGGTTCCCTGAGAAGGGGAATGAGACACTGCATCTCGTTGCCATGCCTTGGGTCTGCCTGTGCGTCTCCGTCAAACAAAAGAGTTGATGAGGTGTATTACAGGCACCTTCTTATACTTAAGGGCACTCCGCAAGTAACATCATGGACTGTCGTCAGCTAATAAAATTGCCGTGTTTGTCACACGTGCTTCAGACACTGGTCATGCTGTTCACCATAGCGTCAATCCAAGACACAGTGTCCCATTTTCCTTCTCAGGGAACCATGGTTAAAGTCATAACCTGAGGCATTTTCCTCAGACATCATATTACAGTAGTCAACATTTGAAGTGGATCAGAAAAGTTAATCAAAGTTGTCCTAAGACAAGAACGGGTATTGTTCAAAATTCATGTATAACTTTGATGAAAGGTTTTGATCCATTAAAATGTTGACTACTGTATTACCAATACAAAAGTTTTGCAAGTGAATTCAAAGTTTCTCAGGGAAACTCAAACGTTTTAAGTGAACAAACAAGTTTTGTGAGAGAACGCAAAATTTGTCAGTGGGACGCAACAGAACATAAAAGCGTTGAAATGTAATTTTTCCTCCTATACTTTTTTTTCCATAACCATGTCTATTTAGGGGGTTCATTATATTCACTATGAAGTGAATAGTGAGTAAGTGAACATGTCAGTGGTTTTGGACTCAGTATGTGCGTGAATGCGAATATATAAGAATTGTCAAATTGTGTCCTAAACATCTGATGTGGAAACCAAAATGGATTTGTGCGCAGTGTGAACAAAGCCTTAGTTTTGTCCTCTGAACATACTACAGTGAAATCCAAACTGGGTTGCAGTAGCTGCAGGTTTTGGAGGGCATAGACTGCCATGACCTTTTTGCATTGAGCTCTGTTTGAGGCATATATAAACTCACCACTATTCTCAGCTCAGAGACGATGATGAGCAGAGGAAGAATACGTGTAACAAATGTGACAATGTGTAAGGGTGGAGGAATGACATGGAGCAGAATGATGTACCCTGTTGGTGAAGCGCATTGGTGAGGCATAGCATATGTGTGTTTCATAAACGCGTTTGGGCTTCAGGGATGTAGATCTCTATGCTGTCGGCCCGCTCTGTAGCTGAGTTCTGACGGAAAGATGCAGCCCGTTTAGCAGCCAATAGCCTGCGGCGGGCCTCTTGCCTCTGTCGGTCCTGCAGATCCAAGGAGCGCTCACGCAAAACAGCTCCGCGACCTTTAGGAGGCCTCTTTGTAACAGGAGGTGGCCATTTTCTTTCCTGTGGAAAAGAAGTATGGTTCACTACCATTTTATTTTATTATTTTGGTTTCTTAGAATTAGTGTCAAAGCATATATATGTATACATACATGCATACATTTTTAGTGTTTTTAAAATAAGTCTATAAAAGTTATAAGTTTATAAAATAAATCAATACTTTTAGTCAGCAAGGATGCATTAAATTGATCACAAGTTACAGTAAAGACATTTAAAATGTTACAAAAGATTCTATTTCAAATAAATGACATAAAACTTTTTATTCATCAAATAATCCTGGAAAAAAATATCCACAACTGTTTTCAACATTGGTAATAATAATTAATGTTTTGTGAGCATCAAATCATCATATTAGAATGATTTCTGAAGGATCATGTGACACTGAAGACTGGAGTAATGATGCTGAACATTCAGCTTTGATCCCAGGAATAAATGACATTTTAAAGTATATTAAAATAGAAAACAGTTCATTTAAATTATCTTTTTTCAAAAAAAATTATCAAATAAATGCAGCCTTGGTGAGCATAAGAGACTTCTTTTAAAAACGTTAAAAATCTTACCGATCCCAAACTTTTGAATGGCAGTGTGTGTGTGTGTGTGTGTGTGTGTGTGTGTGTGTGTGTGTATACATTTATATATATACACACATACATACATACAGTAGTCAACATTTGAAGTGAATCAAATCCTTTCATCAAAGTTATACATGAATTTTGAATATACATGATCATTTTTGTCCTAGGACAACTTTATATTATTATATATTATATTTATATTCAGTAACTTTGTATGAAGAGCCAAAATTCATTCTGGCACTCTCACACACTTACATTCTCCTTTCACATACATATATTTTTGCTCTCATAGTCACATTTTTTTATGCACACATTCATACATTTTGCTCTCATGTTCCCATACTTTCTAACGACCACATTCTAACATATTACTCTTATATTCATATATTTTTTAACACACATTCACAACCTACATTTTGTGTACTCATATATTTATATGTATATGAAAGGAGAATGTAAGTGTGTGAGAGTGCCGGAATGAATCATGGCTTGTACGGCTCCTAAAATACACCTTCTTCTCCGGACTCTCCACAATCCTCCACTCGTTGCTCTTGATTTGCTGCAGCTCATCAAACTTGGCAGTGACATCATCGATGGAGAGCTGCAGGAGATCCCAAAACCCGGCCAGGTCCTGAGCCGTGGGGCGGGGCATAGCGCTGGGGTCCTGCACAAAACCAGAAACAGACCAATTATATTTCACACACTGACACTCCTCACAAACAAAAACACAAGTAATAAGTTACACTTCAGCTGAAACCCCATACAGATTCTCAATTATCTTTTTTAAAATATAATAAATGAAATAAGAACAGGGATCATAACAATGCATTATTTTTTTTATTTAGGTTTGCCCTGATAAAGCTATTGTACATATCGGAATATTTGCTATAAATTGGAGTTCTTAGCTTATGGTTCTTAATCTCATATGTTGCCCATTGAGTGTAAATGATTGATTTGAACCTTTTTAGGTTTGTCCTGAATGTGAGCAGTGAATCTGGCCGCTGTTCTTGACACAAATCCTCAGGGTACAGTAAGTTCTTTAGTGTCTCAGAATGCGCTTCACGTTTGAGCTCTTCCTCACAGTGGCACAGTGATATCGAGATCCAGTCAGGACAATTGAGCAACTCATGCACTATCAATTATGAGAAAAGGCTATGAGCAGGAGGCGATACTCATGATGTACGTTTCTGAACAGCAACATTTGGTTAATTATTTCAGTTAGTATATTGGCTGGTGTTCTGGAGGTTTTTGGGGGTCTTACAAAATAATAATAGTAAAAACTTATGAGAAAGGGGTGTAAACTTATGACCCCTCGAGCAATCAAACTAAATCAGGATCCTGATCCCTATCTATGCATCACTGCACCAAGTGCCACGAATGAATAAATTACCATGAATAATCACTAGAGGTCGCTGTAGTCTAGCATCTCTCATCCAAAGTGCTGAATATTTGACCATGTCAGGAACACGTTTGACATTAACATTAAAAAAGCACAAAAAAATGAATGATGGATGTGTATTGCTAACTGACAATTAACTACTAACTATTTATAGAGTAAATATAATGATTTTCTGTAAAATCGATGATCGATTGAACCATTTCTCAGCTATGATCACAGTGTTTGCTATCTTTTTTCTGGCGACATCCTCTCGTCTCATTTTATAATACTAAGCTAAAAAGTTCAGTCTCCTGGACGCTCATACTAGAGAGGACAAGCTGGTCTCAGCCTGTCCATGTGAATGTATTACAACATCCATCATTTCACAATCTCCAGAGAGAAAGAGAGAAAGCGAGAGACAAAAACAATCAGTGACCACTAAACAAACTCTTTAAAGTGTCATTCAACCCACCAACTACTTATTAACGTCAGGATCTTTTACTCTAACACATTTTGAAAAGGGTTAAAGCTTCTCTCAGGCTAAAATTACATTTAGTGTTGTTGACACTGCAACTAATCAATGTGTAATTCTGTCAACTATCTTAGAAAACTATTTTAAACAGTATTTTGTATTGTTTATCAGTACAAAATGAACAATAAAAATAAATGTACTTGATAAGCAAAAATGCACAAGATACTATACTTCAGAATTCTGAAAAAATGTTTTTTTTTAAATTTTATTTTAGTTCAGTTAACAACAAAAAAGAGATTAGGAAAATTACTTACTGTCTTGGACTATTTTGCTTCTCAAATATTTTAGAAAACAATTTTAAACAGTATTGTGTCTTGTTTATCAGTAAAACAAATATCCAAAATAAAAATACATTTACTTGATAAGAAAAAAAAACTGAAAATATTATACATCAGAATTCTGAAATAAAACATTTTGATGTGGGATTTTTTATTTTTTTATTTTACAGTTTTACAGTTAACTACAAAAAAAATACATGAGGGAAAAATGACTTAATTAACATAATACCTTGCACAATTTTGCTTCTCGAATTTTTAAGAATCTTTATTCATATTTGTAGCAATGTTCAGGGAAGAAGGAGGCGGGAACCGGCGAACAATCAAAATATAATTTTTTTAAAATAAAACAAACAAACGAAAATACCGCCAGCAGCCCCTCGCGGACGACTGCTGGCTACCGAAAATAAATATAACTCAAATAAAATACAAAAACAAAACACAACTAAAATACAGGCCTGTTCCTCTCTCGATCATCAACGTCGTCGCTCCTCCTTTATGCTTCCGCTCCTCCGTGAGAGATGCGAGACCGGTGTGCCTAACAGGTGTTGCTCATTAGCAATCGCACCACCGGCCTCGCGCCGTTCTCTCACGTCCCTCGGCCGTCCTGTTCGCCACATACCCCCATCGCCCCTCACAGGCCGGGGGGTACCCACGAGGCTGTGCCTACTCCCCCCCCGGCGGCGGCGATCCCTGGGGAGTATGGACAGACAAACCGAGGGAAACGGAGACGGAAGCATGAGGAGCGACAGATCGAGAGAGGGGAGAGAGGAAAAAAAAAAAAATTGGTCCGGTTCCCACAACGTGCTGCCATCTGGTCCCCCACCAGCTGGCGATCTCCTCCGCGGTGCCTGGCGGTGACGCTGGGTAGCCCCCGGTGGACGGCTCGACGCTCCTCCGCCGCCCGGTGGACGGCGACGGCTCCTCGGGTGCCTTGGGCAGACGGCAGGAGTCCCCCGCTCCCTGCTCCTCCCCTTCACTGGTGGACGGCAGCAGGCTCCGGCCCACGGCGAGCGGCGGCGACTCCTCCTCTCCCTCCCGGATGGCAGCCGCCCCTCCAATACCCAGGCGGCCGGCAGCGAGCTCGACCGTCCCACCGGCAACTCACTCCAGCGCCCCGCCTCGAGCGTCCGTGGCCGCGAGTCCCCCGCTCCCTGCTCCTCCCCTCGCTCGGCGGATGGCAGCAGGCTCCGGCCCACGGCGAGCGGCGGCGACTCGCGCACCATGCTCGATGGCACCGCGGATTCCCCACACCGGCGAGGACTCTCTGACAGCGCGTTCCTCCCTCTTCCCGGGTTTCGGCACCAGTGTAGCAATGTTCAGGGAAGAAGGAGGCGGGAACCGGCGAAGAATCAAAATATAATTTATTTTAAATAAAACAAACAAACAAAAATACCGCCAGCAGCCCCTCGCGGACGACTGCTGGCTACCGAAAATAAATATAACTAAAGTAAAATACAAAAACAAAACACAACTAAAATACAGGCCTGTTCCTCTCTCGATCATCAACGTCGTCGCTCCTCCTTTATGCTTCCGCTCCTCCGTGAGAGATGCGAGACCGGTGTGCCTAACAGGTGTTGCTCATTAGCAATCGCACCACCGGCCTCGCGCCGTTCTCTCACGTCCCTCGGCCGTCCTGTTCGCCACAATATTTATTTAATTTGAAATCCTAAAGCAGGATAATTGTTGATGTATTTAATACATGCAAGGTAACTGTAACCAATACTTCTTGATAAACTATCTGTCAAAGAGGCATCCTGAATCTTTCATGAGAGAACTGGTGCATGGCTGATGCATTTTATGATGCAAAGGGAGCATTAATGTAAATCTCATGGGGATCTTAGAACATACCAGATTTTGCTGACACAACCAGTAAAACTGCTGGAATTTCTGGGACATGAGGAGGTGAGCGCTGCCCACAGCACTCCGGATCTTTCCAAGAACTGCAAGACATATTGAGGAAAAATTGAGAAGAAAAAAAAGATTGGTTATACATTTTATATATGCACACATTTAATATTTAATATACATAAATATTTAGATCTAAGAACTGTTTAGACCAAAATGTTACGAGGTGGTGATTTCGTATGAATTCGTATGATTTTTAGAAAAAAGTAAGGATGAAGCTCCACCACTAAAAATAAACGTCAGTGGGGCATTAAGGCCTGTGCATGCTTCATTTTCCGCAATGCACAGTCGGGTTTGCAGAGATTTCAAAGTATACTCAACCGCGGATGGTTGCGGTTGATTTTTACACATGCATAGTACAATTATTTTTTATTCTCTACCAGACATCAGAGGGCAGCACTGAGTCGTGTCATTTACAGGACATTCCCTCAGAAGGATAGAGGAAGAAAAGTAGAAGATCTGCCATTGCATGCAAAGTTTAGAACAAGAACCAGAACAAAAACGATGGAGAAGGATATGGTGTTTTGGTTACATAGAAATGAACGAGAAGTTCCGTAAACTGAATCATACCTGTCGTACAATTGCCAGTGACATTTTTTAAAACATATTTTTTTCTGGTGTAAACTCCGATCCAAAACAAAAGTTTAAGAGCAAACATGTTGAAGATAGCTGATGGGCTGTCGATTCATGAAATTATAAGCTCTTCCCTCACAAAAGCGGTTTATTCAGCGTAGTGAAGCCTCTCCATTGCGATACACAGGGAAGGAGACAAGAGGCCGTTTTTAAACAAAAAGGATGTCAGAGTTAGCAGGCGTTATGCTTTTTTCGACTAAGGTTGCAAGTTACAACTTTTTCTACACACTTCTTTGATTACTGCACAGTTCATCACAACTCTGCGTATTGTCACCTAGTGGACACCTATACCTCCGTGTAACTTTTGGGTTTAAGCAGATCTAATGAAAATGAACAAATGAGAGAACCCATATGAATTAGCCACCAATTCAGCAAAACATAAAAGAGTTATGAACTGCCATGAGCTTGTGTTGTTTTAGACTTATTATCTGCTTCTTGGATGTCCTGCACACTCACTCTCCTCCGACAAGTCGTGCTCCTCCGCCTCGCGCTCCATATCTTTGCACCATCCCTCCAAACGTTTGGTCTCGCTGTGCAGAAGCTGCATGAACCAGCTGCCATCGCGGCGGAGCGGCGACACGCGTCCGGATTCGGCTGTTTCATGTGCAGGTTCGCCCAGCCAGGATTCGGGCTGTGGGCTGGGCGGCCCGCTAGAGGGCCGGTAGTCCTCACGGTAGCTGAAGAGGCCCTGTGTGCGTACGGTCCGCACCACATTGTATTGTGTGGGCGTACTGGGTTCAGAATGCCGCTGAAATCCTCCAAACTGCAGACTCTTGTCCTCGGTCGATGGAAACCCCTCCAGCTCCAAATCAGCCTGGACTGCCGTCGTCACACTATTGGACCGTTTAAAGCGCCCAAGTCTGAAAGTGCACATACAAATTACAATATTGACAGCGTTTTGTGTAGGCTACTTACACCCAGAAAAGTGCAATCTATATTTATTTACCTATTCATTATCTCGCTTTAGTTATTTTCTGAGCTACTGGCTTAAAAGGGATCATTAATTCAGAATAACCTTTAATTGTGCTGATCAAATGTCCTGTTTATGACTGATCAGTAGACTTACCTCCTCTCATCCTCTACCTGGATACCCACGGACTGATACTGCGGGAGACCTTTACTATCTGTCTCAGAATCTGTGGCCGCTTCCACCTGAAGAATGAATAAGCAAAGGAAGAGATAAAAAGGAGCACATATGAGAAAAAAAAAATATATATATGCTACTGAGTATCTGAGGTGAACCAGAGAAGAACAGAATATAGCTGCAAGCTACAATTACGGGGCAAAGCACATCACTAAGATCATGTACACTGCATTAAGCATGATCCAATGAAATAAAGCACCATGTTTTTATGCCAATTACTGCAAAGATTGCAGATTTAACAATAATAATTTATGACAATTAATCCCCCCCCCCCCCCAGCTTCCCTTCCAATTTAAAGTCCCCAGCATCAACCATCAAAACCAACCATTTTATTTTACCAACAAATAGCTGGATATTTCCCAGGTAACATCAGGGCATGGTCACAATAACACACACTAGTTTTCGTTTCAATAGAGTGTAACAGAATGCTAAAAATATTTATTTTTAAATAGAACAATCTGGAAGTTAGCATCAACCTGGATCCCTTGAATAAAAAGACAATATAGGATTTTTTTCAATGGCTTTTGAATTATTGAAGAAAATAAGTTCTGTGACAAACTTTATGATTCTTACACATTTTCTTCAACAAGAGAATGTTCCCAGCTTTTATGAATTTTGAAAACTAAATACAGTCACCAGAAGTCAAAAGCTAAACGTAGGTTATAAACGAAGCACACCACAGTCGCATTACTTCAACGTCACCATCACTGAGCTTCTAACAGCTCTTTTAGGCTTTATTTAAAAAACATTTCCCCTGAAATATTTACACAATGAGGCTGTAAATACAGACTAGTGAGTAGATGAGTTTTCCTGTTTGCTGTGATGATGTTTAATGTCCCAGATGAACCTCTACAGTCCCTTTTACTGTGGATACCTGTTAGCAACAACCTTTTCAAAACACATACAAGCTTTTAAAATCAACGTATTTCACGTAATTAACCAACAAACAACAACAACAACAAAAAAAATCACACTGGTTTTGGGACAAAAGTGCAAAAATACGAACTAATTTCCAGGTTTTATGCTCATTCCTGCAGCACTCTATATCCAAGCCACCGGTAAAATACAGAACTTTACAATAAAATCCAAAATGGCTGACAAAAAACACGGCCAATGTTTGAACACCTTGGAATATCATTCTCTGTACAATTCACAAGGTACTGAACTTTACTCCAAATAACAAATGAGTCTGTCACCAAATGTTTTGTTAAAACAAAAATCTTTAAAAACTTTTGATCAATATGGTCTCAATATTATTTGTAACACATTTGAAAAAGATCAAATGAAGACTATAGGAGAAGTTTCAAAAATCAAATTGGTGGAATATCTATTTGGTCAGGGTTCTATTACTTCTGTCTTTGTTATATTCTGGTTGGTGACAGAGCTCTGACATTCCCAGTGTGTCCTGTGTTTATGCTTAGTCTAGTTTATTGTGAGCACATGGCTTGTCTTGTATTCCTTGAAATATTTGTTTCTCTAAATACCCGGCTATGTGTAAACGTGGCCTTAGTCTCCCTGTGGTTGCAATCCTGTGCTGGTTCGTTGTCCATGTTTCTCTCATGTTTCCTGTTCCCGTCTGAGACCTCTCTTGTTTTTCCCCCGTGTTTTTAATACAAAAAAAGTCAACCTTCAAATAATTATATTCAGTTATGCACTCAATACTTGGTCGGGAATCCTTTTGCAGAAATGACTACTTCAATGCGGCGTGGCATGGAGGCAATCAGCCTGTGGCACTGCTGAGGTGTTATGGAGGCCCAGGATGCTTCGATAGCGGCCTTAAGCTCATCCAGAGTGTTGGGTCTTGCGTCTCTCAACTTTCTCTTCACAATATCCCACAGATTCTCTATGGGGTTCAGGTCAGGAGAGTTGGCAGGCCAATTGAGCACAGTAATACCATGGTCAGTAAACCATTTACCAGTGGTTTTGGTACTGTAAGCAGGTGCCAGGTCGTGCTGAAAAATGAAATCTTCATCTCCATAAAGCTTTTCAGCAGATGGAAGCGTGAAGTGCTCCAAAATCTCCTGATAGCTAGCTGCATTGACCCTGCCCTTGATAAAACACAGTGGACCAACACCAGCAGCTGACATGGCACCCCAGACCATCACTGACTGTGGGTACTTGACACTGGACTTCAGGTATTTTGGCATTTCCTTCTCCCCAGTCTTCCTCCAGACTCTGGCACCTTGATTTCCGAATGACATGCAAAATTTGCTTTCATCCGAAAAAAGTACTTTGGACCACTGAGCAACAGTCCAGTTCTGCTTCTCTGTAGCCCAGGTCAGGCGCTTCTGCCGCTGTTTCTGGTTCAAAAGTGGCTTGACCTGGGGAATGCGGCACCTGTAGCCCATTTCCTGCACACGCCTGTGCACGGTGGCTCTGGATGTTTCTACTCCAGACTCAGTACACTGCTTCCGCAGGTCCCCCAAGGTCTGGAATCGGTCCTTCTCCACAATCTTCCTCAGGGTCCGGTCACCTCTTCTCGTTGTGCAGCGTTTTTTGCCACACTTTTTCCTTCCCCCAGACTTTCCACTGAGGTGCCTTGATACAGCACTCTGGGAACAGCCTATTTGTTCAGAAATTTCTTTCTGTGTCTCACCCTCTTGCTTGAGGGTGTCAATGATGGCCTTCTGGACAGCAGTCAGGTCGGCAGTCATATCCATGATTGCGGTTTTGAGTAATGAAACAGGCTGGGAGTTTTTAAAAGCCTCATGAATCTTTTGCAGGTGTTTAGAGTTAATTAGTTGATTCAGATGATTAGGTTAATAGCTCATTTAGAGAACCTTTTCATGATATGCTAATTTTTTGAGATAGGAATTTGGGGTTTTCATGAGCTGTATGCCAGAATCATCAGTATTAAAACAATAAAATACCTGAAATATTTCAGTTGGTGTGCAATGAACCTAAAATATATGAAAGTTTAATTTTTATCATTACATTATGGAAAATAATGACCTTTATCCCAATATGCTAATTTTTTTAGAAGGACCTATATATATATATACCTAATGGATTTAAGATCAATCTGCTGTTCCAAACTTGCTGTCATATTGGGCTAAGTTGAGATGTTCCTCTTAAGTGTTGTACAAAATGGTTCTAGGAACTGCCGTAGCATCTCAGTCAGTCAGAACGATAAGTACAAAACTAACAGATAATAGTTTCACACCTTCAGTGAGTAATAATGAAAGTGTCAAGGCAATCCTTACAACATAATACAATACTGCAATATCCTGTGGGTGGAATCAACACATTAGCACAGACCCAGATGAGAAAACAACAGCTTAGAGGCACACATATGAGACTTTCCAGCTGTCATTTCACAAACAATTTGTTATCACAAGCAATTTATAGCGCACTTACTGTAAGGACAGCCCCTAAAGCAGCCTGATCAAGAGCCCAATGGAAACAGGGTTTCAAGTAACCAGTCACACTTCATTAATGTTCACAGTACATATCCTAAACTGCAACCAATCATTGCAGACATGGTTTATTGTTTAGTAAAAGTCTTTCGTATACTCTATCACCTTCCTCTGATCGTATATATCCCTTTTGCTGGTTATTAGTTCTGGTGGTGACAGCTAGTTTCCTCAGCATCCAGAGTAATGAATCCCTGCGAATTGCACCATGAACATACAGAGATGTATTTTAAACAAGTTCAAAGTCTTCTGAGGGTTTATGACTTTATTGATGCATTTTCTGTCTTGAGCTACAGCTAGTGGTGTAAACATAAAAGTCTTCTCTAGTCTCATGGTAAAAATCATCTAAAGTCACTAAAACGCATCTATAAATTTCAAATTAGTTCTCATCCCAAGGCATCTATTACTGCAACTGTTTGGAATATGATTATAGTTTAATACTTTTATCTTCCTGTCAAATGTTTTTGTTGAGAAATGGTTATGTTGAAGGAAAGGGAGTTGTGTTAGACACTCAAAAATGTTTATATATAAAGGGACAGTTCACCCAAAAATTACCTCTCATGTTGTTCGAAACCCATATGACTTTTGTTCATCTTCAAATCACAAATGGAGATTTTTTTTTAATGAAACCTGAGAGATTTCTGTCCCTCCATTGAATGCAACCAAGTCCATAATGGAGCGGTTTAACCCAAATCTTCTGATGATTTAATTTAGACTTTTATTTACATATAAACATTGATCAAAGTACATACATAGAGCACATCAAATATGGTAAATGAAAGCTTTTACTTGCACTTACTTGATGCATGAGAGCAAACCTCATAGGTTCTCGCATGACGTGTTCTATGTATGTGGAGTGATCAATGTTAATATGTGAATAAAAGCCTAAATTAAATATATTCATAAAGAGATTGTGTCTCTTCAGAAGACATAAATAAACCGCTCGATTTATATGGATTACTTTTATGATCTCTTTAAGTGTCAGTTTTAGTGGAATGGATTCTCAATTACAGGGACAGAAATCTCTAAGATTGTTCTAAATTTGAACAAAATCACTGAGTGACATGAGGGTGAGTAATTCATTACAGAATTAAAATTTTTGGGTGAACTAACCCTTTAAATATATAAATGTAAAAAAAATAAATCAACTTGAAAATCATACCTCAAAATACTGTATGACAATAGAACGGGTTGGTGGTTCACTAGATCAAATTTAGAGCCTTGTTTGTATTAGTTCAGTAAGCATTGGAACGGATGGGTGGTTTGAGTTCTGGATTTAGCTAAATAAGTCATTCCAGCCTTTGTGGATTTGGTTGTTAATGATGCATAGCTTTATAGGTGTAATATTTTCTTCATCTCCACAGCTGCGTTCTGCGTTTGGCTGTTGGTCATGTGTAGGAATAAGCCCACAGAGAGAAGCATCATCATTAATCTGTGTTGTTCAGGGTCAATCTGCAGTCTTGTCTTCTCTGACACAGAATCTGGCGATATGAGGAGACTTTGTGTGCACTTTCTGGGTCGGTGAGTCACAGTCTGAATGCTGTCGGCTATTTTTGGATTGGAAGCGAGACACAAAGCCATTGGATTTACAAAGAGGCAGTTTTTTACTCTTTTTACAAAAAGCGGATTTTAATGACAATAACCTAAAAGCTTGAGGGAGGTTTACCTGAATCCCGATGGAAGAGCGTGGAGTCTTGAGGTATTCCTCTGCTTTGGACACCAGGATGGCCTTATCGCAGGTTTGAACAGAGCTGTAGCTCCCTGCAGACGTGAGGCGCTTGGAAGCCGTCTCCATTGCTAGGGTCACCGCTTTAGCGCTGTCCAGACTGTCGGAGGAGTTGTAGATAACCCGTCCGACGCGTGGCAGCCGACCCTCGTGGTACGCGTCCTGCGTCGACTCTGTGCTGCTTTGGGCTGTTACGGAAATCACCGGCTTAGTGGTGGAACGAGGAGGAACAGGTGGAGGAGTCTTCTTGTAGCCGGGTGTATATGTCACTACCGCTATAAAGGAACAGATGAACGATACGTTAGGCTTGAGGGTGTGGTAGCTGTTTCATTTAAACCATTTTAAAGCTACTATAACTTTTGAATGATAGAGGCCGTGACATCAACAGACTTCAAAAAACTGGCGCCAACAAAAGCTGACTGTGTTTGGGCCAAAAAGTTGTACTTAAGGGATAGTTCATCCAAAAATGTAAATTAGCTCATGATTTACTCACTCTCAAGCCATCCTAGGTGTATATGACATTCTTCTTTCAGGCGAATACAATATATAAAAAAAATGTCCTGCCTCTTCCAATCTTTATAATGGCAGTGGATTTCTGTTTGTTTTGAAGTCCATAAAAGTGCATCTATCCATCATAAAAGTGCTCCACACGGCTCCTGGGGTTAATAAAGGCCTTCTGAAGCGAAGCGATGCGTTTGTGTAAGAAAAATGTCCATATTTAAAACTTTATAAAGTAAAAAAACTAGCTTCCGGCCAAACGACCATACGGATTCCACTTAAGTCTAAAGCACAAGCTATGCGAGTAATGCGATGTGCTGCTGATATTTACGCTACGCCATGAAGCACCGCGCTACTTCCGACGTCACAAGTTGCTTAAGTTGCACTTTAGGCGCAAGTAGACTGCTTTTGGCCGCAAGCTATAATTTTACTTTGTAACTGAATATTTTTCTTACACAAACGCATCGCTTCACTTCAGAAGGCCTTTATTAACCCTCCGGAGCCGTGTGGAGCACTTTTATGATGGATGGATGCACTTTTATGGACTTCAAAATAGATACAGCAATTCAGTGCCATTATAAAGCTTGGAAGAGACAGGACATTTTTTAATATTTAATTATTAATATAAAAAAAATATTAATATTTTTTAATATTTAATATCTGATTCTATTTGTTTGAAAGAAGAATGTCATATATACCTAGGTTGCCTTAAGGGTGAGTAAATCATGGGCTGATTTTCATTTTTGGGTGAACTATCCCTTTAAACACACTACAAAGACTACAGCCAGCAGTCAACTGTGTACTGGTTTGCTACAACAGTATCCTATTGCAGAGCCGCAGCGCTATACGTCACAGCCGTTTCAGGACAGCAACCCCAGGCCAGCAGTCTCAAACTGGAAGTTAGGGTTGAGGTTATGGCCTCATTAAGGTTAGGGTTAGTGGTGGGGTGGGATTAGGCATTCGCCTCCGGTCTGAGACTGCTGGCCTGAAACTGCAGTCACATATGGCGCTGCGGCTCAGCAGTTGGAAATTTGCTAAGCTGAATAGCCAATGAGAGTGACCTGTCTTACTGACTGCCCGACTTCGATTCAACATGCTCAAACTGCCAAAAAGCCGCCGACATGCATATGTCTAACAAATCGGAACGGTGCGGAACACAACCACGAAACCTGAGCTGACAGATGCTCAGTGACGTCCCGACGTTGGCCAGTGGTCAGCTTAGTGTGCACATGGTACTCGTCGTGCATATATTTTTTGTTTTGTTTACTTAATCGGAATGGTACGAAACTTGGTAAAAGTTTTGACACTTAAACACACAAAAAAATCACGGAGATGATTCGAAAAGGTTAAATGGTCCTAAAAAAAAATAGTCACACTTGTGCTCCTCGTGGTCAAAAATGACCATCTAGTGAAATCTTTTGGTACTGTCCCAAACAAAATCTTACTGAAAGCTTTTTTTTTTTTTTTTTTCCAGATATTAAGCTCAAATTTGGAACACAGCTTGTTTAGATTTATGGCTTTGACTTTCTTGCAGTTTTAGAGTAAAATGTGTTTTTGAAAATATAGATTTCATATAAAAAATTCATATAGCATTTTCATAACAATAAAAAGTGATGTAAAAATTCTTTAAGTTCACTTTTTAAAACTTTTTTTTTACTTCAGCAATAATTTGCCACGTGTCGACTTTAAAAAAAGATCAAACTTAAGTCTGTGCTTTAAAGCATTCAATATTTACGACATTTTAAGTTGGAAATTAAATTTTAAGGTCAATCCTCAAAACGTGAATAAATGGATTATAAATACAGCGTAAATATAATTTAATACCATAAAATCCCCTAAAAATACAAAATATTAAATAAAAAACAGTATCATACTAAAATATAGTACATTCCTTTTATTTAAAAAAAACAAACAAAAAAAAAAACTTGTCATTTTTGACCGCCATGCGAAGAGCACCAGAGGGTTAAACTTCATGCGTATTGAAAAAATTAAGTTATGTGAACTTGACAATTCCACATAATTTTTTTTTTCAATTACGCATGAAGTTTTTTATTACTTAATAATTTTAAGGCAACAGGTTTCTTCACTTTTTTAAGTTAAGTCAACTTATCACTTTTTTTAGAGTGAGAATGTCACTTACGACATTAAAACTATCTTAATAACGGAAGATTGAAATCTGAAAAATATGTCTTATTAGTAGGTAAGTAGCTTATATGTCATTGTTGTTTTGACTTCAAATCAATTGTTTTAAAATAACATTAAAAACAATGACATTAGGCATATTAATTGATATTCATATCAGATAACGGTTGAAAATAGAACTTGGTAAGACTATTTATAGGCAAATACAACAAATATGGAACTGGTTTAGGCATTGTTAGCAACATAAACATTGTTTTGTGGACCTAGTCAATGTACAGCAATTGTGATACTATGCAAATATGTTTATATGTGTTTTATTACTGGTACTGTCGCTTTCCCTTTTAGCTACTCTTTTTGGTTCAAAGTTCCGTTTTTGTGGCTTCAAATGACTTGCATTGCAGAGCTTTATTAACTTTAGCATGAGGACATCACAAGCTGGATTGCTTTTGAAAATGGAATAATGTGTATAATGAGCAAATTGGACACTCCAGTGCTGGAAGTGAGTTGCTACTCTCTTGTGTTCACAGGATTTGTATTATTCTTGCGTACCAGCAGGTCTACAGTGTGACTCTTCAGCACATGCAGGGTGCTTGAATTTTGACAAAATGTCAAAATGCCTTACTGTGCTTAAATGTAGCAAGTACAAAACAATCTACACATGACATGCCAGTCAAAAGCATAGGCTGAAAATAGCACACTATTATAAAACTGCTCAATGAGTCACAGACTGAAGGGAAAAATGTGGGAGAGAGACGTGTGATTCATACAGAGTAAAACGCTTCCAAATATGGAATGTAGGGTTGTATAAGAGAGGAACACAATAATCCATTCATGACCTGTTGTATTGATGCTCGGTGTCATAATTCATTCTGTCATCAGCATGTTGAACTCTTCATCAGCTGTGATTAAATATAAAAACTCCCAGAGCAACAGAATATGACTCATCTCTGCAACCAACTCTCTGAAAGCGTATAAGACTTAAAACTGAACTGTGCCATTCTTTGATTGTTGAAATATTGTCTCATATCTTAGCTATACGCAGAGACAACCGTACTGACACACAAATACCACATAAAGTATACTGTACAGCAGATTCCAATTATTACCTTTTTTATGAAAAAATAACTTCTTTGTTGTTTGGTGACAGTAGTGCTGTGTTGAAATAGTGATATATGATATATTTTCTAAAGAGTCCAATATTTTTTAAGGGATGTTTAGAGTTGGGCAATACACTGTGCATTAAACGTATTAGTTTGGCAAATGTACATTGCCAAAAGTTTTGGCACGTCTGCCTTTACATGCACAGGAACTTTAATGACATCCCATTCTTAATCCGTAGGGTACAATGTGGAGTTGGCCCACTGTTTGCAGGTATAACATCTTCAACTCTTCTGGGAAGGTTTTCCACAAGGTTTAGGAGTGTGTTTATGGGAACTTTTGACCATCCTTCTAGAAGCGCATTTGTGAGGTCAGGCACTGATGTTGGCCGAGAAGGCCTGGCTCGCAGTCTCTGCTCTAATTCATCCCAAAGGTGCTCTATCGGGTTGAGGTCAGGACTCTGTGCAGGCCAGTCAAGTTCCTCCACACCAAACTCACTCATCCATGTCTTTATGGACCATGCTTTGAGTCATGTTGGAACAGGAAGGGGCCATCTGACAGAAAGTGTGATTCGTCACCCCAGACTGCTCTAGAGTCCAGTGGCGGCGTGCTTTACACCACCACATCCGAAACTTTGCATTGCACTTGGTGATGCAAGGCTTGGATGCAGCAGCTCGGCCATGGAAACTCATCCCATGAAGCTCTCCACGCACTGTTCTTGAGCTAATCTGAAGGCCACATGAAGTTTGGAGGTCTGTAGCTATTGACTTAGCATGACCCGCTCTGTGATTTTACCTGGCCTACCACTTCGCAGCGACCCATTCTTTCACAAATGTTTGTAGAAGCAGTCTGCATGCCTAGGTGCTTGATGTTATACAACTGTGGCCATGGAAGTGATTGGAACACCTGAATTCAATTATTTGGATATACCTTTGGCAATATAGTGTAGTATATGTGGGAAAATGTATAGAGAAACCTGTGATGTTACTCTTGAAGCAGTTTGTGACTCGAATTTATGCGTTTCAATGGCAACACTATCAAAGCCGAAATGAAACTGCAGCAGTCAGGTTATACAGGTCAGTGTTCTTGTTTATGTTCATAATTACTGTAATGTTATGGGCTTTGAGACATGAAGTAATTTAATGCCGTCTCTCGTGATGCATTTGTTTGCTCCCTGCTGTAAACGTTCATGTGTTTTGACGGATGCGTGGCTTTGGAGATGCTCTAAAGTGAGGTCGGGATCTTTCAAAGCTTGCTCGCCATTGCTAGCCTCTCTGAAAATCGCCTACACACTTTAGTGTGCGGTTGCACTATTTAGCGAAATTTTGCAGCTAAAAAAGGATCATTGTCAATAGTGCAGCGATGTACTGTAAGCACAGCTCACAGAAGTCACTTTCAGATGTCTGTTGGTCAAGGCGAGGAATTCACATGACCAACTTGAATCCGTTGCAAAAACTGTGCTGGGAAATGTTTTGTCCTCACGCAAAACATTCCTGCTTGTGTGAATTTCTATTGAAATGACTGGATTTCACCCTTGAAATTTAGCTGAAGAATGGTGTGGTTAAAGTCCCCACTCTACTGACTGGCTGTAAACATGAATTTGCATCTATGCAAAAACTGGGCAAAAGCAGAGTAGGTAAGATTTTTGGAGTTTTTGGTTTTATAAAGGTTGTAAAGGTCTTTTCTCCATCTCTCTGAGAAATCAATGTCTTGCTAGATTGTGAAAGCAGTTTCATTGGCCCAGTTTTCTCTCAGAATGCCCAGTGAGAGGCTGGTGACTGATCTGGTGTCTTGGCAACAGTTATCTTGGGAGTATCAAATGCCACACAGATGCTAAACACAAAAACAAAGATAATATGCATGATCAAAACCATGAACCATGAGAACACAATGTTGTTTTTTAAACAAAAAATACTCTTAGTACATTTATTAAATCCAGTATATCTAAAATATACCATTTGTTCTATTTATTCATTGATATGTGCCTTTTTATCAAACATGATGTGAAGAAACACGGGTGAAGAAAAAAATCCTGAATCAAACCTTAATCCCTACAAACAGAACATATGCTAAATAAAATATACATTCTAATGGAAAGTCATCTTTGCTTTAGCTGAGTCATGTAAATCGATCATTCTTTTACTTTAGCTCAGGTGCATGTGTATTCTCCATTACAAACAGAAGACACCCTTCTGTTGCTGAATGCCTCAGGCTGTGTTGGGCTGAGATTTCAGCCAGCCATGGCATCACTGAACTAATTACACACTAATTACTAATTAACATTTTTGAAGCTATAGCAGCGTTAATGTGTTCGCTGTTTTGCCCAAACTTGTACATAGCACATAAGGTTGTGAACTGAAATCTTGAACCATTTATCAGTGCATGTGTTAAGTTGCGTGTTCTGCATTTTAACGCCAGCTTGAATGGGTTATAAAACTTTCAGCGTGACTGTTTAATCAACAACAGATGTTCAGTCTCCACTAAAATCAGCTATTCAGTGCATGTGGTGCATGATAAGAGACAGTAAAACAGCACCCCGGTGATTCAAGAGCATATATTCTGATAGTATATTTACAAAGCCTTAGCAGCATTGCAGTGACACAACTTCAAGAAATGGCAAGCGGAGTTTTAGTTGTCATTGGTGCTGTTTTGTTTTGTTTTGTTATTTTGCTGTTTTGCTTTGTTGTTTTGTTTTATGGTTTGTTGTTTTGTAAGGCAAGCTGAGTTTTAGGTGTCATTGGTGTTTTTTGCTTTGCTTTGTTGCTCTGTTGTTTTGTTTTGTTTTGTTTTGATTTGCTATGCTTTGTTGCATTGCTTTGCTTTGTTGCTTTGCATTGCTTTGGTTTGTTGTTTTGCTTTGCTTTGTTGATTTGCTTTGCTTTAATGATTTGTCTTGCTTTGTTGTTTTGTTTTGTTGAGCTTTGCTTTGTTGTTTTGCTTTGGTGATTTATTTTGTTTTGTTTTGCTTTGCTTTGTTGTTTTACTTTGCTGCTTTGCTTTGCTGATTTGCTTTGGTGATTTGTTTTGTTTTGTTTTGCTTTGGTGATTTATTTTGTTTTGTTTTGCTTTGCTTTGGTGATTTGCTTTGCTTTATTGATTTGCCTTGCTTTGTTGTTTTGTTGAGCTTTGCTTTGTTGTTTCGCTTTGCTGCTTTGCTTTGCTTTGCTTTGTTTTGTTTTGTTTTGTTTTTGACAGTCCAGACTTCATCAACATGCATTTTCACTGTATGGAAAATATTAGCTTTGACATTTTGTTTTGTGTTTCACGAGAAAAGGTCACGTGAGTTTGTTGTGACATGAAAATCTGAGAGGGTTTGAATGGACATGACGCTTCTGAACGTGAACACACTATGTGGTGTGACTTAATGGGATGTGTGGCTTTACCTGGAGTGGGGGCTTCTGTTCGATCCACACTACAGGCAGTCGGGAGACGAAACTGGATCCCTGAAAAGAACAAAAGTCATTAGTAGTGCTCGAATAAATCAAATTGTGTTTAGGTGCAGTCACTGCACCCTGTCTCCCAACATTTCATATTCATCAATAAGACATTTTAAACAGTGAAGGATAATATTCAATCTGACACCAGTTGTTTGGGTCTCCAGATATCTTCAGTAGCATATTTGTAAGTATTTTCTTATTCATTTTAAAGTAAATGTTAAAAAAGCATAATTAAGCTATAATCAGTGGTGTCAGATTGTTGAAAATATACAAAGATACATACATTTAAAAAGTCACATGTACTTAAAACGAGAAACGGGCTTGAACATTTAGTTATGAATAAAGAGTTGGTAGTTGATAGAATATTTGGCCAAAAAAGGTTTTCTCGCATTTTTAAGCAATTCTCAATGGTTTTCTCACCAGAATATCTCATTTAGCTATCGATTCAAATATTAGTTAAATTATACCCTTGTGAAAAAGAAGAATCGTTTAGCACATAAAAAAAAGGAAAGAGTGCCTATTACGGAATAGTGCAAAGTGATGTTTTCAGACACTTGCATGTAAATTTTAAATAAATGAAAATGTATTATATTGTCAGGTTAGGGTTAGGGTTAGGGTTACGCAAATATCATAATTACTTCTGTCTTTAAAATATGGTTATTGTACTACTGAATGTACTGACAAATATTTATGGTAAACAAAAATATACTTAAATAGTGTTAGAAATATAATCAACTTATGTGCTTTAGTATGTTAGTCAACACATTAAAGTGAGTGTACTTCTTTAAAGCATGTCAAAAGATGAAAACACAATGATTTATTGAGTACTTTAAGTAAAACAAATTGAGGGTAAATGATGACATAATTGTCATTTTTGGGTGAACTATCCCTTTAATTAAGAAACACAAACATGAAAGTTTATTCTCTTTAAGTACACATAAGTGACCTTTTATTTTATTTTTTTATTTTAGATTATATTAAAAAACATTAAATAAATTAAAATATTTAAAATTACATATTAATAAAATAAAGTACACTACAAGGGCACAATCAATATAATTAAGTACGCTTATTTTTCACAATGGTATTGTCTCCTATGCCAATTAAAAAGATGCTCAGATCCAGTCGATATGAATAGCATCATATTTCATCCATCATTTGAAGTTACGTCTAAAAGGAAAACGCTGAAGTGTGTGTGGCACTTGGTCATTTGCCAACTCGGCAAGAAAACCATTCAGAACCAAACCATTATTACAGTTTATACACTTTTAATACACATTTTTTTTTATATATACATTTTAGATTTTAAATAATATTTTAAAACTAAACAATTTCTGAAAAACAATAAACCAAAGGTAATGGAGGCAAAAATGAAAAAAAAAGAGAGACAAAACAAGTATTTTAAACTAAAATTAAAAATGAATGATTTAATCAAATGTATGAACGAATATGCAAAACACTATGGAAAAATAAGTTCACTTAAAAAAAATCAACAAATTAAATGTTTTTACAATACAAACTTTTGTAAAATTTTTGACTTTGAAGTAAATTTAGATTAAATTAAAATTTAGCAATAAAAAAAGTTAAAAATTATATAATATAAATTATATGACTGCATTTACAGATTAAAAACATCATTCTAACGTATATCCAATTCAAATACACAATTATTCACAGGTATTGGGGTCAGTATCAGATTTCAGTTCCAGTGCCTCCACATAAAAGGGGTTAAAATTCACCGTAGTGCCAGTTCATTCACTGAAGATTCCAGTGAGAGCGTCGCTTGATCCTGTACGCTTCATCTGGGTCGTCCTTATCATGTGTGCATGGGCTCTGACAGTGCTGAAGTGATATGCTTAGTAACTGTGTGATGACATGAATGAAGGATGATATGAGACACAAGAAAAAATAGCCCTACATGAAGGCTAATGTTCCAAAACATGAAATTTCATTTAATTTCATTTCAAGTGCACCTACTGTACTTATGCTATGTACAGGCTATGCTCAAAATGGAATGCTATACGCAACTATACTGCACAGTATGCAACATGCAATTATATATTTTGATTTTCCATGCATACAGAAACTGTTTACTGTGCACAGAATACGTAGCCTACTGTAGACCGTATAAGTAGGATATTATACTATTCTAAACATATTAGTTTAACGTACTAAAGAAAGGTTCTTATTCTAAAATCGGATTGCATAAGCAATGTCCAAAACTGATGCAAAAGACAAAAAGAAAAAAAGCTTGTTTGACAAAATGATGACAAATGTAAACAGCTGGCAGCTGTTACTTCGTGGTTCACCGTCTAACATCATGGCAACCCTCAACAACTCTAAACCATGGTAAAATCCCTGTAACCTCATAAGTGACTCACAAACGAAGTGTGTGAAAGACTCGACTATCAATTGATTTTTCAATAGAGTTTGACATTAGCATATTTCAAAAGCTATTGACAGCGAGGATTGCTAATGCCACACAAATATCAGGCAAAGTTGTTTTGATGGAACTATTTTATTTATAATATAAATATATCAATTAGCCTAAATATTTATATGTGACTCGATCAGTAATCACATTTGGCCAACCTCAACAATTCTTTATTTAGAACAGGTTGTCTCAATTCAAACAAGCCCACACACAACATAACATGATGTTTAGATCCTGACATGACATGCTGCTTGGCTATAGGACTTCTGGGATTCGATCAAATCACGATCATGGTGTGGTGTTTTCCAACGGCATTTGAAAGTTCAACCAATGGAAACTGGATCTCGGGTATAGTGGGTAGGGACATGTGTTGAAACCATTCAGACACTGTTTTACCAACCCGATCACACTAAATGCGTCTCTATAGCACGCAGTGTATTATCGTGTAATTTATACGCGAAAATTAGTTTTTACGTGCATAGGATATGCATGGGTTGGTTAGGGTAGGTTTAGTAGTGGTGTGGGTGCGTGTGTATTATACGCATGGGTAGAATTAGTGGTGTGGGGTGCGTGTGAATTACACGCAAATGAACTGCGTATCAAATGCACGCGAAAACTGCGTATCCTATGCACGTAAAAACTCATTTTCGCGTATAAATTACACGATAATATACACTGCGTGCTATAGAGACGCATTTACGTTTGGATCGATCGATGCGTCTCCCATACAACGACATAACTCACTGCTTCACTAGTAGCCTACGATGCATCATTAAGGACATCAACTAGCTAGACACGACTGTTTCCCAAAACCGTATTGTCGCAAATTGGTAGTTCAACAACGTTGGTTAATGAAGTCCCGCAGGCGGTGGAGTAATAACTTATTTTAATGAATCGTTTGTGATCGAATTAATGCTAGATGTTTTGCTATATATTATGGACACGGCATCTGAGGACTATTTCTCATTTTTCTCAGTTATTTTGCTTTATTTCCAGATTCAATCATGCTCGTTCTCACTAGCGCACGTTCGGCCACGCGCACTCTTCAAAAACGGTACTACTTTAAATCTCTTGACAAACTAAAAGACGTAAATGTCATTTGTATGTATTCTATATAAAATATATAGATTGGACTGAATGTCTGCTTGCTTATTTGGCTCAAGATAAGGATTTATTGTGTCTACATATCATGCAAACTAGAACCTCTGCTTCTAACCACAGGTCGAGAGCTGTCGCTCCAACCACACAACTTTGCGATGCTGTTTGCGAATGTTTGTTGCAACTATGTTTTCGGGAAACACCGACTCGTTGAACTATAGTGATAACGACGGAACTTGCGACCATAGTTGGCTAACAATGCTTTCGGGAAACGCACCCCTGATTTACAGGTCTTGATTTACCGTAGAATAGGAGCGCACGGCTGAAACAGCGATGGAAGATCATCACGCATCCACCAGGATCTTATTACTTGTTTTTATGTTTTGTGCCATTTACACATCTAGTTCTTTAGTTCATTAACACTCATTTGTTTGGAGTAGTTTTTGGACTTTTGATAAAAAGGCTGCCTTGGTTACGAACCCCGTAACTTTTGATTGCTTTGAGATATCAACACAAAATTTGTCCCAGATGCAGAACAGATAAGATAAAAATCCTGTTCGAGGCATCCCTGGTTAGTATACTAATATCATAGTATACTACCACATTCATAATAATGCTCAAACGTCAGTATGATTAATTTGACTCATTTAATTGATCAGAAGTCACAGTAAAGACATTTAAAATGTTAGATTTCTATTTTAATTAAATGTAGTTCTTTTGGTCTTTCTATTCATCAACGAATATTGAAAATTAAATAAAATTGTTTCCACATTTTTTTCAAATATATTCAATAATAATAACAAACGTTTCTTGAAAAGAAAATAAGAAAATTAGAATGATTTCCGAAGGAAATAAAATAAATTACAATAGAAAGTCGTTTTTTAAAAACTGAAATAATATTTCATGATATTTCTGTCTTTATTTAATTAAATAAAGGCAGTCTTGGTGAGCATAAGAGACTTCTTTCAAAAACATGATGTAATGTATTGATTTAATTTTTGGGTAGTGAATTTATAATCCCACTTTGTCCACCATCTTGGATCATTTTTTTTTTTTGCCTCCAATAGACTTGTTTATGTATTTCAGTGATGCTTGTGTGGTGGATTAGACATATGGTGAATGAATGAATGAATGAATGAATGAAGATGGCTTGGCATATTTACATGGATGGAGAGAGGGATGAGCAGTTCTCTTGTCATGTCTAGTCCATCAGAGCCAGTGTCATTTCCACTTTCTCCCGTGGAGGTGGAGGATGTGTTCACACACCTCATCTCTCAGTGGCGATCGGAAGTTAGAGTTGGCTCCAATTTTTTTTTTCTCAACATACATAATACATACATACATACAGTGGCAATGCCCCCATGAATGCAGAGTGGATGTCATTATGACTACGATCACTACAATCCATTAAAATCCTTCCACACATGACGTCCTAATGAAAAACTGCAGAAAACTCACTTTTTTCAGTTTATACCATTTACATCATTACAAATTTATACCAATACATTCCCAGATAGAGCTACCCTATTCTTCTGTAATTAGTGATGGTTAGAAAACGTCTCGGTTGCGTATGGTAACCCTCGTTCCCTGAGGGAGGGAACGGAGACGTAGGTCATGACTGACCAAATAGGAATCTCACTAGAGAGGCCAATCTACTTCGAGTGAAACTAAAACAGGCCAATGCACATTGGCGTGCAATCATTTGCATCAGGGTATTTAACGAGCAGCTGAGCGATTGCACAGTTAGTTTTTTGCTGAGGAGCCAAGCCTGAGAAGCTGGCCGCCCCGGCGGGCGGCAGCAGACGTGGCGACGGGACCTACGTCTCCTTTCCCTCCCTCAGCGAATGAGGGTTACCATACGTAACCGAGACGTTCCCTATCGGTCAGTCACTACAACGTAGGTCATGACTGACCAAATAGGAATCCCTACCAAAGCGCCACAGCTGCTGCACCCCATCCAGCGCCCCCGTGCAAGCCTCTACACCTTCTTGCCTGGAAGGACGATAGGAGGAGGCCTACACAGAGAGTTTGACACTGTTGTTCCGTGATAACCCATACAGTGACATATTGGATAACACTGGGAAAGCGTGCCCTTTCTGTTTAGGAAGGAACGCTGCGGAAGCCACTTCTTCAAAGAGTTATGTGGAAATACATATGGACTAGCCCGAAGGCTGTACTGCATATGAAATAATGGGTGACTTAGCCCAAGGGAAAGACACAGGCTTCCGATAGGAGCAGCCGTGGAATATATACACATATGGGATCCCCGTAGGGTCACACATATGGAACCCAGCCCAGATCCGGTTCTCAAGGATTCAGCGGATAAGGGCCTGGCGCCGGACGCTCCGCCAAGTCCGGGCCGAGGGGTTTTGGAGGACTCGACAGGTTTTTCACTCTGGAGCAATAAGGGTGCACAGTAGGGTGCAGAAAGCCGACAGAGCCAGACCTCTCAGTGCTTCTACCCGTTTAGGGTGAGAACACGGGAGGAGACCGGCTCTACACGTAGGCTATAGTATCTAGCGAACGTGTAAGGTGTCGCCCAGCCCGCAGCTCTACAGATATCTGTTAGCGAGGAGCCACGTGCCAGCGCCCAGGAAGATGCAACGCCTCTCGTAGAGTGTGCATGCAACCTAAGCGGGCAGGGCACGCCTTGTGCTTGGTAAGCCAAGGCGATGGCATCCACTATCCAGTGGGCCAACCTCTGCTTGGAGACAGCCTTTCCCTTCTGCTGGCCTCCGTAACAGACAAAGAGCTGATCTGAGTTCCTGATGCTTTGAGTTCTGTCCACGTACATACGCAGAGCGCGAACGGGACAGAGCAAAGCCAGGGCTGGGTCTGCCTCCTCCAAAGGCAGCGCTTGCAGGTTCACTACCTGGTCTTTGAAGGGAGTGGTAGGAACCTTGGGCACATAGCCAGGCCGGGGTCTTAGTACCACGTGGCCGTCACCCGGCCCGAACTCTAGGCACGATTCGTCGACCGAAAATGCATGCAGGTCTCCTACCCTCTTGACAGAGGCCAATGCAACCAGTGGCAAAGTCTTCATGGAAAGAAGCTTTACGTCTACTGACTGCAGAGGCTCAAAGGGAACATCCTGAAGTGCTCGAAGCACCAGGGAAAGATCCCAAGAGGGTATGGAGGGGGGTCGAGGAGGATTTAATCGTCTCGCCCCCCTAAGAAACCTGATGACCAGGTCGTGCTTTCCAACTGTTTTGCCATCTATGTGGTCATGATAAGCAGAAATAGCGTCAGCATGTACTTCGAGGGTGGAAGGGGACAGTCTACGCTCCAACCCCTGCTGCAAGAAGGAAAGCACAGACCCTATCGAACATCTTCGGGGGTCTTCTCGGCGAGAAGGGAACGGCGTGGACGGCGCCCGTGCTGAAGTGATGGTGTTAAGTACCTCTGGGGGTAAGTCACCTAGAACCTCCGCGTCCCGAGGGACCAGACATGGAGTTTCCAGAGGTCTGGGCGCGGGTGCCATAGGGTGCCCCGTCTCTGAGTCAGAAGGTCCTTCCTCAGAGGAATGGGCCAGGGAGGGACTGTCGCGAGGAGCATGAGTTCCGGGAACCAAGTCCGGGTGGGCCAATAGGGAGCCACCAGAAGGACCTGCTCCTCGTCCTCCCTGACTTTGCACAGTGTCTGTGCAAGTAGGCTCACTGGGGGAAACGCATATTTGCGGAGGCCCCGGGGCCAGCTGTGTGCCAGTGCGTCCGTGCCGAGTGTTCCCTCGGTCAGGGAGTAAAACAGCTGGCAGTGGGAGGTCTCTGAGGAGGCAAACAGGTCTACCTGAGCCTCTCCGAACTCTCTCCAGATCAGCTGAACCACCTGGGGGTGGAGTCGCCACTCTCCCGGAAGCACAGCTCGTGATAGCTCGTCGGCCACACGGTTGAGGATACCGGGGACATACATGGCTCGAAGCGACCTCAGATGCTTCTGACTCCAGAGGAGGAGATGGCGGGCGAGTTGCGACATGCGACGGGAGCGTAGACCACCTTGTCGGTTGATGTACGCAACGGTCGCAGTGTTGTCCGTGCGGACCAGTACGTCCCTGCCTCGTAGCGGCCTTTTCAAGCGGCTCAGAGCGAGATGTACTGCTAGCAACTCGAGGCAATTGATGTGCCAATGCAGTTGGGGAGCCGTCCACATCCCTGACACTGCATGCCCGTTGTACGTGGCACCCCAGCCGGTGGCAGAGGCATCTGTGAATACTACAGCATGCCTGGACACCTGTTCCAAGGGGACTCCTGCCCGAAGGAACAAAAGGTCTGACCACGGGCTGAAGGTCTGACGGCAGGCCGGTGTGATTGCCACCCGGTGAGTGCCGTGATGCCACGCCCATCTCGGGACTCGGCCGTGAAGTCAGTGCTGAAGCAGTCTCATATGAAGCAAGCCGAGCGGGGTTACCACTGCTGCCGCTGCCATATGCCCCAGGAGCCTCTGAAAAAAATTCAGTGGGACCGCTGTCCTGCCTTTGAACGTGTTCAAGCAGTTCAGCACCGACTGAGCACGCTGCTCTGTGAGGCACGCTGTCTGAGCGACCGAATCCAACTCCATACCGAGAAAAGAGATCCTCTGCACAGGGGAGAGTTTGCTCTTTTCCCAGTTGACCTGAAGACCCAACTGGCTGAGGTGCCTGAGCACGAGGTCCCTGTGTTTGCATAGCTGATCTCGAGAGTGTGCTAGTATCAGCCAGTCGTCGAGATAGTTGAGGATGCGAACGCCCTGTTCTCTCATGGGAACAAGGGCCCCCTCCGTGACTTTCGTGAAGACACGGGGGGACAGGGACAGCCCGAAGGGTAGGACTTTGTACTGATATGCTCGACCCTCGAACGCAAAGCGCAGGAATGGCCTGTGTCGAGGAAGAATCGAGACATGAAAGTACGCGTCCTTCAGGTCGATCGCTGCAAACCAATCTTGGGGACGGATGCATTCGAAAATGCGTCTCTGCGTGAGCATTTTGAACAGTAGCTTGTGGAGGCTCCGATTCAAAACTCGCAGATCCAAGATCGGTCGTAACCCACCACCTTTCTTGGGTACAATGAAGTAGGGACTGTAGTGCCCTGACCTCATATCGGCTGGAGGGACCGGCTCTATCGCGTCCTTCGCCAGCAGGACTGCGATCTCCGCACGCAAGACATGGGCATCGGCTGCTCTCACTGTAGTGGAGTGGATGGCCCGAAACATGGGGGGACGCCGGGCGAACTGAATCGCATAGCCGAGCCTGATGGTCCGAATGAGCCAGCGAGACGGACTGGGGAGCGCTAACCAGGCTCTCAGAGACCGTGCAAGCGGGACCAAAGGGACCGCAGGCGTACCCGGAGTGGGGCAGCGAGGTGGAACACAGGGACGCGGCTCGGGGGGCTCTCTCTGGGAGGCGGCCCGTAGCGGGGTCTGTGTGCGCTGTGCAGCACTTACCTGGTTCCACAGGGCAGGAGGTGCAGGAGGCGGCTCGGTGGCGTTCTCGAACTGCACACTGCTGCTCACTGGCGATAGAGGAGGCGGATGAGAGTGGTGAGGATTCTGTCCCCCCACTGCTCTCCGAGTCCCTTTCGGACCCAGAAATGGTAGAAACTGCTCTTTTATTGAAAATTTGGGTACCGCTGGTTTTAAGGCCAGCGGCGGAACAAAAGGAAACAAAAGATTTCCCACCCGGCCCTCCTCCGGGGGAAGGAGCGATGCGGTCATCGTCTCCTGAAGAGCAGTCCCTTCCATCTCCGGGTCGCCCGTCCTAGGGCCGCTTACCCTTGGCTTTGCCGCCCTTCTTGGCGGGGGCCTGGACGGGCGGGGCGCCCTGCCTGCGACTGGCTCCACGGCGCCGCTTAGGTGGAGGCTGCTGCTGCGGCGCGGGAGCAGGGGCAGATGCAGGAGGACGCCCTCGGCGACGAGCAGACTGAGGAGCCGCAGGCGGTGGAGTGGAGGCAGCAGCTGACCGCCGCGGCAGGATGTGACTGATCGCCTCAGTCTGCTTCTGTACAGCCGAGAACTGCTGGGCAAAGTTCTCCACCGCGTCGCCGAAGAGGCCGGTCTGGGACATGGGGGAGTTAAGAAACCTGAGCTTGTCGGTTTCCCTCATGTCGGCCAGACACAGCCAGATATTGCGTTCCTGGACCACCAAAGTGGACATCGCACGACCCACAGACCTCGCGGTAACCTTCGTCGCACGAAGCGCGAGGTCCGTCGCGATGCGAAGTTCTTGAAAAACTTGTGGGTCGTGACCACCCTCGTGCAGGTCCTCCAGTGCTTTAGCCTGATGAACCTGCAAAAACGCCAAACTGCAAAATAGCGTGTGCCTTGTCGGTTAAGTCCGACGAGTACTTACAGGCGCGTGAAGGAAGATTCTCCACGCCAAGTGGAGTTAGGGCACAGTTGCATAGCAACGGCCCGTTCCACTGGCGGGATACGCGTGTATCCCTTAGCTGCCCCGCCATCAAGGGTGGTGAGGGAGGAGGAGCCACCGGGACGGTTTCTGGCAGTGAAAGGTGCCGTCCACGTCCCCGTGAGCTCCTCATGCACCTCCGGGAAGAAAGGCACTGGGGTGGGTTGCTGAGAACCAGCGCGCGCCACCCCGAGATACCAATCATCCAGCCTCGAGGGCTCGGGACACGGTGGAGGGTTCCACACGAGCCCGATCCTGTTGGCGGCCCGGGAAAGCATGGCCATCATCTCCGGGTCCGACTCGGGCACAGCTGGCACACCCGAAGGAGGCAGCGGCTCCGAGCCGTCGTCTCCGAAGCAAAAAGCTAACTGTGCATTCGCTCAGCTGCTCGTTAAATACCCGCGCTAACGAGGTCGCGCAGCTGATGCAAATGATTGCACACCAATGTGCATTGGCCTGTTTTAGTTTCACTCGAAGTAGATTGGCCTCTCTAGCGAGATTCCTATTTGGTCAGTCATGACCTACGTTGTAGTGACTGACCGATAGGGAACTGATTTCACTTGAATTCATAGCTATTATTTGGGGCAAACATTGTAAATCTTGAATTATTAGAATTACATTTGACAAAATGTTCTATTTAAATATTGTTTTAAAAAGGTTTAAGCCATTATTATCAGCTAAATGTGCTAAACCAGTGGTTCCCAAACTTTTTAGAGTGGCGTACCCCCTGAGGTATTTAATACCCTTCTGTGTACCCTTAGACTTAGACTGCAATCACACCTTTAAGGGACAACATTTATCCCCTAATTTGTTTTTAGTGGATTTTTTACCTTTATAAATACCTCTAGAAAATAATATTTAAAATAAAAAAAAATTCAAGTGATACTTTTCAAATAAAGTCACAGTCTTAATGAGTTAGCCATCAAGTTATGCATTTATTCAGTAACAAAGCAAGTGGCTGTATTCATGAATGGGTCATTGAATCACTGACTCTCCCTATTAGTTCAAAGCCGTTTGTTTAAGAAACACTGCTATGTGTTGCTGTTCTGCTGTGGGCTTTCATTTTAATGTTATTTTAAGGTGGTGTAGAATTAAATGAACGGCAAAACACAGCATTTTGTTTGCATACTCGCTCTGTCACCCTCTGTTTGGGAACCACTGAGCTAAACAATAATGTCAAGTTTTACTGAGGACCACTGAAGTTATATCACTAACTTATTAAAAAGTTATCCAGTTTAATTTATATTACTCATGCTGTAATCATGCACGATCCCCTGCGAATTCAAATAAGAAATCATACACTGAAACAAAAACTAAAAATCAATAATAATAATAATAATAAGTTCTAAACACAGACATAAGCCATCATAAGAATAAAATAAAATAAACTGAAGTCATTTTATTTTTACTTTATGTAATATATTTGGAAATGTAAATGTAAATATTTGCCTCAAATGGGTGCCAGAAAACACTTTATTTTACAGTGTCCCTGTTGCAAATATTATGTGTAAACTTACTATAGTTATAAAAGTAAAGTATTCATAATTACAAGCAACTAACCCTAAACCAAACCACTAACCCTAATTATATAGTAAGTACATGTTGTTAATTACTCAGTACATATTTGTATAATTACACTGTATATAGGGCACCTTAAAATAAAGTGTAACCAAGGTTTTTGATACAGATAATAAATTTAGCTAGATAATGTGAAAGTCGACAAAACAATGATGTGAAATGAAGTACAACAGGTATATTACAAAAGAGCCCTTTCAGACCTACCGTACATTCTACGCCCCCCAGCTAAGCTACGGGCCCCTAAAATGAAAAAAAAGGGTGATAGCTTAGTAAGAAGGACATTTAAAAGAAAGAAAGAAAAAAAAAAACTGGCCAAATAATTCAACACTATGAAAGATAAACACTGCTTCTGACTCATGCATTGTGTCATGCGCTCTCTGTAATAATGATATGTATGTGTCTTCATCTTAATTAAACAAAGAAACAACAAACAAACAAACAAACAAACACAATTATGCGAATTCACAAAGAATTCCGTGCATGTGCTAAGTGTTTGGCCTCTATACAGCAGGAAGGTAGAATATTGAATTTGGTAAAATATTACGTAAAAACCTAATTATACTAATTGACTGATTTAATGCTTGTTGTTATCACTATTAGCATAAACCAATAAATATCTAAATAAGCCTTTGAAAGTTGTGCTGGCACAATTGTGCCAAATATGTCTTATTACATCCCAATTTAAAGTAAAATTAATAAAGCGAATGCTTAATTTATTTATCATCAATTATGGGTTACTTAGTTACTGTAAGATATATGCAAATGTTAATTGTTGATCGAATGCCACTATTAATATGTGTTTAATATGTAAATGATTCCATCATTTTAATCATATTTCAATTTGGCAAATCAAGAAACTGTTAGATCTTGAATGCCTGTTATTATGCATCTAGCAAATCACTTTAGTTCTGTGAAATTCTGCCTGAACATAAACAACTCAAAAATGTAACCAGAAAAAAACAAACAATTATAACAGAAATAAACACAGAAAACACTGAAAATTTTGGGTGCATTGGGCAATTTTGATGTCTGTTTTCTTAATGACAAAGACACAATGCTTTATAACTTCCACTCTCACAGTAATTGGAATAGTTTGCTGCAAAATCCTGTCCCCTCATAAACTTCCAAAATTAGTTAGTTAAATTAGTTAGTATATTCTGGGAAGTATGGCTAAACTCCATCAATCGTAGTGACATAAGCAAAAACTAAATTTTACAGTCAGCATTCACAATTAAAACTTAATTATGATCAATAAAAAAAATAGTTTCTGCAACAATTTAAATTTATAAATTCAGAATTTCACAGGATTTCAAAGAAAAAATCTCTGCCCTGCACTAAGCGACCTACGCCAAACTGAGTTGATGTCCATGTGAATTTAGCTCTTGGTGTACATATAGCATGTGAGATCAGACAAACTTCTCAGGTAACAAGTATAACCCGGTACCCTTTGAGGAGAACGAGACACTGTGTCATGACGTTGGCGCTATGGGATCGCTCCAGCGTGAGCCGATGTCTAAAGCACAAGTGGAAACGCGTCAATTTTATTGGCCAACAGCGTGGTCAGGTGACATAGCGTCAGCACATCACAGAGACCATAAATTGACACCTTAATTGCACATCACCAGATTCTAGTTGTCTGAAGGAAGACATTCTCAGTCACTGCGCGAAGTATACTGTGCGCCTCATAAGCAAAGTGAGAAATGACCAACCAATAAGGTTGTAATTTCTTTTCTTTTTCTTTTTATGAACCTTATGGCTAGAAAAAGTATTAACCCGGAAGGACCTGAGGTTGAATCCACATCCAAACTATAAAACATTATGATTGTGTGCATTGAGGATCAGTCTGCCGCAGCACAAATGTCTTGACGCGCCTTAGAGGAGGCCACATTCCAAGTAGAGTGGGCTCTGATGCCTAGAGGCAAAGCCTCTCTGTATACCTTTTAGCCACAAAAAAAAAGAAAAAAAAAAAAGAATCGCATCAACAATTCAATAGGATGCTTGGAGACGGGCGAACCTCTGTCATGGCCTTCAAAACAGACCAGTAATTTATTGGATTTAAGCCACAAGCCTTAGCAGTCAACGTAAATCCTCAAGGCCATGACTGGACATTGGAGAGGAAGCATTTTTTGTTCAGGTAAGTCAAACAACAGGGGAGAAAATCTTGAAGGACAACCAGATGGATTTGCCAAAAAGGCAACTTTGGAGTGTAACTTGGCCTCAGGTGCAATATAACTTTAACCACCCCAGGGGTGAAATCAAGGCAGGAAAGGGCAACTGATAAGGCTTGCAAATCTCTGACTCTTTTAAGCAAAGTTAAAACTAGTAACAGAGCCACCATGAGAGTCAGAATCTTCTCCAAGTCTGACTCCAAGGGCTCAAATGGAGCCTCTGATCAGCCTTCCAGGACTATGGAAAGATCACGGTCTGCAGATAGGCCTCAGCTGTCTTACACCGCGAAGCAAGTTAGATATTAGGGGATGCCTCCCACAGAGGCTCCATCAATCTGGTCGTTGCAGGCAGAAGTAGTGGCCACATACACATTAAGCATAGGATGACTTCGGTGCTCCTGCAAGAACTCCAGCATGGAATCAAATAGGCAGTGGACTGGGTCAGGATGGTGCTGCATGCACCATGACTCAAAGAGATGCCACTTCAGGGCATAAAGTTTCCTTGTGGAGGGAGCTCTAGCATTAAGAATAGTCTCTACAACCAACTTGAGATACTGGAATCTATGAGCTGGTACCAACTGTGGGCCAGACCAACAGCTTCCACATCTCGGGCCTGGGGTGAAATACCGTGCTTTAGGCCTGGGAAAGAAGATCCCAGGTAGAGCATCCAAGTATAGATTTCAGATCCAAGAACTAATGCACAAAGGAAAGATATCAGGTCCAAGAACCACACTTAGGCCGGCAAGAATGGAGTACCTAGCAATAGGGGGAACTCTGTCCCGCTGAACTCTGGCTCGAACTCCCAGGAGTAGAGCAATCGGGGGAAAAACATACAAACATATCCTCGGCAACATCTGCACCATGGCATACAGTCCTAATGGAGCTAGAGGTGTGAGGGCGAATCAAAGGGGACAGTAGGTCCTCAGAGACGAACAGGTCCAATTCCGCTTTGTCGAGCCTCTGCCAAATTAATTCCACCACCTTGAGGTGGAGTCTCCTCAGCCTCAGAACCTGCCTCGAAGGGATGTTTGCACCCACATCCGAATGCCATGGAATGTAGAGTGCCCTCAGGGAGAGCTCTCTGCTTTGAGCCCTGGATCTCCTGCACCAACCTAATTCCCCAGTATAGTGACAGGGACACTATACTGTCAAAGAGCACAGTCCTTCTTCGGATGAGATGTAAAAACCGAGGCCCTGACTCTCTGTGGTCATCAAAAATCCCATGGCACTTCTCGTAAAGAGTAGGGGTGTAACTCCGGTGTCCTGGCCACTTTCCACCCATTGGCCCTTGCCAATCATGGCCTCCTAATAATCCCCATCCACTGAATTGGCTCTATCACTCTCTCTCCTCTCCACCTATATCTGGTGTGTGGTGAGCACACTGGTGCTGTTGTACTGTTGCTGCTGTCGCATCATCCAAGTGGATGCTGCACACTGGTGGTGGTTGAGGAGAGATCCCCTGACATGATTTTACAGCGCTTTGGGTGTACAGTAGTACATTCAATTCCATTCAACCTGAAACGGGGAGTGAATGCAGTCTGCCCAAGTGATTTATGCAAGAGACTACTAATGTGTTGTCTGTCGGCACCAACACATGGTAACACCTCAGGTCTGAGAGGAAGTACCTGAGAGCCAGATATACAACCTTCATTTCCAGGCAATTTTTGTGCTGAAGAAGATCCCCTCTGGCTGGGCGACCATCCAGAATGGCACCCCAACCTGTGAGGGGTGCACCCGTAGTCACCATCTTGCAATGACAACGTGTTCACATGTGAGGAACTGGGGTCTCCTTCACACAGAAAGGGAACAAAGACCTCTGGGTGTTACTTTTATCTTCTTCAGGGGGTTGCACAATGCAAAGGTATCATTGTGGCGAACAGGACGGCCGAGGGACGTGAGAGAACGGCGCGAGGCCGGTGGTGCGATTGCTAATGAGCAACACATGTGAGGCACACCGGTCTCGCATCTCTCACGGAGGAGCGGAAGCATAAAGGAGGAGCGACGACGTTGATGATCGAGAGAGGAACAGGCCTGTATTTTAGTTGTGTTTTGTTTTTGTATTTTACTTTAGTTATATTTATTTTCGGTAGCCAGCAGTCGTCCGCGAGGGGCTGCTGGCGGTATTTTCGTTTGTTTTATTTAAATAAATTATATTTTTATTGTTCGCCGGTTCCCGCCTCCTTCTTCCCTGAACATTGCTACACTGGTGCCGAAACCCGGGAAGAGGGAGGAACGCGCTGTCAGAGAGTCCTCGCCGGTGTGGGGAATCCGCGGTGCCATCGAGCATGGTGCGCGAGTCGCCGCCGCTCGCCGTGGGCCGGAGCCTGCTGCCATCCGCCGAGCGAGGGGAGGAGCAGGGAGCGGGGGACTCGCGGCCAAGGACGCTCGAGGCGGTGCGCTGGAGTGAGTTGCCGGTGGGACGGTCGAGCTCGCTGCCGGCCGCCTGGGTATTGGAGGGGCGGCTGCCATCCGGGAGGGAGAGGAGGAGTCGCCGCCGCTCGCCGTGGGCCGGAGCCTGCTGCCGTCCACCAGTGAAGGGGAGGAGCAGGGAGCGGGGGACTCCTACCGTCTGCCCAAGGCACCCGAGGAGCCGTCGCCGTCCACCGGGCGGCGGAGGAGCGTCGAGCCGTCCACCGAGGGCTACCCAGCGTCGCCGCCAGGCACCGCGGAGGAGATCGCCTAGCTGGTGGGGGACCAGATGGCAGCGCGTTGTGGGAACCGGACCAATTTTTTTTTCCTCTCTCCCCTCTCTCGATCTGTCGCTCCTCATGCTTCCGTCTCCGTTTCCCTCGGTTTGTCTGTCCATACTCCCCAGGGATCGCCGCCGCCGGGGGGGGGAGTAGGCACAGGCTCGTGAGTACCCCCCGGCCTGTGAGGGGCGATGGGGGTATGTGGCGAACAGGACGGCCGAGGGACGTGAGAGAACGGCGCGAGGCCGGTGGTGCGATTGCTAATGAGCAACACATGTGAGGCACACCGGTCTCGCATCTCTCACGGAGGAGCGGAAGCATAAAGGAGGAGCGACGACGTTGATGATCGAGAGAGGAACAGGCCTGTATTTTAGTTGTGTTTTGTTTTTGTATTTTACTTTAGTTATATTTATTTTCGGTAGCCAGCAGTCGTCCGCGAGGGGCTGCTGGCGGTATTTTCGTTTGTTTTATTTAAATAAATTATATT
Organism: Meda fulgida; assembly: GCA_030578275.1. Taxonomy (NCBI): domain Eukaryota; kingdom Metazoa; phylum Chordata; class Actinopteri; order Cypriniformes; family Leuciscidae; genus Meda; species Meda fulgida. Next base: position 24,987,090 of record CM060635.1, on the reverse strand, counting down.
TTTATTGTTCGCCGGTTCCCGCCTCCTTCTTCCCTGAACATTGCTACAATCATGTTGGCAGTTTTTGGTATTTTCGACCAGGCATTCCTTGAACGGTCAAAATAGACCCTATACGAGCAGGAGACAGTGCCTGCATGAAAATTGAGCCCAACACTACGCAAAGAAATGTTCTGTTTTGGCAAGAGAACTTCTTGCAAGTTCTTCTTGCTGCTCAGTCTCGAACCCCAAATTCTTCAAATGAGTGAGAACGATATCTTGATGCCGAACTGCTAACTCTTTCTACAAGGCCAATTTGAGCCAGTCGTCCGTATAACTGAGTACACGAACTCCCTGGATTCTTAATGGAGCCAGCGCAGTATCCATGGAGTTTGTGAAAGTGCGGGTTGACAAGGCTAGGCCAAATGGAAGCACCTAATATTAGTAAGCTTCGCCCCTGAAAGCGAACCTGAGATTCTTCCTGAGAACACTTCCTGTGCTGTTGCAGAAGTTTGATATGAAAGTATGCATCCAGCATCCTATTATGCCAAACTAATCCTCGGATTGAATTTGAAACATGATATCCTTGAGCATTAGCATCATGAACCTGTATGTCTGCAGAGTATGGTTCTGAGCCCTCCTTCACTAGAGTCCAGGACTTTTAACAGGTCAGCCTGGTACGCCTGCAAGTTAGCCATCATATGCAGTGACGCACCTGCTTGACCTGCTGCCTCATAAGCCTTTCTCATGAGGCCATGTAATTCTACAGGGCCTAGAGGGTAAAGTGAGCCTCTGCGATGATGCTGAATCAGGGCAGAGATAGCTAGGCCCACATCTTAACCCGTGACACCTCAGTGTGAAGGTCTGAGTAGAATAGCAGATGTCTCAAACTTAGTCTTTTTTGCTTATTTTTTCTCATCTGACCATTTAAGCCTGAGTTTATGCACCACACATGTAACCACTTCGAGCAGTTCCTTGAAAGCACAAGACTGTGATGGCTGACGAGGGGTACCTTGGCCACCCAACACCTCAGAGCCAGAGGCGGCTGGATCAGACGAAATCGCCAGGCAACTTCTGAATCTAGAACAAGGTCCTTAGAGTATGATGAAGGATCAAGAGAAGGGGTAGTGCCCGTTTCAAGCTCATCAACCAGCTCCATCTCCAACACACATGATTTGAGCCACTGTGCCGCCTCAGGAGGCATGGGACCCGTACCACAAGGGGAGAGCCAGGCAAGAGTGGAGCTTCCTCATTGTGTAACATTCCCAAAGAGGGCAATTGCTCCCTCAAGAGCTGACCTAGCATGCTCCGCTTCCAAGCAGATTACATATGATGTTTGTCATCCCTTGTTAAGAAGTGAGGGCATGGTGGAATACACTGCTTGTAAGTCTTGGATGCCATTATGTTGTTGTGTAACAAAGAAGCTGGTAATGTGCATTTTAGGCAACTATTTGTGGTCTCGGTGACGCTGTTGCACTACATCACCTGACTACAGTGTTAGCCAATACAATCAGCATGTTTCCACACGTGCTTCAGACATCGGCTCACACAGGAGTGTTCCCATAGTGTCAACGTCATGACGCAGCGTTCAGTTTCACTCGAAAGAGAACTATTATTTAATGGCATATAGGGTCAGGACATTAGCAAGTGACTTTAATGTATGTGGTTAAATAATTCTTTCAAGTAAATGGTCGGAGAGGTGTATGCATTTGTAATATTCTTTTTTATTGTTTTTTTTATTATGCCTATTATGTCAATATGTTTACTTATAAAAGAAACATACTTTCAAAATGGTTCTTTTTTTTCAACACATCTTTAAGCACAGCAGTGCAGCTATGATCCCACATGAAATTCTGATGTCAAATGAGTGAAAACACCTGCACAACCCATGTCATATATGTTTATCACTGAAAAGAAAAAGAAAATACATAAGGCATGTATACATTGAAAAAAATAAAAAAAAATAAAAATCACAGTTAGTTTGTAGAGAGAAGCACATATAACATGTTTTGGATAATTAAATGTCTATTTCATCTAAAAATCAAATTTATGCAATTTACTCACACTTTAATCATTCCAAACCCTTGGTTTTCTTTCTTTCTTTCGTAGAACATGTAAGTCATACAGGTTTTGAATGACATGAGAGTAAAAAAGGACAGAATTTTATGTTTGGCCTGAAAATTAAGTCCCCCTAATCTCAAATGCTAAATAATTATTTTATTATTAGAATTCCAGTCCTATAAATAACAATGCAGTTATATAGTATAACTCTAATGTTAATAGAGGGGGCATGTCATTTCATTGTAGTTTTGGCATTAAATTATAAGCAAGCTACATTTTTAAAAATCCTTTTTGGTGATACAATTAAATCTCATTATCTCACTAAATCATCACCATGACATCTAAATTTCACAGCTACAGAGGACACATTGCCTTGTTCCTTTATGACCATACTGTACACAATTGTTCTTTACTTGCTGTATTGACAATGGTAAAAATGTAGCTGCTACATTGAAACAGAATGACTTAGCAATAACAAACAAATGCAAATACTTATAACAACATTATCAACAGCAACAAAAGAAGCAAAGGGTTACAATAAATGCCTGAGATTCATGCAAGGTTTGTCAAAAAATATCTAAGGGCTTCATCTTGCCCTTTAAGTGCTGTTTAAAATGAAATAGACACATGCCAGTGACGCATACAGAAAAACACAGGACTTGCATAGAATGAATGAAAGTCGTAAGATTGAAAGAACATCTGCAATATCATCAGCACCTTTAAACAAACATATTTTCATTCCCTGAACATGTCTCTTAGGAAATCAAAAACAAAAATGAAAACTAGAACAATTCATCAGTCTATTGCACCTCTGTAGGTATAAACAGTATGGTACCTATTGTGGTTCAATTGTTTTAGAGAAGAAAGTATAAATATAAGCCAATAAATTATATCTGAATGTTGAATAACAGTTCAAAGGTCATTTACACCACAATAAATACATAATGCATCATACAATTTCTTTTATAATTATGTCGGCCCTTTAAGCTGTTACTTTATTTCTTATGGCTAAACCCTTGTTGGGTAAAGCTCATGTTGAAATATACAGCATATCATTGATTCCCACACCATGGACATTTGCAGTATAATAGAATGTTCCATTATGCTTCTAAAATCCATACATTTTTACACATATTCTCTGTGTCACTGTTTCAAAGTGATTCTTATTTCTGACAGAATAAAAAAAATAGGCAAAACATCCAAATAACACAGAGCAAGTCAAGAGGCCCAAACAATATATCTTCACTATTTGAACGGATAGTTCACCCAAAAATTGAAAATTCTGTCATCATTTGCATAGCCTCATGTCATTGCTTCAACTCAAAAGAATATATTTTGAAAAATGTCACATAAAGATGTCAGTTAAAGTTAATAGGCTCAAATGTTGTTTGCGTTAGGGTGTTTATTGATATAACTCCTGTATATAACTGTATTCGTCTGAAAGAAGAAAGTCACATACACCTAGGATGGCTTAAGGGTGAGTAAATCATGGGGTAATTTTCATTTTAAAGGAGAACAACTCCTTTTGTGCTCCACAGAAGTAGTAAGTCACACAGGTTTGGGACAACATAAGTCTAAGAACATGATTTCAGAATTGTCAGTTTTCAGTGAACTATCTTTTAAATGTGTGCATTATCTGAAAAAAAAAGTTAAATTCTCAGATAAAATAATTATAAGTTTCGAAGGCGTTTTGAACTATAATCTTTTAACTAAGCCAATTCGAGCAGTTAAACTGTCACCAAGCATGATACATCAGTATCTCCATTTGCAACAGGACACACATCAGCAAAAATCCTCTCCGTAGATTAATGAGCTAAAAAAATAAAAAGCTTAGAAATTACATCACTAGTGATGACGGTGTCAGTACATTCAAACCGTGCCACTCTGTGCTTTGCAAAGGACTAAGGACATTTGACGGTGCCTTTAATGGCAAATAATTGGCTAACTCAATGACCAAAAAAACAAAAAAAACAATGGTGGATTTAAGATGGTTTCATTGGATAGTTGTTTTCATGAATGTTGGATGTAGAAAAAAAATCCACATTTGATATTTGAAAAGTTATAAATGCTCAAATTGATCTTTAAAGTATAATGATGTGAGTGAATTTGATCGTTTACTCAAGGTACATAGAAATGTCTATCGCAAATGATGTTGTGATTCATTCCTTGAATATTTCTGAAATTCTTATTTAAGATTGCAAACTTCTGTTACTACCACTCAAGGTAACACTGGCAAATCTAAATAATGCATTTTGTTGTAATATTTCAAATTAAGCCCCCCCTTTTCAAAAATGGCTTTAAATATACTTCATTTTCAAAAGACAAATATTGCCTCAAACTTTGGCATGAGGAGTTGTTTTAAAGTAAACAAAATAGTTTCATATAGCCTCTGTTATAAATAACCTACTTAAACCTAGTACATAAAAATATATTTTATTAAGGAATGTTTATCTTATATTTTTAACATGAAACTTATTTTCTATGTTAACTATATTTATAAATGGTGGATAAATGTAATTTTTTCCATAAGTGTCACAGTGACTCGTTTACTATATTATAGTGGCACATGGAGATTGAATGTCCTGCAAGTAAACCACTAAATAAATGAGTTATGTTATGTAAATAATTTGATTTAAATACCTTATGTACATTTTGTGCATATAGAACTGGTTACGCATGCTGTGTGTGTCCTGTGGAGAAAAATGCAGATGGTCCCTTAAATGCAAAAGTGACTTACAATGAAAATATCTTTAAAGTAGAATTACTATCCAGGGAAATGGACTAGATGCTTAGGAGGAATCCCAAAACATGGAAAAATAACAGGAAGGGGTGATTTAGCATCTTTTTCACATTTTGTATTCTTGATTAAAAAAATAAAGGTTTGCGTGGGTGAGGAAGTCAAGGTCACAGTTACAGAATATTTATGAGAAAACAGAAGCAATCATTTTGTGAAGCTACATAGAAAGTACAAAACTACTGTAGTGCTGAGCGACAGTCGGTTCATATTCAGGGAATTATGAAATTATGAAGTGTGAAGTTATCTGTGAGTTATGTAGGTTTTCATGACATCATATTTATGAAAGGGACATAATATTTTTTGACCACATGATTTAAAGAGAGTGGCAAGTTTCAGTTACAATCTTATTCAGACATACTTTGGAATAAAAAAGTCATTGGTTATTCATATTTTTTTTAAATGATAATTTATGATTTACAAGGCACAACAAAAGAGATTCTTACAGTAATTTACAGTTATATATAAATTCTATTAATTGTAAACAAACTAACGGGTTGAAACAAAACCATGTTTTAGTGTTGGTAACAACGGATACCTTGCACAGCTGTGACTAAATATTTAGGACTGAGAGTAGAAGTCAAAAAGCAGCCATCTAAAATTTAGGGGGATACCCGTCGTTGTATAATTTCAATTAAATAAAATGCATCTCTTTCCACTCTTGATTAAAGTATTATAATCATAAAATACCACTCAGCACTACTTTGTAAATAGTCCACAGATGCTTACTATATATATATATATATATATATATATATATTGGCTAGTAATTACACACTGCAGATGCAGAGTTCTGTTAAGGGCTTATGCTTGAATAAAAATACCATTTGAATTTAGTGACTTCTAATCCATCTATAGATGATGTTCCTGGGAGACTGAGAACAAAGTATATTTTCAAAATGAACTGAATGCCAATCTGATAACACTAATGTTCCAATGTTCCATTCTGGTGTAGCTTAACATGATTGCTGTACATGGTTCATCATTTTCACTTGAAATGAAAAGCAAAGCGCTGTGTGACGGCTATAGAGCGGTCCAATATAATGGGCTTCTTATAAGGTTTTTAGAATAGAGAATTCTGATGTCAAGTAAGTTCAAATATGTTGTTCTACAGCATAAATTACACGAAGTCAAGGTTCAAACGTTAGAATATAAATGGCAATCCAATTTATCAAGCGGTCCTGCTTTATCTTATGTGTCTCTAAGTACTAAGTACTTAAATACTCTATTGGTGCAATGTACTTGTGTTTATGTTGCAAAACACTGCTATTAAGGTGTAATACGGCTAAGGTTAGGGACAGCATTAGTTGTGTGGTTAAAGGATCGGGTAGTGTAATTACAATGTATTTTCATGTAGGTATTTTTTTATAAATAAGTACAACATAAAAACATGTTTATACTCATTAAGTGCATTGTATTGTGCATTGATTAATTTAAAATTGGGCTGTCACTAATGATTATTATTTGGTCGATTATTTTGATTAAGACGATTAATTCGTTTTTATGGTAATAAAAATAGACTTAAACGAAGACCTAATCCTTTAAAATTACATTAAATACATAATAACAATGAGACAATAACATTTGGTTAAAAAAGTATCAAAACCAAGTAATCATATGGTTTCATAGAACACTGTTAAAATACATAATATAAACAACTTTTGTACATTATGTATTATAAAAAATGCCTGCAGAGTGCACCAACAGCCCAGGTTGTTGTTACATTTTACGGCAGATCAAATCCTTATTTAATTTTGGCCAGATGACATTTCATTCAAATGTTTACTTAATCTTTAATATTTGGCCACTTCTTTACAATAGAAATGCTACAGCCACTGTAATTTTCTTGAACAACAATATGTGGACATCAAAATTCATATGGAGGGTTTAAACTTTTGTTTTGAAATTGCAACCCAAACTCATATAAACTCATATAGCATATGCAGAGATGGAGTTTGAGACGCATGTAAATTATAACAGTTCACATGGAGCAGCATTTACTGTGAACTGAGCCGCTCTGAGACTCAAATAAGTAACCAACATGCATGTAAATAAAGCGCATATTTAACCGGTGGGGCATTTATGTCTTTGTGAAATCACAATAGCACTATGCTATGGTATTTAAATGGTTTTAATACATTGTGCAGCCTTAGAAAACGGTCTAATAATGCGGTTCCTGGATTCTTGTTCGTGGAATGCGCCGTTTCTGGTATTTTGCCGTTTACTCGACACGGATAAATTGCAATCAAGGATTTTTACAAAATAATTTGATCAAGGAATCATGACAGCCCTAATTTAAATAATAATATAAAGTGGGTTCCATCATGCATACTGTAGTTCTTATGCAACAACTTGTTAGCAACCACACTGTGGTTTCAATGTTCACGTTAGAGGTATGAGTGTGTGTAATTTATGGTATAGAACATATGGTATAGTGGTTGGTGCTAACGTTAACCACAGATGTTATTATACTCAGAAATTGAAAACTACCATTCTAAAGATCCATCTTTATTCTTCAACTATGTCCATAACCTCTTTTGGTCAGATTGAGTGGTGAGATCTTTCACCACTGTCACACATGAACTGCTTTACCCATGGGCAAAACATTGACAGTGACAGTCAGACAAATTATGACATTCCCTATAATGCTAATAACATTCATGAATCATTTCCGTGGTGATGTAAACTGATTTTATGATCTGGCACAGCCAATGCTTCCATTTAGAATAGCTACACTATCCCTGTTTCGCCAAAACGGCACTTTATCCTATATCGGCATCTTTGCAAAGAGAAAAGCGACAAGCTCTTCTCCGGGCGTAGGGTTTCCCCAAGGTGTATAGGGTTGATTCAGAAACAAAGTCAAAGCTTGGTCCGGTGATGAAAATGATCAGAAGGATAGAGATAAGTAGGACATTGGTCCACTAGTGTACTTTCTGCACCAGAGTTCAAGGCTGGCACTTCTTTGACCGTCCGCTCGACTGCAGTTATTCTTCTTTTTCCCAGTGTCTAATTTGGATCTTCCCAGCGGCTTGGTCAACGGTGGGCCGGTGTTGGGTCTATCAGGACTGGCAGGGCTGGTTGGGCTGTTGGTGGCCGAGGTTCCTTCGGGAGTTCCCTCTGTGATCTCAATGCGTGGAGGCTCCATCAGGTCAAAAATATTGAAGGCAGCCGGTTCGGGCTGACACATGACTGAGGCGTCTGCAGTGTTTTGTCTCACCAGACCATTAGCACCAGTCTGGACGCCAATGGACACCCTCTCGCTCGACTGAGTGGAACTGGTGCTGGTGGCAGCCTCCCGGCACATCGTCCACATGTTGTAGCACTGGGTGAAATTAAAGAAGTTGCTGTTGAAAGTCTTGAGCTCTCCACAGACGTCCCTGCGCAGCTCCGCTAGCTCGTAGCGCATTGCCGATATCTCCTCTTTCCACTGCATGTTGAAGGCAGCCACCATATTTGCCGACTCCTTGAAAGCCTGAATAGCCTGCGGGACGGGAGGATCTGGTGGAGGCTGGGACGGGGGCGGGCATGGGACTCGGTAGCCGTGCGAGGAGGTCGGTGGAACAGAGATAGCCGTGACCGTGGAACTGGTGCTGTGTTGACTACGTCCAGCATTTTCTCTTTCAAACCTCTCGATTTCTTGATATGCTGAGGAGCTGGCGCCATCATCGTCCTCAATATCCTCATTTAGCAATGAGATGCCCTCCATTGCATCATACCCCTCTGGAAGACAATATTGAATATAGAGATAGGGAAATTCAAAGGGATGAACAGCTGTGGAATTTGGCGAAGCCTCTCACTTTATCTTACGTCAACACTTGTTTTATGTCTCATATTAGCAGAATGTGAGTAAAGGCCCTGTACACACCATTCTCAACTGCATAGGTTTCTGGGAGTAAATTCAGGAACTTTCGCAAGAATGGAGTATGAGGAAAGACTCAAGAAAAATTTTATACATGATACTTTGATTTTAACGGAAAAAGTTTTGGGAAGTATTTTGCTGTTTTGCTGTTAATGCAAAAATCTAGCTTGTTTTCACAGGAAACAAGTAAATATATCTGTTTGAGACTAGGGGCCAGATTTACTGACTGCATCTGTGTTCTTTAATTTGCACGTCGTCAGTAGATCAAGCGCAGAACTTTCCACTCCCATCAGCGCTGTTTTGGAATTACGTTTTGGAAGACCTTTTTTTTCCGGGATTGATGTAACACGGTCGTCTCAATCGTGAGGCGGGGCCCAGTGCAAGGTAGCGGAAATGGGGCCACCCTTGGTACTTTCGTCACACGGGCCCCCCTTAAGCACATTGAACCACCCTAAGGACAGTCCTGGGTGAATATCAATATGAGAATCTTTTTTTTCTGATAAAATTCCAGCTATCATTTCATGCGCTTTATATCAGCTGTTTAGCGATGCCAGATTTGCAAATGAATCAAACTTTGATGTAATCAGACGGGTATGCGAAAAGGTCCAAAATTGTTCACGATTCAGTTTGATTTATTCGGGCAGTTCACTTACACACTGAATTGTTTGCAGCGGTTCCTCACACTGAAATAGAAATGGGATATTTCACGTGTCAAACTGGAGGGTCCTGGAGGGCCACTGTCCTGCAGAGTGTTGCTCCAAAACACCTGGAAGTTTCTAGTAATCCTGATTTATATTTTTTACTTGATTAGATGGTTCAGCTGTGTTGAGTTAGAGGTAAACTCTGTAGGACAGTGCGTTGACACCCCAGGGATATTTTACAAGACAGAAAACAAAAAGAGTGCTGGATGAGGTTGATATTTACCTACCATATATTCTAGGAAGCAAAACATCTTCTATCTTTCAAATGTCCAACAAAGCAGCATTTTATTTCGCATGCATCTTGTGAGAGACTATCCATTTATATCCAAACTGTTGGCACACTTTTTTGATAGTGTACTGTACTGACGAAAGTCTAGAACCGCCACTGGTTTAATGAAAGTGTTCATTTGAAAACCAAAAACTGAATATGATTTATTGCAGTTGAGCACATGGTGTTGTCAGGGTCTTTCACTTTTTTACTCACATACATTTAGCCTTCAGATGTGTGTTTACACTGCCTTCTCACTCACATCAGAACATCTCATCTGTTCAGCCTTTCCATCTCTTCACAGCATAACCATTAAAAAACAATATTTCAATGCTACGAACCAGCTTTTATCCATTTAACAAATCACAGAGCATTGTGGCAAATGTGGAGGATTTTAGTGTTTTTTGTTTTGTGCAACAGAAAAGATGAAAAGGCAATAAAATGTCACGCAATCATTCAGGCAAGGAGATATGAACCCTATTGAATATGTTAAAAGCTCATCTATCGAGCTGATTGGACCATGTGGAGATTATAGGGGCGATACTTAGAAGAAGTACAATCCAATAACATTGTTAGGTCTTTGTGAGGGCTGCACCAGGCAGAGGCTGCAATCCCACTGTCCATCACAGCTGAAATCTTCCACACCAGCTCTTACTTCCAACCGCATTTTGCTGGCCATGTTTGATCTTCAAGGATGCCAAGGTTATTATAAAAATGGAGAAAAATGTTAAAAAGGACCCAACCATAATTTTTTTTAAACATTCTAAGAAATCCTATCCATCTACTGTCATAAAAAAACATAAATTAATTGCTTTTCCCATTCAGTCATTAACAGGAATGTTCCGGGTTCAATTTAAGCTGTAGTGACAGCATCTGCAACATGATGTCGATGACCACAGAATTTCAACCCATCCCTCAAAACATGCATTTGCACGTACAGTAATATACTTACAATGAACTTCGTATTGAAGTATAAAATACAAACTGTTGCAAAAATATCACCAGAAGATTTACTGTAAACATTAGATGTTAACATGAGACTAGTGTGATAATATTGCTAAAAAATATCTTCACATTAGTATTTTTTAAAACCTTTTAGAATGTCTTGCCCCATAGACTTTCATTGTAAGTGAATGTCTTACTGTAAGGACATTTTTTTTATATGTAGTCAAAAACAAAAAATTCTGTGGCAATCAACAGCATTTAAAAAATAATCAAATAAAATAAAATAATTAAAAAAATAGTTGTGAAATGTCTTTAATGGAAAAGCATTGCTACTTTGGCAACTGAACACTGGTTGTCCCTAATCTGACCTTTAGTTATGTGTCTTTCAAAGGACTAGTCCTGATTTAGTTGAGAAGGCAGTGCAAAAACACACATATCCATTGAAAGATGTATGCGTGTTGACATTATAATACCTGTGACACACATCCCTCCAGCTGCTCTTTTCCCCTGGATCTCCTTCCTGTGATGGCCAATGAGGGGCCATGCCACCCTCCCTCCCTTTCCACCATCACAGAACACCCAACACCTTACTCAATATTTCCCATTGATTTTAGCCACAACTAAATTTAGCTTCATCTACTTGGTGAATCTATGGGGTTTGCTTGGTAACATTTCTCTGATAGGTCAGTGCTTTTAAAGTGCTTTTTCTATTAACTATAGAACCAGAGAGCATCAATACCAGAGCTTAAGCAATTATTTAAGCTTTTAAAAGTCTTTAAGGGAAGAAAACATCTAATTTAGCTTCTAACACATACACAAAGTATGGTTATTTTTGTAAAAAACCAAAGTAGTACAGGACTGCTGGAACAAGAAGTCCTCCAGAGTGAAACAGACTGGATGAAATCCTTTTGAGAAAATGGTTTTGTCCTACAGCCGGTTGACGTGAGCTGACAGGGATTGCGTACAGAGCCATATGTGGTGAAAGCACTTCAGCAGAGTGAGACGGTGGGATTGGAGAGCTCTCCTTTCTCCTTAGAGTCTTCAGTGTGTGGTCAGTATGAGTTTTTGACAGTGTGAAGGTCCAATCAAATCAAACTCCAGTTTGAATAAACACAAAGAACCCCACACTTAATGAAAGAAACAAAGTTTGACTGGAGTGACCAAACAAATCATACAAAACAAATAAGCATTTGGGTTTTCAAAATGTAAACAAATGAAAAAAACAACAAAAAAAAAAACAGGTATTTTATTGTCACAACATTTGACATCAGTTTGTGGTATTTCAATAGGGTTCATAGCTTTACTCCATGTGTACACCAAACACAGCAGGGGTGTTGGGGAGGGTGTAGAGACGGGCATTCTGCTTGCACAAAGAAACTGTGACACATGCGCACTTTCTGATAAGTATGTGTTGCACAAAACCTCCACACCTGCTCTGTCAGGACTCCTTAAACTTATTTAGGTTGGGGGATATTACTCATTAGTAAGGATTAATGGTAAAACTGGATTAGGATAATGGGATTTGTTTTCAGCTCCAGTTTTTTGAATTCATAGAGAGATTATTAAATCATAATACTCTAGCTCATTCAATTAGCACATTAACAAACCACTAAAATTTCACCTCTGCGACAGAATTTCTCACATGCAGTGTTACAATGAATTATTCAATCCAAGCACTTGAAATAATTAAAATACATTTTTAATGAGTAGTTTTTTTTTTCTAAAATATTTTATTTTAAAATAAATCAATATTTTCTAAAAAAAATGAAGGATTTACTGCATGCTTGGTTGAGTATACAGAAATAACTATATCCAAATATAGCTGCAAGCAGCAATTAAGGGGCCAATCACAAAGGAGGGACAAGTCATGCCATCATGGTTGGAAGCATCAGACCAACTGCAACAATGAGCAATTCAAGACTTTTTACCAATAGATGGCCCTTTGACCAAATTGCTGTGGTGTGGTCAGAGTAAGATGACAATAGTCACGTTTCCATTACCCTTCAAATTGCACAAATTGAAATTGCGAATTGAAAATACGCCCAATGGAAACACGTCAATTTCGGGGGAAAAAATCCAATTTATCGCAAAAAAGTCTTCACGCTCGCATGAGGTGGTTTTCCAGGCAATTCGAAAAATAAATATTTTGCAAAACTGGAAATGCAATGCAAAAATGCAAAAATGGAAAAAGTTTTTGCGCATATACAGGTCACCTGACGTAGATGACGCGGTATGTTTATTAGTTCTTTATTAAATGTATAAAAGACAAAAGATTTACAGGAATACTGGATTCAAAGAAATGCCCCAATCAAGATCTCGAAGCAGATATGAGAGAGAAACACCCAGAAACACCAGCCGCTCCAAGTATGAGGGTCTTTTCTTACCATTAATGATTGGATAACACACATGCGTCTCCTTTGATTAATAATAATGGCCAGTGCAGTGGCTGGATATATATGTAAACATACCAACATCCGTCACCATGATTTTTGGAATGACTTCTCGCAAGAGGAAAAAAAATATGTTTTAGTCGCAGAACATCGGTTAATGGAAACGCCATCATTTCGCAATTGTTTTTTGTCGACATTCAGAAAAAAAATCGCTAAAGTTTTGTGCAAATCTGTAATGGAAACGCACCTAATGACACTTGCAAAGTTTGGTATACCAAAGAATTGCAGAGCCTCAAGAGTAATTTTTGCATCATGCAATACAATTTTATGATGCGGTATACAAAAATGGTTTTGTCTATCGACACGAAATCCATTACTTTTGCCGGCATGGTCTGAAGATGATACGATTCGATTTTGGTGAAAATCGGACCAAAGCTCTAGGAGTTATCGAAAAAGTAGGTTTTAAAGAAAACCAAAATGGCCTACTACAGTTACATTTGTATCTATGTTCTTGGCATTAACCAAATAATCTATTAAGACTATTAAGTTTCATTACAATAGGCTAATTTCATCAAAAGTTATTAGTATTTCTGGAAATTTCATTATAACTTTTTATCACAAGGTGGCGCTGCCCTAAAACTTTTTGAGTACCGTCAGGGCATGTTCGCAGGCCAAAGACACCGCGTTTCGTAAGGATATGCAAATTTATTCGTAAAATCTATCATTTTATGACAAAATTCCAATGGCCGATTTGGGATATTCGACTCTGCATGCTGAACCAATGTTTGTGATTTTGGGCCAAACCGTTCAGAAGCTATAAGCAAAAAGAGTCATTTTTCATATCTCCTGACCACTAGGTGGTGGTACTGCTTCAAAACTGTGCAGGTACATGCAGGTTATGGTTTTCATAACACAAACTTGTAAGGGAGATAAAGCCTCACATCCATTTCGGCGTGCTCTTCATCGAATTCGCTCGCGCATTATTCGAGAACGGTTTGACAAATCAACTTGAATTGAACTTTTTGAAAACATTGTCTGAACATGATCTGGTTACATTTTTGTTAAAATCAGAGCAATGGTCTAGGAGGAGATTGAAAAAGTAGTTTTTTTTTGGAAAATTAAAAATAGCAGAAATGTTCAATAGAACCATCTTGAGCCAAGAAGGAATCAGAGGAAAAAATAATTTTGTTTCTAGCCCTTTGGTCCCTTTGGACAGTTGGTGGCTCTACAGCGATTGAGTTAGAGACTCCAAAATTGCTGTGGTTACAGTTAGGACTGTCCTCAATCTATGTGCCAAATTTCATAAGTTTCCAGTAATCGGTTCTATGGGCTACCACAGACTTCCAGAGCAGAAAATAATAATTCTTAAGTACCAATTTATCTAAATATTATGTCTTGAACACTAATTAGCATTTAGTTTATGTAAGAATGTGATATTTCTTTCTGGGCGTACTTAACACACAAGTGCATATTGCTCTATTTTTATTTATTTATTGAAGGACAGAATTTTTTAATTAGACACTCTTTTTTAATAAAAATATTTTGATTTTAATTACTGTTATAGCACTTTTCTCTTTGACCCCCGCTTCTGAAGCATTGTGAATTTCTTTCCACTCACTAATGTAGATGTTTTATGCAACACATAATAAAACATTATATTGTTTATGTAGTTCACAGTCATTGCTTTGTGAATTCAGGAATGAAATAGCCTTCAAAGTTAACTAAACTGAACCGAAACATTTATTTTATTTCAACTACTAATCCATTTCCAGAATATAGAAGACAAAAAATACAACCATTTGTAAAATATAAAGAACATGTCTAAGACCTGTCCAACCTTAACCTTATGCTGTGTTCTGCGTGAAAACACTTCCCCGTGGTGAGTTGCATGCTCTGGACAGCTGTGCTAGTTAAAAGCATGCTGAGATGTGTCTTCAGGAGTGTGAAATGTTACATATTCAGCTGCCTAATTCCCTCTGACACCCAGTCTAGCCTCTCAATACCACCAGACCCAACCAATCAGAAGCCGAGAAAAGGACGCATGACTCGTGCAAAAGGGAATTGCAGGCAACCGTCTTTCAACACTAGGGGAGCACAGACGCAGAAAAGCAAACACACACACAACAGACATGAGCCGACAGAAACAACATTCAAGTCAGTCATCTCTCAAGCACAAGGGAATCCCACTGTACATATGTAGGTATGCCAGAGTATGTAGTTCAGCATGTGCTGAATGTATGGCGAGTATGTGCTCTAAGCCTTTTCTCTCTCTCTCAGGTGGGATTTGAGGCATACGGTTACCTGTTGTGGATCTGAGAGTTGAAGTGACAGTAGAAGATGTCATTGAAGGCAAGCAGTCGTCATCTTGGGAATACCCAGCCTGAATTGCACGCAGGTAACTGTGGCTTCGAGTGCGGAAAGAGCCGGGCAGGTCCAAGGCCTCCACGGCCTGGGATTCTACTTCGCTAAAAACGGACTCGCAAACTGACTCAAACTGGCCATTGACCTCAGTCTCACTCACCTGAGAGACAAAAACAGGAATAGCAGTCCTTAATTTTTCCTCTTCCTTTCTCTTTCTCACTTTGATTCTTCCCCTTTGCACAGTAAATATGAAGGAGTGTTAGCAGGAGGAATATACCACTGGCAATTTCCGACCTTGAACGTCTCAGTAGAATTATGTCAAAAAGCAACAAGATAAGAGAAAACATTTCAAGCTGGAATATCATCTCATAATAGGTAAACAAAGAAAAGCAGATTGTTTGATGAACTTTGGGAGGGAAAATGACAGTCAAACAGTCAACAGCAGAAGACGGCAAGAAAGCTTGATATGCAAAGATTTTCAAAAACCGAGCAAGAGGATAAGAGGGATAACTTTCCTAAATCAAACCAAATCAACATTTAGCTAAATGATATAAAGATTATAAACGTATATGTAACTCTTAAAATACTGCCTGTAAGTCGCCCTTGCACTACAACATAAGCTTAAACAATTACTTTACCCTAATTAATATTTTTTTTTTATATATTTGAGAGTTAGCATGTTTAATAAAGCCTCCATGAAACATTTCAATTGTAACCTACTCCATCAATAAAAGCCTAGAAATAGCTACCTACATAAAGCTCACAGGAACTAACACCACCACAGCTCAACAGACCTTGACTTCAGCTTTCTGGAATTCTGTTTTAACAATTGCTTATTTGAAAAGAATTTAGCAAAGCTAACATCACCGTTTACATTTACCTTATTGCCTCTCTAACCAAACATGATACAAATTAAGTCCTAAAATAAAATATCTCCAAAACCCTGTTGGGAAAATCAGGTCATATACAACCAGGTAATTCATCAAGTCAAGCTGGGAATTGGAACATAGTTAATCAGCTAAACCTATTCCCTACTAGCTTAGTCAAGATGGTCCACAAGCTATAACCAGGGTGACCAGATACTGGGTCTCAGTGGCCCTGTCAAATGGTAATTTGGGGTTTTCAATCACCTAAACCAAGCTGAGTTTTGGAACATAGTTAATCAACTCAACACATTCCCCAAGGCAGTCTACCAATTCTAATCGGGTTGAACAAGATGCCCGGCCAGCTGGTAATTATAGTGGTTAACAACCTAAACCACCTACATAGTTTTGGAACATACTTAATCAGGCCAATCTGTACCCCACTAGCTTGGCAAAGGTAGTCTACCAACCCCACCAGGTAGACCAAGATAACCTACTAGATTGAATTGACCCTAGCTGGTAGTTCAGCCACCGAAATCACCTAGGACTAAATTTGGATCAGCTAATGACTAGTCAACCAGTCAACACCTTAAGCTGGTTTTAAGTGGAAAGTCCTTAATCAATCACAGATTATATAAAGTCTACAGGAAGTCTACTCTTCAGCACATCAGCTCAAGACACAATCTGAGAAAAGAGCAGGACATCTTAGACAAGAAGAACAGCTAAAGCCCTCTGCTTGAAATCACTTACTGTAGGTAGATTGTCCTTGCTTTTACCTGTGTGTCAGTGCCGTGTGGTGTTTCGAGTGGTTAGACTCACCTGGCTGACACAGCTCGCCTGACTGAAGGTACTGACTGCACGCATGTAGCTCTGGTTTCTGGAGCGAAACTGTGGAGGGTTGAAGTTGGTTGCTGGGTCCAGAGACACGCTGGGGTGAGGGCGCATATCTCTCGCTGTTTGCAAGTGGTAGCCCGAGCTAAATGGAGGGAACAACCAAAAACTAATGTAGCCTACTCAAAATTAGATTGAAGGATCACTCTGGAATAACCATCAATGGTGAACTTTCGGAAAACTTTAAAGATATGATTTGAGATAAAGTGACTTAGTTAACAGGTTTACTGCCATGAACCCAAATGTGAGAAATTTCAAGTCTGCAAACCTGTAGGCCACAAATGAAAGCAGATGAACACAAAATGTAAGATGCTGCAAGCATACAGTAAACTATTTCCCTAAAAAGTGCTTAAGAAACATAACACAGTATGGATTAGTCTTGATACAACAAAAATAATTCACTAATGTTATCAAACATCTAATTTGTATTATTTTCATGAAACAATACTAAAAGGCTATTGCTTGGACTTTAAATGGTTTGATGGCCTAACCCAGAAATTCTGTCATGAGAAAGACTCGTAAGACACGTTACATTGAGGCCTCAGAAAACATATTTTTAGTGCTTCTAGTCTCAGTTCAGAACCACGGACAGCAACTATATGTCAGCAGAAAATGCCAGACAACCAAATGGACAGGAGAGAAAGTGTGGAGAGAGCGAAAGAGAAATTGGATGACACTTTTGAAGCCTCTAACACTTCCTCACTGCCAAGCCATCTCAAACATCAACAGCATTCCCTTCATCCTCGATTCTCTCATCAGCAGCTAATGTGTGAATTCTCAACTACTTTCATAAGAACATGAAAAGAAAAATAAGCTTGATCTTAAATCCTCTATCCTTAAAAGTGAAGTATGTTATTTCCAGGGCATTTGAATCACTAAACATAATTGTAAAAATTTTAAGACAAGTTTTATTTTACTGCTATTGGTAGTACAAACAGATCCCACTCCCAAATAAACATAATTGATTGAACTAGTCTTGCTATGTTGGCTGTTTGGGATGCTCAAACTAACTTTTCAGGGAAATCAGCTTTTAAAATGGTTTTAAAATGCAATTTAAGGAGTTAGTTCACCCAAAAATGAAAATTCTGTCATTATTTACTCACCCTCATGTCGTTCCAAACCCGTAAGGCTTTTGTTCATCTTCAGAACACAAATGAAGATCGTTTTAATAAAATCTGAGAGCATTCGGCCCCTCCATTGACAGCCCTACCACTTTGAAGCCCAGAAAGGTGGTAAATCATAAAAGTAAATAATGTGCCCCAAGTGGTTTAACCTCCATTTTATGATGCGAGTGCTTTGTACAAAATGTTACTCTTCAAAACGCGTTCAGGCAATAACATCTGCCCTCACATCAACACGACAGACATGTGTCGTGGTGCTCTCTTGAAGATTAATATTTTGTAAATAAAGTGTGGTAAATTATGTTTTTCTTTTTTTTTTTGCGCAAACAAAGCACTTGCATCGCTTCATAAAATTAAGGTTTAACCACTAGAGTCATATTTAATGATGTCTTTTATACCTTTCTGGCACTTAAAAATGGTAGTTGCGTAGGCTGTCAATGGAGGGACAAAAAGCTCTCAGATTTCATTAAAAATATAATTATTTGTGTTCCGAAGATGAACAAATGTCTTGGTTAGGTTTGGAACGACATGGGTGAGTAATTAAATATAGAATTTTCTTTTTTGGGTGAACTAACCCATTAAAGGAGAAAGTGTTTTGAAATTCAACATAAATCAAACATAATCCAAAAGACAGTCATATAATCCCCTCCTACCCTATATCGTATCACCACACACACTAGGCAAGACTTTATATCTCCAAATATAAAAATAAAAACATCCAATCCTCCAGCTCTCCTCCCAGCCAACACGACGCAATGCACACACAAGTTCGGATATGTTAGAGAATTACTAAGAACTCATGAAGGAAATGGCCAGAGATTAAAAACTCTGCACATGTATGAAAAGCACTACAATATATAATGAACAGTTTAGAAAATTACTTGTGCATTTAATGATCAAAATAAAAATTTGAATGCAGGCAAAAGCATCAGAAATGCATTCAATGAAATGCTGTGGGCGTATATGTATTTTTATAACGTGTATGGAAAGGAATGGAGAACACTGTACAGTGCGAGAATGTAATAAAACAGAAGCTGTGATTTGATTCTGTAATTATCTGTAATAATAGACATTAATTCCCTTGTTGTTAACTCATTAATTAGGCTGAATTTACTGAAATAGAGAACGTAACATTATGTTCGTGCTTTACTTTCATGCACCTAAACCACAAAAGAAAGAGCTACAGACTTGAGTCTATTAAATGTCAATAGGGTTAGTGCGGCCAGTGAACTGGAAAGTTGTTGAGATTTCTTTAACTGTTGCCCTTCAGCAAGATACCAGGTTATTCCAGGACTGCCATTCCTCGTCAGAAGTACTATGGATGTAAAACATCTGCTAAATGACACTTAACTAGACTAATATACCCCAGCGTGATCAGATAATGGTTATTTAAGAGGCCTTCTCTAATGAGCTTTTACATGAATATCAAGGTTAGAAGTAAACCAAGAGAAACAATTCCAATATATGTGGCTTTTATAAAAGAGACCAATCATTTCTTTAAAACTTCTGTTATACAGAATAAAGAATGTCATATATGTTTGGAGAGACATGAGAGAGAATAAATGAGTAAAGTATTAATTTTGGATGAGATATTTTTTTTAAATAATCTAAAAACCAGCAAACATCACATATAAGTTGTTATTATTATTATTATTATTATTATTATGATTATATTATTACATATTAACATATTAGTTTATTGTACAATTATGATTAATTTAAACAAATTAAATTAATGATACGAAATAAGTAAAAATGTGGGTAATGGTACTGACATGATTCTTTTTCCTTTTTAAGAAAGTGTTCACACAGAACACAAATGTAAAAAATAATGTATTTTACTGCGTCATCGGCAGCTATATGAACCCCAGCTTATGGGTTTCTGAGTGTGTAAGATTTATAGGCACCAAGGTGAGACACAGAGCAACAATTTTGGGAAATACAAAGTTCGCTGGTGTCCCTGGACCTTGAGCCTCATGTTATTTTCCATTTTCAGCGATGTCGCCTGGCACCTAAACAGATGCGCTTCTTATCACCAGTGTGACAGCAAATGAAAATGCCTGTCTTGACAATGTCCTGATCACACAGAGCTGTTGGCTAGCATTGGGGAAAGTTACTCAAAGAAGTACTCAATTATCAATAAATTCAATATAGTTACTCTTTCTGAACAGTTCCCAACTTTACTATTTTATGTGCCCATGTTGCTCTACAAAGTGCTTTAACAAATTGCCTGGGCTGTTTGTGATTGTGATTGATTTGCCTAATTTGTAAGTGTTAAATGAAGTACAAGTAAAAGTAAAGCAATTATTTGCATTATCTCAAATACTGTCTGTCTATACAGCAAAGCAAACAAACCATAGTTGAGTAAATCACGTAAATCAAAGAACAAATAAACAATTTTGATTAAAAAAAAATCTCATTCACTAATAATTGCTTGGATTATTAATATTATATTATATTCCTAATGAGAACTTCTCAGGAAAAAAAGAATCACCTAATTCACAGGTGAGTATGGACATAATTATATAGATCAGCCAGGAAGCTCTAGATGGCACAGAACGATGGGTTCTTAATGCAGTCTGCAAACAATGACATCATATAACATGGCTCCAGCTGATTGGACTGATTGTGCAGCAAATTAACTTGCTGCTTAACTTTTAAATAGTCCATTTCTGTGTTTGCTGTAAGAAATGTTGCAGCATGCTATCAGAAAGAGTTTGCAGCGCGCTTCCATTACTCCTCTGAAATTCAAGGTCTAAGATAAGAGAATGTTCTTTTACACCTTATCGCTGTGCATTATTGCGTGGTCTGCCTAATTCCTAATGAGCAACCATACACAAGTTTTAAAACAAGTGTCATGTTTTACAATTCTGCATTCGATGCAGGAGTTCATTACAAAGCATTTAAGCAGCTGCAATTTCATTATTATGTTTATACAGCAGCAACAGCAAGGGATTTTTGTAGTTTGCTGTGGAGATACAGTGACTAAGCATTGCAGATATGAGAACATATTAAAGTGAAATAGGCTTTGCACATCGCCTTCACATCGCTGAGAGCATGAGTGCTAAATTCAGCTGCATGCAGTGTCCGAATCAAGTCACACAAGTTTGAGCCATATTGGCTCAGGCACACATATCATTAAGCCGTTCTGAGAAAAACAGGCACAGGCACACATAGCATAGCCTAACAGCGTTAAGACATTTGGCAAGGCAGGCCCAGGAAAACATAGCATAGCCATAGCAGCATCATGTTTTTCATGATCACAGCAGCATGTCTGTAGATGTATTGGCAGTAGCAAGTCTCTGTACTTGCTCTAAAGCAGCAGCAATTATCAACAGCAGCAGCAGGAGCGTAGCAGATCTATTGCTTGACTCTCTCTTGAGTGATGAGACTTGAGTGTCTGCTCCTACGAGGTGGCAGGTCAGAATCGATCGTGGGAATTGGAGGTGGGGCTTATGGCGGAGTCTGACTGGAGTCTTTTCCCTTTTGGGCTGTTTTCGATAGATCTGCAAAGCAACTTCCATGTTGGTTCAGGAAATGTGTAATAGAATCATAAACATTGGGTCTTAATGTGAGGATGTCTGCTCCCCTTTGGGATAGGTGCTTTATAGGCCTCTTTAGTATGACTCATGTTCAAGAACCTGATAAGCAGAAGTAGACAGTCTGTGGGGCGTCCCTTTTTGTTATCCCTTGCATACTAAAGTTAGCGCTGGAGTAAAGCATTATTTATAGCGGGTCCTGGAGAAGTGCCTTTATTTAAGTCAGGGTTGAGCTGGTTTATAATAGTATTTAAAATAATATTTAGAGATTTTAGGTTCTAGAAAAAAGTTGTGAGAAGCACGTGAAGTCCTTAAAAAGTGCTTAAATTTCACTCTCAAAAGATTGTGCGAACCCAGAAATAAAACAATAAAAAAATACAACTATTTCTGCCACATGATGTTTTATTTAAAGAGTTAGGGAGGAGCAAGTTCACATAATCTACCCAGTCAGCGCAAGGGGAGGCATATATATCGAGTTGTCTTACCTCTGTTCTTCGACAGTTTTTCAGGATGCCTCCACCACCCCAACTCCTCACTCTCGAGTGTACATATTTTATATGTACTGTAAGTGCGAACTCGTGAAAATACCATGATCACAGTTAGTGTTACTGCATTAAATGTTGGTGATTTGTGGACTAGAAAGCCTTTTATAACCTGTTCATTCATAGCACAATGTTTCTCCTGGTTACCGTCAGCGCTGTTTTATCTGATATGGGTTATAACAGAGAATTCTGCAGCAAACTGAATGCCTCTCACTAGATCTTGCAACAATGTTATTAATCCTGCATTTCGTTTTCCATTTAATGTTTCTCATATGCAACCGAAATGGCAGCTCTACTCAGAGGGCAACGTGGTGGTGGTACCAGAGCAAACTCGAACACAGTTTAGAGAATGTTCTTCCTGTCCCCTGCAGCTGGGTGTAGAAGCCTGGGTGATGAGAGTTACTGGGAAAACTCCATTATGTCCTGGTCTCATTTGCCTCCATTCACTGAGTAAGGCTAAGGATGTATGCTCCCCCTTGGATGAGTGGCAATACCGAGGGTTGTAGCCTGAGGTGCTAATTACTGTTTTTAGCACCTTGGATGGTAGGATGCTCAAGTACCCTTTAGGGTAAAGCAGGGTGAACTGAACTATGATGGGCAATTCAAAAGATTCCCAGAGTTTTGTTTACCTCCCTCCCCAACTGCTGTTGGGTCTTGAAGAAGGTATGCATGCTCCCCTTTGTTGGGGTGATTCTATAGGTCTCTGCAGAAGATCAGTATGATAAACTGATGAGTAGAGGTGGATCACCGTTGGTGTCCCTCCTTGTGATTGTAGAATTTTATAGTTTAGCCATTAACCATAGTGAGTCCTGGACAAGGGCCTTTACTCAAGTCAGGGTATGAGATGTTCTCCCCTACTTACTCTTGGCCGTTAAAATGAAGTATGCTCCGGTCCAGATATGACCTGTGATCCACACTGATTTATTATGAATAATGCAGAGAAAAGCTCAGAAACTGATGAGGTAGACATGTCCTCTCCAGCCACAGCAGCCAACCGCCACTCTAAATTAACGCATATACCTCACTTTTCGTCATGTTGGTTCAACTTTGCTTTTTAAACCGGAAGAATGAAATAGCTCAGAAAAAAACAGAAAAAAAAACAATTTCCCTTAATAATCAATTGTGCTATTGTTGTATTCATTGATGTGCAACCTATACTGTTAACAACTCAAAAAATGGCTTTTAGAGTTTCATGGCTCTTTCAGACATCTTTCAGTTAATGACGTCTAATTCAGGCACCCATTTGTACTTGCGGGCACTCCGCGTGTGACATCATGGACTCCAGTCTGCCAATGATTAATGACATGCCTACCTGACTGACTACCAGACATGCTGATGCCGTTCCCCATAGCGTCATCACCATGACGCAGTGTCTCTTTCCCTTTCTCAGGGAACCGGGTTGCTAACACAACCTGAGATAGTTTGCACCCTGGTGCAGCATAAATACACAACTTATATATTTTTTTATCAGGTTTGAATATGCAAAAAATAAAGAGTTGTCATTTACTTTGCCTTGTTACAATAAAACAATAATCTGATTACACTAAAGCATTACTTTATAACGCGTTACACCAAACACTTTAGGCCTGTTTCATTGTCACTGTTTATTAAACCAGGGACACAATAGATTCCCTAAAATACAATTAACAAACTCTGATCTGATCATGTTATCCTTAATATTATTATGTGAATGGGAACATTAAAAAACACTTTAGTTCAGTCAAATTTTAGATGCTCCTAGCATGAACATTCTGTATTATTTCGCAGACTACAGAGAATTTCATACCTACCAGCATTTGAATTATAAGACAAGGCTCTTATAAAACAATGTCATGCCTGAGATATTGCATCTGAGATATACTGTACATGCACTGAGTTGTCTTAATGAAATTTACCTAATGTTGTTTTGTGTCGTATTTTGCCCATTACATCTCATAGTGCATTATAGATGCAGTCTCCCTGGGGCAATGTGGGTTAAGTGTCTTGCAGGAAGGGCACCATAGTGATAAATTATGAACTCAGCAACTCTCCAGTTCCTGCATGGGGCAGAATCTACAATCCCAAAACAAAACTGTCGCCAGCAGTCATGCCTTAAAAAAAAAAAAATCCCAAAGAATGCTGTCGCTCCTAAATACTGAGATGGCATGAGTGAGTACAGTCACTTGTCTACTTTTAAAGTGCACAGAATAGTGACTGATGTATATTTGAAAAGCAGAGCTGTGAATGACAGCTGCTCAGGCTCAGTGAATCTCTCTGGAAAACCCAGACAAGATGTTGTTTGATGTTGGTGTTTATTTTGGGTGGTTGCCAGGGAGTTGCTATACGGTTGTTAAAACATTCTGGTTTGCTATGAGCTTGCTAGAGAGCTTTGGCTGGTCCCATTTTAAACATCTCCAGCTACAGCTTCTGTATACACTACCAGTCAAAAGTTTAGAATAATTAAGAGTTTTTAATGGTAAAATGTTTTTTTATTTTTTTTATTTTAAAACGTTTTCAATGTTTTCAATGTGTAAAGTCTCTTATGCGCACCAAAACTGCATTTATTTGCTCAAAAATACTTAGTGTCTTTATGGTCTCGGAGATGCGGTACGCTACGTCAAAACGTCCATATGTTTGGCGTGTATAGACACATGCTTCAGACACTGGCTCACACAAAGCGTTTCCATAAACTAAGGCAATTCTGATTTCTATTAGTTGTTTGTTAAAACCAGTATCGGAATCAGACAAATTGCTATTGGTACATCCCTAAATAATTCATCTATCTATAGTCACCTTAACATTACAAAAATGTATTGTATCTCGATTATTATTATTTTTATTTATTTTTTGTCCATTGTAAATCAAATTGAAGGAGTTGATAAATAACAGATGTATGTAGATCTCTTTCGGAACCTGACCATGCCATAAAACAATCAGCAATACAGTTCCTTCTCAAAAAAATTAGCATATTGTGATAAATTTCATTCTTTTCCATAATGTAATGATAAAAATTAAACTTTCATATATTTTAGATTCATTGCACACCAACTGAAATATTTCAGGTCTTTTATTGTTTTAAAACTGATGATTTTGGCAAACAGCTCATGAAAACCCCAAATTCCTGTCTCAAAAAATTTGCATATTTCATCCGACCAATAAAATAAGTGTTTAAAAAAAAAAAAAAGTCAACCTTCAAATAATTATGTTCAGTTATGCACTCAATACTTGGTCGGGAATCCTTTTGCAGAAATGACTGCTTCAATGCGGCGTGGCATGGAGGCAATCAGCCTGTGGCACTGCTGAGGTGTTATGGAGGCCCAGGATGCTTCGATAGCGGCCTTAAGCTCATCCAGAGTGTCTGGTCTTGCGTCTCTCAACTTTCTCTTCACAATGTCCCACAGATTCTCTATGGGGTTCAGGTCAGGAGAGTTGGCAAGCCAATTGAGCACAGTAATACCATGGTCAGTAAACCATTTACCAGTGGTTTTGGTACTGTGAGCAGGTGCCAGGTCGTGCTGAAAAATGAAATCGTCATCTCCATAAAGCTTTATAGCAGATGGAAGCATGAAGTGCTCCAAAATCTCCTGATAGCTAGCTGCATTGACCCTGCCCTTGATAAAACACAGTGGACCAACACCAGCAGCTGACATGGCACCCCAGACCATCACTGACTGTGGGTACTTGACACTGGACTTCAGGCATTTTGGCATTTCCTTCTCCCCAGTCTTCCTCCAGACTCTGGCACCTTGATTTCCGAATGACATGAAACCACTGAGCAACAGTCCAGTGCTGCTTCTCTGTAGCCCAGGTCAGGCGCTTCTGCCGCTGTTTCTGGTTCAAAAGTGGCTTGACCTGGGGAATGCGGCACCTGTAGCCCATTTCCTGCACACGCCTGTGCACGGTGGCTCTGGATGTTTCTACTCCAGACTCAGTCCACTGCTTCGCAGGTCCCCCAAGGTCTGGAATCGGTCCTTCTCCTCAATCTTCCTCAGGGTCCGGTCACCTCTTCTCGCTGTGCAGCGTTTTTTGCCACACTTTTTCCTTCCCACAGACTTCCCACTGAGGTGCCTTGATACAGCACTCTGGGAACAGCCTATTTGTTCAGAAATTTCTTTCTGTGTCTTACCCTCTTGCTTGAGGGTGTCAATGATGGCCTTCTGGACAGCAGTCAGGTCGGCAGTCTTACCCATGATTGCGGTTTTGAGTAATGAAACAGGCTGGGAGTTTTTAAAAGCCTCAGGAATCTTTTGCAGGTGTTTAGAGTTAATTAGTTGATTCAGATGATTAGGTTAATAGCTCGTTTAGAGAACCTTTTCATGATATGCTAATTTTTTGAGCAGGAATTTTGGGTTTTCATGAGCTGTATGCCAAAATCATCAGTATTAAAACAAAACACCTGAAATATTTCAGTTGGTGTGCAATGAATCTAAAACATATGAAAGTTTAATTTTTATCATTACATTATGGAAAATAATGAACTTGATCACAATATGCTAATTTTTTGAGAAGGACCTGTAGATGTAATCCCATTCAAATAAATTGCCGTAGTTTGGAGCTATCAGAGCCCTATCTTGGATTTGTATATAAAAGTCTTTCTTTAATATTTATTTTTTTATTACTCTAATTACTTCATTACTTTTTTGTATCATTCCAGTCTTCTTTGTCACATTGTCCTTCAAAAATCATTCTAATATATTAATGTGCTGCTCAAGATAAACATTTCTTATTATGGTGAGTATAAGAGAATTCTTTCAAAAACATTTAAAAAAATCCAATGAAAATGATTCCAAACTTTTGACCGGTAGTGTTAACCTGTCAAATGAGTCACTTTAGGCATTGCAGATGGACTTAAGTATTATGTCTGAACTAACAACAACTAATCAAATATTTCTGCAATACTCTTAAAAATTGATTTTTTAAATATTTTTTGATAGAAAATCCATCAATAAATAATTACTGATATAAAAAAGTATGATAATCTAAACCAAGAATGAAATCACAACTCAATGTAAATAATTGTGTCAATTACTAATATAATTCTTTACTATTCTACTGTAATGTATACTGTATATACATAGTGTGTTTCCAGAGCTAAAAGTGCCAATATTTGAAAATATGCTGATGACAACAACACAGTAAGTTAAAAGAATTTAAAAGAATGTTAAGAGAAGCATATGAACTGAAGCATATATATCAAACGCATATACAGATACGATGTACAATAAAGTACATAATCTGATCCAACTGTTTGTTACAAAACAAGCCCACCCCTACATATTGCTCATATTCCAAACCACCCAGAGCCCAAACCGATCATGCACCAGAACCACAAACAATTTCTGTTTCAACAAAATCTGAGGTACAAACATAATATGCAATATATAACATACAGTACAAAATTCCTCTGCATATTAATAGTGTTCTGTACTCAGCCCACCAGACACCAACATCTACCCTTAAAACTAGAGAAAACCAGCTAATTCTAAAAAGTGCTTCTGCAAATACACCTTGGAAAGAGCTCAAGCTTCTAAAACCGAGAAGAAGAAAAGAAAAATAGATAAGGCAGGAGAATAAACAACAGGCAGGCAGTCAGTGTGTGCACAACGCAGCGTTGAAAATGAGAACAATACAGATCTAATCAGACTTACCTTTGGGTGTCTATATGTGGCCTCTGCAAGGCTGATTTGAGGACAAGGGCATCGGACCGCACAGTCTTCTGAGGTGACGTCTTGGGGCTGGTATCAGACTCACCGCTATCCTCATCTCCCATGGCTTTGACGTAACTACTGCTCCGCATCCGGCGACATGGAATCTCCTCCTCCCCTGGATAACCCCCCCACTCATCCTGAGGCACCTGCAGATAAACAAACACACACCATCAAAGCCTGTACTCGCACACAGAGCGAGAGGACACCGCACCTTTCATCACACCTCACGTCAAGCTGTTCGTTGATCCCACCAGCTGCAGAGGCGGACGGAGTACACAGCTTCATTACTTGAGTAAAAGTACAGATACCCTTTGCTAAATTTGACTCAAGTACAAGTAAAAGTACTACAGTCAGATGTCTACTTAAGTAAAAGTACTGAAGTACTTGTTTTTAAAAGTACTTGAGTATCAAGAGTACAAGAGTACATTTTCGCATTACTACTGCCACAGTGCTTACATTTATGTACAGAAACGTCCTACATGGAGATATGAAAAATGTTAATATTAATACCTTGGAGAATGTAAAAGGAATTGAAAGTAAAATCAAGTCATTTTACCATGTTGCTGTATTTAACATTAAGAAAATTTTAGAAAATTCAGAAAATGTAAATAGTCTGGCGATGTGGGGCCATGGGTTGGCACATTCCCGGGATGGACCTGCTGCGTCTTCATCCATTGTTTCGTCCATGGTTTCGTCTCTTATCTAAATCTGACCATGGAGTTGCCTTTGGCGGAAAGCTGAAGGTGATTTCTGATAGGCTGTCTCAATCAGTGGCGCCTGCACAATCCAATCACGTTTGAGAGGGGAACAACAAATTGGGGGGTTCCGAAATTTTTCTTTTTCCCTTTTTTTTTTTTTACTTCTTTTTTTTAGAAGTAGTAACGGGTACAATATTTGCCTCTCAAATGTACTTGAGTAAAGTCATGAGTACTCCCCAAAAATGATACTCGAGTAAAGTACAGATCCCTCAAAATTGTACTTAATTACTGTTCTCAAGTAAATGTAATCCGTTACTGTCCGGCTCTGACCAGCTGCAGATAACCTCCCGCCAGTGCAACCAGCAGAATTAGTGAGGAATTCCAGGAACTCCCAGAACTCCCAGTGACGATGACAAGCCGGTGGAGGGAGTGTGATGCTCTGGGCAATGTTCTGCTGGAAAACCCTATGTCCGGCCATTCATGATGGGTGTAAATTTGACATGTTCCACCTGCCTAAACATTGTTGCAGACCAGGTACACCCAGGGCCTAAAACTAACTGCCAATGGCCAGTGACTTCAGAAGATATACCAGACATAAATATATTTTACGGCAATGAAACGGTAATGACATCAAAAGTTTAGATACCAGTATCTAATCGCAAAAGATACCAATTTGGCAAAGGCTGCTATTATTTTATACGCAGCTTGTCAGTGCAGCACGGCTCTGTTATCAGAGTTATAAAGTAAATGCTCAGTAGTAAAAGCCAGAGAGCGCTCTCACGCAGACACACCAAATATGCACCGCAGAAGTAGAAAACGCTAGCCTGACTTCGTCATACTCATATTCTAGTGAGTATGTGAGTCTGATACTGCTCCATAGGCCTTTGATTATGAGGCGTGTCTTAATCGAACCAGGAAAAAAAAAACTCTGCACTCAATTGGATAGACCTACAACCAATCAGAGCAAGCAAACGGCAAGGAAGGACGGCAAACACATCTTTACGATCGACAAATGCCTTGATTGCAGTTCTCTGTTCGTCTTTTAAAATGAATGCGCTGTCGATTTCTTTTACAACAGACACGATAGCAGAATCTAGCCTTGATTGCAGTTCTCTGTTCGTCTTTTAAAATGAATGCGCTGTCGATTTCTTTTACAACAGACACGATAGCAGAATCTATCTATCTCAATTCTCCAGCTGCAGTCATCTTTGTTGTAAACCAGTTCAAACCAAGCGCTCTTTGATGACGTGATGATTACGTAACTGCAGATCATCTGTCCATCATCGTATAAAGCCCGTCCTGGCAATTTGATTGGCCCGACGATTTCTGAACCGATCATAATTACTCCTCAATGGATCGAGTCCAGATCGAACTTCCCGACCAAAAAATGCTGTGGGCGGGGTTCGGGCTGGCATCCAGGCTAAGGAAACGCAGGTCATTCCAGGAAATCCCAATGGGCATCATACTACTTCTGTAGCTGAATTATCAGAAGATTGAAACGCTTTGATTGATTAAACATGACATTTACTACTGATCACAGAGACGTGCTGCACAGACAAGCTGCGCATAAAAAAAGAATCGCTCGCAGCCTTTGCGATTTCATAATCATACATTTAATTAATTAATTATTTAGTTTTAATTACACTTTTTGACATTTTGAAAATTATTTATTTTTGTCAATTTGTCCTCATTAATACAATGATATTTGAGTCATTTTTTTTTTGTGACTCTCATATCCCTCCAAAAAAACAGAGACCAATTAGCAAGAGAAAGTCAGATAGCTTTGGACCCAAAGAAAACATGGATCCCACATAAGCTTATCATGCCGCCTCTTGGTAGTAATTAGACTAATTTATTTTGGACTAATTTAGTCGTATCAATACATTATGACTTGAATGTAATGTGTATTCTAGAAGAAATTATATTTTTGTAATTTTGTGAGGAGATCAATCTCAATAAATGGACTGCGATTCAGTATGGTTGTATTATGCAGGTTTAAAGAGAATATAAAGTGATACTATATAGCGGAAGCACACAGTTCTCTTTAGGACAGTAATTGTTTCTCAGGGTGACATCAGTAAAACTATATTTTTCCCTGTGATAAATCTTATGCTTTCAGATGGCAAGTACTTCATGCTTGAGTTGCTATGTAATTTATTTAGTTTAGTACAGACTTTTTAGTACAGGAGTGACAACCAGAAGGTTGTCACTCCTAAGTGCTTAAACCCGTTGGGTATACACACAAAAATTGGCTGTTTATAATAATGAAACATTCTACAATGGAACTTACTTCAAAAAACACTGGCGGTTTACAAGAAATGGCCAAAAATAGCCAATAGCCAAAAATTACCAAGCATGTTAAATAGTTGCCATTCATATTTATCATTTACAGCCGTGATATGCCAAAACATACCATTATCAATACTCCATTATTTGCTCACACCCCATGTGAAAAAGAGGTACACTTTAACATACTTTTAAAAAGAGTACTTATAGAAATAATAAACTTTAAAGGGATAGTTCACCCAAAAATGAAAATCATAATTTAGGCAACTCACCCTGCTGTTGTTTTAATGCTGTATTGCCCTTCTTTCTTTTTCAGACCACAAAAAGAGATTTTTTTTTAAAATGTCCCTCTCACGCTCGTCTTTATATAATGGCAGTGAATAGCGACCAGCATCAATCTTAAAAAAAAAAAATGCTTCATGCTATTCACTGCTATTATATGAACGAGCGCGAGTGGGACATTTATAAGGATGTGAAGAGAGTAACAAAAAGGGTTTGTGAAAAACACGGCTTACCTCTAATTCACTTTTATTTATTTTTACTTTAGACACTTTTATTTACAGAAAAGTAAAGAGAAAAACAGTAGATAACGGTGTGAGAGAGAGTGGGAACAGAATCAGGAAATGTTGCGAGTCAGATTCAAACTCTGTATACTGTATACATGCTAGCTCATGGTATGCACACAAACTGCTATTGTAGTTCATGGCTCCTTTTAAATGTCATATTCTGGCCATAGACAGTTCCCTAATGTGAAATATGATTTAAAGCAGAACACTGGCATAACAAAATGACTGTACTCATTACTACTCAAGCTTATTGGCAGTAAATCTGCAGTGAGAAAAAATGGGTAAGCGAACCTAAAGACCTCTTAACCTTAAAAAAAATATCTTACATCTGAACACAGCATTTGTTAACACCTCCAGTTTTGTTTTCAAGGGACATGGTGTTAGAAAATTGTGTAGGATGTAGCCATAGCAACCACAAATGAATTACACAGCATGCATAAGTAACAGTGCAGCTAAGACTTGAGATGAGAAATAGAGATTGTTTATACCGGAGGCAATTAGAGCAATGTATTAAAAGGAAAACAATTCCGATAACTCAACAAGGAATATACAAAGGAATTAATGCGGTTGTGAACCGTTTGAAAATAGCTGATTTTCTCTCCATTTATTACTCATAAAATGTGGTCTGATCTTCATCTAAGTCGCAATAGACCAACATAATCTAACTAAACTAATAACACACAAACAGTTGTACAGTAAAAACACAAAACCTGGTTTCTAACAAATCTGGTCTTCCCAAGAAAGAGAAGTTAGTGTTAACCATGCCTCAATCTCTCACTGTAAAACAAAATGATATAACCGATGTTATGACAACATATGTTTTACATTACTTGAACTCATTAAAATAAGTTAAGCAAATTTCTTAACTTTTATAACTTTTTCATACTAATTTTTTCAACTCATTTTTTAAAGTCAGTTTAATGTAATTTAAGTTGAAATGACTTATACAGCTACGTTGATTGTAGTTAAAAATTTAAGGCACCAAGTTTTTTACAGTGCAATAGCTTAAAACACATTAAAGAAATGGGAAAGGTTATACAACCTGGGTGTTCATAATCCATTTTAAGCGACCCTGTGTACAAATGCAGAACATTTGGACTGTTGCTACTGTCCCTTGAAGCGGACATCCTGCAAAGATCACTGTAAAAACACAACGGGCAATGGCCTAAGGACAACAAGAAGGAAATCGCTGCTGCCAAAGAATATTGAGGCATGGCCAAGACCTTCTGGTCTCTCTCTTGAATCCAACACGAAAGTGACTTAGACTGCAATTCATCGACTGGCCGCTAGAAACAGGCTCCAAAAGAGTCAATCCCATAGACCCCTATGCTAATCTGCCCAACTTTTTCCAATATGTTTACAGCCTTGTGCAAAAAGTGGTTTTGGTGTATATAGCTAATTTTGCCCTTCATGACCTCTGTGAGGGAGGTGAATTATTTTATAACTCATCCGTTTAAATGATATTAAGCCTTAAAGTTCTGCAAAATTAAGGGCGTGGCCACTTAAGTGACAGGTGGATTGTCGCTGCTGTCACTACTAGCTGTTTGACTGCTGTCTGTTAGCCATCACGTCACCTCAGCTTATCCCGTCTCTTTGACCAGTGACGCCCTGCCAAGATGGCAAAGGCCGGCTCCGCCCACTTTGGGCTTCAGAATGCTCTTCAGAAACCTACGGGTAATGTTACGGACACTACGTCCATTGTTTTATACAGTCTATGGGCATGGCTCATGTTTGCACAAAACCACCTGGTTTTTCCAGGGACTTCTGGGAAAATGTTCTGTGAACAGTTGAAACAAAAGTTGAACTTTTTGGTAAAAACCCACAATGTCTTGTGTAGAAGAAAAAGGAAACTGCCCACCAACACCAAAACCTCATGCCAACAGTAAAGCATGGTGGACGGATCATCAAGGGATGCCTCAGGGTCTCGATAGTTTGCCATCATTGAAGGAACAATGAAGTGTAGAATGTCAGGAAAACAGTTCATGACCTCAAGCTACAGAGAGGTTTGGTGATGCTTCAACACAAGGACCTAAATCACATAAATAATACCAACTAATAAACGGCCAAAAAAAAAAGAAGAAAATGAGTGTTTTCCTGAGTCCTGACCTTAAGCCAATTCAGATACGGTACTGTGGCATACTGTACTTTTAAATCAACTCTGGCTGTACCCAGAAATATAAGCCTCTTTCACACATACAATGCTTAGTTGTAAATTACATGTAACAGATCATGTGTGAACAGGACCTTTTCATATATATACCGGAAATTTGTTCCGCCAATTTACCAATAAGGGAAGTTGTAACATTACCAGTAAATTAATGCTATATGCGCTGTGTAAACGCGGAATGAAGATTCCCGGTATTTTGCACGTATCAGAACATGCTGACGTAAGAAATAATTTGGGCCAATCAGAAGAAAGAGCATCAGCTCTTGGCCATTCATAAAATTGTGACGCAGATGACGCGTTTACTCAGCACTGTTTACAATGTCTTCAAATTGGAGTGATACCGAAACTAAAGTGTTTCTCCTCGTCCGGGCGTCAACAACTTTAGAGGTTACTTCAGTTAAAAAATACCAGTAAACTCTGTGATGATGTCATTAACCGGATGTGTGAATGGTCTGTTACCGGTAAAAAGCCTGTTGCTTGTGTGAATAGCGCATTTTTGAATTTACCGGTAAAGTAGCTCTGGCAATTTTACGGTAATTTACCAGGATTGCTGTGTGAAAGGGGCTATTGATAAAATGAAAATGATTTGGGGATGGATGGTCCAAAATTGGCCTAAAATCTTAGGTAACACTTTATTTTGATGGTCCCCTTTAAACATTCCTTTGAGTATAAGTAATGTTGCACCTAAATGCCAACCAACTCTCATTAGAGTATTAGTTAGACTGTTAGGTTGATAGGTTGACAGTAGTTGCAAAGTTACTTGTAGTCAGTAGAATACCTGTCGGGGGAGCGTCAAAATAAAGTGTTAGCAGATATTAAGCAAACAGTTTATTAATACTCAACTAATACTCTAATGACTGGTAGCTGACATGTAGTTGTATTATAGTCAACAGAATGTCTACAGGAGACAGACCTTATTATAAACAGCTACAGAAATGTTTGGTTCAAGATTTGCTGCTAAAAGAAGATTTAGTTAATAAACTGAAGGTTCCATTTATTCATTCTCCACCATGCACTGTGAATAATTACTCAATGTATTAAAAAAAATGTGAAAATGAATTTTTAAATGAAAATGAAAATTATTTTTGTGTTATTCGCTTAGTCAGATTGAGTCTACCTATAATTGTGAGTTTTAAAAAATATCTTACTACATTTTACGAGTAATCAATGCAGAAATCCAGATATTTTCAGAGGGTTCACAAACTTATTGCCACTGTACATGCATGTAATGTGTGCCGCTTGAAATGTACTACATTATCTAGAAACATGAGCACACACACAGGTTAAAAGCTATGTGTCCGAATGGGGTCCAAAGAAAAATCCTGCAATCTAGATACTATACAAGGTGAAATCAAATCAATCAAATACAAAATAAATATGCAAACATGTATCCAAGTAAATATTTATATGAACTGGTAGAGACATCTTGCAGTTAAGACATCAAACGCATCAGTCATTACATTATGCATTATACTTTTGTTTGTATTGTTGAGTAACAATGTAGATTTCAAAATTTTGCATAAGACAGAGACAACACCGTAACAAGAGGACATGATGAGCATCAAGTTGATGTGCTTAATGTTGTGAATTATAAAATGTATAGCTCTGGTTCTGGCTTTTGATTGGTCAATACCAGTTTCTATCCATGCTAAAACACACAATAGCCCATGTTCACCTCCCATAAGGGATCATAATTTATTGCATATAGCAACAATTGGAATCACCTACCTATTATACACCATTGGGTCGCAAATCAGCCTAAATGGATCCAACTGGTTGAAATTGACAGACTTTTGTTACAGAGTAAACAATTAATCCAATTTGACATTTGGCTACTTCTTAATCTAAATGTACTCAAAAGATAGTCTTAAACCCATTGACACACCATGTTCTTCACTCTTATTAGGAATATTTTTTGCGTAGTACAAATTCTATAGAATTTGCTGCATAATGTTAATGATTACCACAACATTTTTTTTACACTTGCTCCTCCTTTTCTTGAAATAAATAAACAAACAAACAAACAAACCAAAAAAGAATATCTGGTTGAAGTGAGGCAATTACAATGGAAGTGAATGGGACCAATTCATAAACATTAAAATATGTCTCGGTTACGTATGTAACCCAAGTTCCCTGATAGGGAACGAGACGCTGCGTCAAACGCTGTGGGCCCCTGCGTTGTGCGTCATGAAGCACGTATGGAATCAGTCCAATAGAGAGATGGAACGTCATAGGCGGGTGACGTCATCGACCAGGAACTATAAAAGCACCCCAAAACACAAGCGCATTAGCTTCTGATAGGCCTGAAGGAGCGCTAACGGGAGTGCCGGGAGTATGGCGGAACGACGAAGCGCTGTGGGAACGCGAATACCCACGTTGCCATAGGACCAAATGACCGCCATGTGAGACTAGCGCACAGAGGACGAGAGCACCTGTGCCCCAGGGGTAGAGCTTAGGTCTAGGTCATAGAACCTAATAAAAGTATGCAGTGAAGACCATCCAGCCGCATCACAAACATCACTCAGGGAAACTCCTGACAATAAAGCTTTAGAAGCAGCCATACTCCTGGTAGAGTGGGCTCGAACAGCCAAAGGTGAAGGCTGGCCAGCCGACTCATAAGCAAGTGAGATAGCCTCAACCACCCACTTGCTCATTCTCTGTTTAGACGCAGGACACCCTTTCCTGGGTGGCCCGAAACATACAAATAGTTGTTCCGATTTTCTCCACAGGGCAGCTCTGTGGACATAGGCGTCTAACGCCCTAACAGGGCAGAGTAAATTAAGTTTCTCCTGGTCTGATGACATAAATGGAGGAGGACAAAAAGCCTGCAGAACCGTAGGTCTAACAACATTAGCAGGGACCTTGGGAACGTACCCTGGTCTAGGATGCAGAAAAGCCTGAACCATGCCAGGCGAAAATTCCAGGCACGAGGGTGAAACTGACAGAGCCTGTAAATCTCCGATTCTTTTTAAAGAGGAGATAGCAAGTAGAAAGATAGTTTTAAAAGTGAGAAACTTCTCAGGAACTTCTTCGATGGGCTCAAAAGGTGCTAGGGAAAGACCTTCCAATACAACGGCTAGATCCCAGGTCGGCACCCTCGTACGAACTGCTGGCCTCAGCCTCAAAGTACCACGGAGGAAACGAGTTATAAGTGGGTGTCTCCCAAGAGAAAGTCCACTAAAAGGGACGTGGTAAGCAGCTAGTGCCGCCACATACACCTTCAGTGTGGAGGGGGATAACCCTGTGGAGTAGCGCTCCTGCAGGAAATCCAGCACTGCACCCACTGGGCAGTTAACTGGGTCCTGCAGGTGTTCTCCACATCAAGAAGTGAAAAGTTTCCACTTCAAGGCATAAAGCTTCCTCGTGGATGGAGCTCTGGAGTGAAGAATGGTCTCAACAACCTCAGTTGAGAGACCAGAATCTATGAGCTGGGCCCCCTCAGAGGCCAAGCCCACAACTTCCACAGCTCTGGGCCGGGGTGAAATATTGTGCCGCCCGCCTGAGAGAGTAGATCCCTCCTGACCGGGAGCTCCAAAGTAGAGCCGTCCAGAAGAGAAATCAGGTCCTTGAACCACACTCGGGCCGGCCAGAACGGGGCTACTAATAGTAGGGTGACCCCGTCCCGGCGAACCCTCTCCAGAACTCCTGGTAGCAGAGCAATCGAGGGAAAGGCGTACAGGCGTGACCTCGGCCACGGCTGTGCCATAGCGTCCAACCCCAGAGGGGCTGGAAGACTGATGGAGAACCACAGATGACAATGCGTGGTCTCCTTGGAAGCGAATAGGTCCACCTCGGCGTGACCGAAACTCAACCAAAGGAGCTCCACCACCTCGGGGTGGAGTCTTCATTCCCCCGGCCTCGGCCCCTGCCTCGACAGGGAGTCCGCTACCACATTTAAATACCCGGGAAGATACATTGCTCTCAGTGATAGTAGCTTCCCCTGGGACCACAGGAGGATCTGACGGGCCAACTTGTAAAGCCGGTGAGACCGCAGGCCCCCCTGATGATTGATATAAGAGACCACCGACGTGTTGTCTGACTGAGCTAACACATGATGACCTCTCAGGTCTGCTAGGAAGTGCTTCAGAGCCTGAAACACCGCCAACATCTCCAGGCAGTTTATGTGCCAAGAAAGATGATGGTCCTGCCACAGACCTTGGGCTGGACGACCACTCATGACCGCCCCCCACCCTGTGAGGGAAGCATCCGTCGTTAGCGTTACGCGACGACAAAGAGCCCCCAGCACCGGACCTTTGGACAGGAACCAAGTTTCTTTCCACATGACCAGAGCACGAAGGCAGCGCCGCGTGACTTTGATCAAGCGGAGCGGATTTCCCCTCGGGGAGAATCCCTTGGTCCTGAGCCACCACTGCTACGGTCTCATGTACAACAGGCCGCAAGGTAAAACGTTGGATGCTGCTGCCATCAGACCCAACAGTCTCTGAAACTGCTTCACAGTGAGTAGCTGGCCTAGCCTTACTTGTTTCACGGCTGAGAGAATCGAAGCGATGCGGGTCGGAGAGAGTCGCGCCCGCATCGAGACCGAATCCCAAACGACACCCAGAAAAGTGGTCTTCTGGGAAGGAGATAATACACTTTTCTTTGCGTTCAGCCTCAACCCCAACTTTCTGATATGAGCAAGGACGACATCTCGATGCCGAACCGCCATCTGCTCCGTCTGAGCTAAAATCAACCAATCGTCGATATAGTTGAGAATACGAATGCCCTGAAGCCTCAGAGGCACTAGTGCTGCATCCATGCATTTCGTGAAAGTGCGGGGAGATAAGGCTAGGCCAAATGGAAGAACCCTGTATTGGTACGCCTCGCCCCCGAAGGCGAACCTCAGGAACTTCCTGTGTTGTGGAAGGATGGAAATGTGGAAGTACGCGTCCTTTAGATCTATCATGACAAACCAGTCCTCGGATCTGATTTGAGACACGATCTGCTTGATAGTGAGCATCTTGAATTTTAGCTTCCCTACCGAGCGATTCAATAGGCGCATGTCTAAAATTGGACGCAACCCCCCATCCTTCTTCGGAACGATGAAATATCGGCTGTAATAACCTGACTCCAAACTGGGAGGAGGAACCCGTTCTATAGCCTCCTTTTGAAGGAGCGTTTTCACCTCTTGTTCCAATACCAGAGCCTGCTCGGGGCCCACCACTGTGTGCAGAACCCCTCTGAATTTCGGTGGACGACACCTGAACTGGATAGCATAACCCTTTTCTACTGTCTGCAGGACCCAATGAGATATTCTTGGAAGGCTTTTCCACTCTTCCAGAAAATCTACTAAGGGTACCAGCCTCTCGAGACTGGCCTCTGGTGTAACTTGAGCAGCAAACACAGCGCCCTGTAATGGCGCACCGGCAGGGAACGACTGGTTTGACTGCTCTGAAACCCTCCTCAGAGGGAGCGAGCGTCCCTCGGGAAAGCGCTCGCTGGGACCGTCTACGCCCCGGCATAAAGGCGGGGTTGGCAGAACGGCCCCCTGATGGCACCGAGGAAGAATGGGCACCGTAAAGAGAGGTGAACTCCTTTCCGCCTCGGTGGGGACCACCCTCAACATCCTGAACGCCTCGGCGTCAGGACTTCTTCTTAGCCGAAGCCTTCTTAGACAATAACACTGTCCTCAGATCAGGCCTATTGCTAGAAGGCTTCGGCTGAGAGTGCCGCACCTGAGCCCACTGTCCAGCAGGGGGAGCACGAGACGCGACACTCTGCTTCTGCTGCGCTCTATGAGATGAACTTGTAAACGGCCAGGGCTGCTCCCGCCCAGCAGCCCCAGAGACGTGAACTTTTAACGGGAGAAATTTTTTGAAAGCTGCAGCTTGTTTTTTCTCTTCCTGGAATTTGTCCATAACAGAATTAACAGCTTCGCCAAATAACCCAGAAGGAGAGAGAGGAGCATCTAAAAGAAACGTTTTTTCTTTCTCTTTCATGTTAGTTTGATTTAACCAAAGATGTCTTTCTGCGGCCACCAGAGCTGCCATAGATCGACCCATTAGCTTGGCCGATTCTCTGGTGGCGCGCAGGGATAAATCAGCAGCCTGACGCAGTTCTCGAATTACGTCAGCACTGACTTCCTCACTCTCACTCACGTCCTTAAGCAGGTCAGCCTGGTATGCCTGCAAGATTGACATTGTATGCAGGCATGACGCAGCCTGACCTGCAGCAGAATACGCTTTACCCACCAAAGCAGATGTATTTCTGAGGGGCTTGGTGGGTAATACCGGCGTTTTAAAAGATGACGCCGCCTCGGGAGAGAGATGGTTCACGAGCGTCTCTTCCACGCGAGGCAAAGCGCCATAACCATAAAATTTAGCCCCCATTATATTAGAATATGTAGATGTCCGGGGACTAAATATTCTATATGAAACCGGTTTCTTCCACGATCTCGACACTTCAGTGTGGAGATCGTTAAAGAACGGCAGACACCGGCGTGGAGGCTGCACACGTGACGGCAAAAATCTTTCATCTAATTTAGATCTAGAAACAGACTCCTGTCTAGTCACTGGCCACTCAATACTGAGTTTATCAACAGCCCTAGTCAATACCTCCATTAATTCATCACTTTCGGGA